>CM028338.1:32003076-32430576 GCA_016647705.1 Eucommia ulmoides | reverse complement strand
AATGAAAAAATCACTTACATTTTTTTTAGCTTTTATATAGTTAGTGTTTCTGTTCCAAACAAGTTTACGAGGAGTGCTTCTAATTGCCAAACTCAAATAGACAAACGGTGCACATTTTTCTGGTGAACTATGTTTTGATTTTTGAATTATTAATTATTTTGTTTCATGTATGGGATATGGAGTATTGAAGTAACGAGAATTCATCGCTTTGATTTTGTTCGGTTTACCTCATTCTTAATTGTGGTATTATTTTAATAGCCGAATATTTGTGTTATCGAATACTGATTATGTTGTATTTGCAATATATGTTGTTTGTTGGTGATGGTATTTAAATGTTAATTATTGTTGATTTTAAATAAAACAGGTATAGAATATTGTATAAATCTAAAATTATACTAATTTTAACCTCTTTTCTTTTTGGTTAGTGATTATTCCTCAAATGGACTCCAAAATAGGTGTGGATCTCTAATTTTTCCATCATTTAATTTTTATTTTTGTATATTCTTGATGTAAAATAGGCGATTCTTTAGTTTTTTTATTGTTTTTGTTCAATTTTAGGCAATAGTGTTTTATAATCCATTCTGAATTTAGTAGTGTTTCTTGAAATCCCTAAACCCTAAGGGCAGATTAAGGTGATTTTTTTTTTAAATTTTCCTTTGAATTGCAAGCAGTTGACGATTGCAAGCAGGTATGGATCTCATAGGAGGTTTAATATTTTTTCGTTTTTCTTTTTGTTCAGTGACAGTTCATCAAATGCACTCCAAAACAGGTATGGATCTCTAATTTTTCAATCATTTGGTTTTTATTTTTTTATATTCTTAATGTAAAATAGGAAATTCTTAGGTTTTTTACTTCTTTTTTTTTTTTTTTTTTAATTTTAAGCAGCAATACTTTGTAATCCATTCAAAATTTAGCAATACTTTGTAATTTATTTGAATTTGTATTTGCGTGTCCAGTTCAATTCATTGAACTTGATATTGTTGTTCAAGTTCTTGGATAGAAAATCATGCAATTCTCACTTTTCCTTTTGTTTAATCTAACTATTCAAATTTGTGATTTTTTAAATAATGAATAAGAGGGTTAATTACCTTTTACGTCCCATTTCCAAATAGATTTTTAGGTCTGCAATATTTGTTTTGAGGAGTTATACATTTGCAATTGGAGAGGTAAATTCTCTTTACATCAATCTGCTCATCCTCTCACATCTATTTTTTTTAATTTGTTCCAAATTCAATTCGATTGGTTATTTTTTACATCACAATTTATGTTATCAGGTTCAGGTTCAGTTTCATTTTGATCTTCAAATTGGGTTTCATTTTGATATCCAGGTTTGGCCTCAAATCTCAATTTTTAGATATGTTTCATGTACTTTTTCCTTCTATGTTCTTCCTTATTAGTTTCATTTCGATAGGCGATTGCTCGTGTTTGTTAATGTTGTGCTGTTTTAAATTTGAGCGTAATTATTGGTTATGTTCAATTGGCTATTTAGGCCCTCGGATCTTACATCCAAGAGTTGTTATCAAATATTACTAGGAGATATTTTGGTCCATTAGATTCATCTTCATCCACGGTCCAGATAAAAAAAACCCAACGGTCTCCATAAAGACCTTGGCTTTTTCTCTCCCTTCTATCACCATCGCCAACGCCATTGCCACTCTCTCTGTTGTTGTGCTCTTTGCTCTTTGTATCGCCTCCCGCCCTCGCGCCGACCTCAAAGCCTTTAGGTATGCTCTCTACCCTGCGATTTTAGATCTGAACTATTAGGGTTTCCGATGTGATTTTAGATCTGAACAATTAGGGTTTTAGATATGAACAATTAGGGTTTCCTGAGGGTTCTAATCTTACATTTTCCTCATTTCTCACTCTCAACTCCACCACCGAAGATCAAGAACATATTAGATCCATGTCGGTTCCTCAACTATATAGCTTGATCTACATCCAAATGCAGATCCAGACCATTCATCTCTCAGGTACGCCTTCAGCCACCTACGTTACTCAGTTTTTTTCATGGTTGGCAAAGAATTGGCCTTATGCAGACCTAATACCCCGTTTCTAATTAACTCCATCAAATATTACACTTTCACATTTAAACTATACATTTATTTATACATAGCTCCATACACTAATTTTCACAGTCCAACGCATAACATTTGTGATTATACAATCCAACCATAAATCTATAGCAACATGTGAATTAAATTTGTTAGCATGTGTCTGAAAATGGCAACATTTCGGAAATAAATTTGAAAAATTGAATTGAGATTCAAAGTTCAGAGGTGAAATGGGTAATTTATCCTTTAACTTTCATGTTTTAATTTAATCATGTGAAAAACAAAGTGGCATTTTTCTGTCTTTTCATGATGAATTCTTGACTTTTTAAAAATGCATGTGAACAACAAAGTGACATGTTCCTATCTTTCATGATAAATTCTTGGATTTTTAAAAATGCAAACCAACCAAAGGTCCATGATTTGACATTAAACACACAAATATTGATTATATGTTTTTGGATTGATATGTTTTCCACTTTTAATTTCTCTATATTTTCATTTATAGAGGTGAGATTTGAAAATTTGAATTGAGATTCAAAGTTCAGAGGTGAAATGGGTAATTTATCCTTTAATTTTCATGTTTTAATTTAATCATGTGAAAAACAAAGTGGCATTTTTCTGTCTTTTTATGATGAATTCTTGGCTTTTTAAAAATGCATGTGAACAACAAAGTGACATGTTCATATCTTTCATGATGAATTCTTGAATTTTTAAAAATGCAAACCAACCAAAGGTCCGTGATTTGACTTTAAACACACAAATATTGATTATATGTTTTTGGATTGATATGTTTTCTACTTTTAATTTCTCTATATTTTCATTTATAAATTCTTTTCTTTGTTAAATCCAATCTCTAAATCATCAACTCCTCAACCACCTCTCTATTCGTAGTTGTTTATTAATTCCTGCAAGTTCTATATTTTTGGGTGTTGACTTTCGCTTTTTCCAGGTTTCTAATGCAATCAAGCGGCAAAGCTTTTAATGGAGTAGCATCGAATCTGGTGACATATCTAATTGACGTCGCAAAAATGAGCAATTCATCCGCGGCGAAGACGGTTAACAACTGGTGTGGGTTCACCTCCCGCAGTGGGGGGTTTTGCGAAAGCCGAAGCAGGGGTGGGGGAACATATCAAGTTATTTAGCCGTTGGTACTGTTTTTTGTTTTTCCAGTTCTTTATATGGCATTTGTTTAGTGCTTCTATTCCCATATTTCTGTTTGTGTACTACGAAAACTTGGAACAAAAGTTCAAATGTGGGAATAATTTTATCGAGTTTTCCAGAAAATTAAGTTGCAATGTTAGAAAGCAAAACAAAAAAATATATATTTGTGGCTTCTTATTTTTCTGACAACAGGGCATTCATTTCTAATTACCTTAATTTATTTCAATATTTTGATTCTACATCTACTTGGTACTGTTTGTGTTTTTTATAGATTTACGCTCGAGTGGAGATGACGAGAAGCGCTAAATAGAAAAGGTAAGAATAAATTTAACTCGAACTATTAATTATGTGTGTTCAATTTTGATTTTTCTTTTTCACCTTTTTTTTATGTTGTTAGTTCATTAATTGTATTTATACTAGGGTATAGATGTTTGCATTATTTCATTAGTTGTATTTGTTCAAACGTTGTTCAATGTAACTTCGGTGGAAAAACATATTTTTGTTTTGCAATTTTTATGATTTTTGCTATATTTCAGTCGCCACGTTCAGAATCAAGTGCGAAATTTGTTTGACATGAGAGTTTTTTTTTTTTTCTTTTCATTCCATATTCTTTTTTTGTTAGGAAAAAGAAACGGAAATCTGGGAATAAGGTTGATATGCCTATAAAACAAAATTTTGTTAACATAAACTAAACAAATAGGGAAGCATTTTTTCTTTTTTTCTTTTTTCCTATGTATTTTCCCATAAAAAATTTACTTGATAAATCTGTTAATTGAAAATATGATTTTCGTGTTTTTTACAGATTTGAGCTCGAGTAGAGATAACTAGAAACATAAAATATATAAGGTATGGAACAAATTTGATAATCTTTTTATCCCCGTTTTTTGTTTATTTAGTTCATATTTCATTAATAGAATTTATTCAATTGCTGATATTATTTATCGTTTTTTAGTTCTTTGGATGGTGTTTGTTTAGTGCTTCTTCCCATATTTCTATTTATGTACTCTGAAAACTTGCAACAAAAGTACAAATGTAGAAATAATTTTATTATGTTTCCATAAAATTAAGTTGGAACATTAGAAAGCAAAACAAAAAAATATATATTTGTGGCTTCCTTTTTTTGAGAGACATTATTTTTAATTACCTTAATTTATTTATCTTTTTATTAGATATCAAATTGATACTGTTTACATTTTTCATAGGTTTAAGCTCGAGTGGAGAAAGTTAGGTTTGTATTCTTTTTTTATATCATGCATTTATAAACATCAAAAATGCATACTAGATATAGAAAGTCATTGTAGTAGTGTTAAAAGTTTTTATTTTTTTTTCCCTTGTTAGCATTGGGAAGTTGAATCTCAATGTCTGTCATCTTTCTCTCTCCAATGATGATTGAAAATTGTTTTAATATTTCATTCCTAATTAATTTTTACTTTTATTATTTCTTTAGGTGCTAAACTTCATCTGATGTTTGACCTTTTTAGAAGTTCAAGTTTTGTGGCTGGAGTTGATGTTAACAGCTTGCAAAATTATGATGCCGAAGCATGCTCTTAGTGATTAAATTTCAGTAATCCTAAGTGGTGAACTTATATTAGTATGTTTACGATGTATATAATTAATTCTTTGTTGTCAAAGTTCTTTGTGTTAGTTATTGTTGTGTCTGATCTGTTATTGGTCGTGTTTGTTGATGTTGTGTTGTTATAAGAATATGAATTAAAAATTTAGAATGACAAATAAGTAAGAACGGTTATGTCCAAATTTTTTGTACTTTAATTTTTGATTGTGTTCATTTGAAAATATTTTTTAAATATTAGAGCTGATGTTGTAATAGATAAATCGGTTAACAACTTGCAGAACTATGATGCAGAAATATGTTTAAATTTTTGTTTGTTTTTTTTTACACCCGTAACTTCAGACACGGGCTATACCCTAGTGTGTGTGTGTGTATATATAATACGTGAATTAGAGAGCATTTGGTAGATTAGAGGAACATGTTCCAATCTTTCATGGAACAAGAGCATTACCAAAAACAACGGCTTTGGACCACAAAGTGATCTGAACTCTCACTCCAATTTTCTATAAAAACCAGCCACCAAAAAGTTATGTGATTGCTCACTAGGTACTTATAACTTATGTGATTGCTCACTAGGTTGACGTACCTAAACTTGGATCCAAAAACTAAATTCCATTTTTTTTATCCTCTCCCAGCGAACCATCTACATAATGGATGAATACAAGAACACACTTGGAACAGAAACACCAGTAGGAAACAACAAAAAATAAACCAATCACCAATAATAGTACTTATAACTTATTGTATTTTATCAAAATTGACAATAAATTCAGCACGACGACCAAAACTGCAACAGGAATTGCCTCCTCGGCATCCCCTCCCCCTCCCCCCCCCCCCAAACCACTACTCCGATCAACAAAAACTCTTAAAAAGACCAAACAGGAACACTGCCCCCTCCCATCTTTATAATGCAAATGACGACACACAAAGGGATAATCTTGTAATATACACGTGATACAACGCTTTCTTTCGAATCACACTCGCAATTCACACTCAAACCAACTAGACCCTCCTACCCCCCAAAGGGTTGTGCTACTATAAGACATCACGCAAAAGTGAACGATCAGGACTCTCAAATCGGGAAAGAATGGGCAAAAAATATATATAAATTAGACGCAAAAACCAACCGACCTGAAGCCAACACGAAGAAGATTCAATCAACCTTGAGCTATCTTTCAGATAATGATGTTGCTATTGGGATAGTATGGATTGCAAAGCCAGCTGCTGCTGGGGCTGCAATGAGGACAATGTTGAGGCCAGAGCAGCCGGTGGGAGTGTCTGTTGGAGCTGTCTAAGGAGATTAATCATTCTGCTTGTGGTTTGTTCCGTCGCAAGTTCTTTACCAGCACATAAAACCTACAAAAAAAATGACAAATTTATGTCAAGGGTAGAATTGGATTCTTGGAAAGAGAAAATGAATTCTCTATTTATATATGATAATTTTTCTTCATTTTATTTTAACATAAAAAATGAAAAGGTTTATTAATAATTTAGCAAGAAAATAATCGACATTAAAAATTCCATCCCGATGAGTCATTGAGAAGCCAAGACCCAAAGAACAAAATACCAAAGCTCAGAATCTAATCAGCCATTTGGTTAGTGATTCTGCCTATGTTTTTTCTTTCTTTCTTTTTTTTTCCCGTTCCCAGAATATGGTAATGGGAACAGAAACCAAAATATGAGTACTAAAAAATATGTTTCTGTTCAACTCCTAGATTTTTAGAACAAAATTCTGGGGAAAATGCATAATGGTTCCAAAATTTCTGTTTCTGCCCCAAGCTTTCTGGCCACAAAAAATAGAAATCTCGAAGAAACACTAAAGAAAAACCACCACATATTTTTGTTGTTGTTCCAAGTTTCATGGGAATAGGGAGAAAAAAAGGAAACACAAAACGGCAACAAAATTGATGATAAAAGAACGAACCTCAGCAAACACCAGGACAATTTTAGGAAGATACTGATTGTTGGGACCTAAAAGTTCCCTATCTGACCTGGAAAAGGGTAAAAAGGGAAAATGTGGTCAAAAACCATGATATAGAAAGAGTAGATCATGATATATATATAGAGATCAGAAATCCAGACCGTTCAACCATCGCACAAAGCTGTTCATGGACAACTTTGGCCTCAATTGTGTCACCTTTTATGGGGAGGCAGCTTAACCAGGCAGGAATTACCTGAAGAAAATGACAAATCGCCATGTAATTCAGAATAAGTAATCGCTAACAGAAAGCTACTACAATGTCAGGCATTGCATAACCACTCCAACCAAATTAAAAGTCGAGCAACTACAATATCGAAAATTATTTACCAAAAGCTTCTACAGTACACATTCACCAAAACATCAAGGTTTTCTTTATCCAACCATAGAGTAAGTGGAGCTAATTACTAGAAAATAACATACTTCAGTATTATCACACTAGCCTAAACAAAGAGGAAATCATATAATAATCCATAAAATTCATATAAAAATAACAGGATCTTTAGTTAATACAAGACTCCATCTGTTCACTATATTCATCGACCAAATTTACTAATTTAAGGCCATAATATGCTGAAAACACAGAACACATCATTTACCCCTTCTGTAAATGACATGGTGTGGGTCTCTTTGAAATTAAACCTGACTAAATATACACACGAGACATTTTATTTAACTACATGATATTTAGTTATAAAAAAAAGTAGAAAAAGATATAAAGTGAACTACCTGAGCTGCATCAATACTGTCCCGATGAAACTGGCATATTTTCCCCAAAGCAGAGACAGCATTATCATATGCCATTACATTATCAGGTTGCTGCGCATTTGGGTGCCTTATAACAACATTTAGCCTTGAAAGAGCCTCTGGAAAGGTCACAGAAAATATCAATGCAAAAACAACACTAAACAACAAAGAAAATACTTCCCATAATTTACAGGCAGATTTTACCTCCGACAAGAGGTTTAAAAACAGAACCACCGAACTCTGCACAAACACCGAGTCCATACACGGCTGCCTGAAAACAGCAATGGCAAGTTTTAGACAGATCAATAACATGAACGAATAGAACTACAATATATTCATTCTGCAGTTTGTACAAACCTGTCGGACATCAGAGTTCTCATCGTTGCATGCTTCCAAAAGGAAAGGAAGATGTGCATCATAATACCTGGTTTACACAAGAGAATGTATATTGGAAGAAGCTTCGCAAAAGCAAATAATAGTCCCAACTTCATATTCTAAAAGGCACATTACTTGAGAGCTGCTTCATGGCACTGTTCAGCAATATCATCAAATATACAAATCGCAATCCTTCTCTCTTCAGCAGTTTTGTCCTTGCCCTGCATTATATTTAAGATTAAAAAAAATAGATGTTGCAAATGAGGCAAGGCAACCGTACATTATTCTAATCATAGTCAATAAAAAAGGATGGAAAATTTTCAAAGAGGAACATTGAAAGAAAACTTCAAAGTTCAAAGAAGAGAGGACTTGTGGATAACATACCCACATAGGCATTAAATATGATGAAAGCTCATCAAAGAAAGGCAAGAAAGAGGCTTTGAATGTTTTGATCATGGTTCCAAGGATTTCACCAACCTGAATAAGAGATTCATACGAATCAAAAAGCAGCAGCAATAAATAAACATAGATCTATTCAGCGAAATAGGGAAGAAGACGCATTTTAATCTCTTTAACAAAGACTAAAGAAATGGTTGTTGCAAAACGAACTTGGTCAAAAACTTCTTCTTCTTGCTCATTTTCCTCCTTGAGCAATTCACTTTCCTCCGCATCAAAGTCCTCAGCTTTGGCCCGTTCAGCTCTCTCTCTTTTCCTACTTGAACTCGCTGTGATCACTTGTTTTATCTCATCAACAATGCTTCTGACCTGGTTTTCATCCAGAAGCGATCCAGATATCTGCAGAACAGATTCATTTAAAGGATTATGGACACATTCCAAATTCAGATGGAAAAGCAGAAATAATGTAAAAGCACTAGAACATGATGCCAAATACCGACATCTATACCAAGAGCAATAAGAAATAAAATGATGCAGAACTGCACTATCCACTGCTTTTAGAAAGAAATTAATGTACATGAAAAAGTTAAAATGTCAAAAATAAATAAAAATTACCCATCATCAGGGTTGGGATAGATGGGAAACAGAACTGACTTTGGCATTGCACAAAGTGGTTGCTCTGAAGGTTTGAAACCACAACCAATGTTATTGGGCTGAATTTTTCATTACTAGACCATTGGGTCCAGGTTAAAATGCTATAAAAGGAATCACAATTAAAAAAATATTTCCAAGTGTGCCCCCATTCACCACTCTTTTCTCCCCTCTTACGAGGGTGTCCCCTTTTTATGCATGCCATTGTTCAATCTTTGATTAAATACGAGTTACACATCATTCAAAAAAAGGAATGTGGATAAATAGGCGCACCCAGATGCTTCAAAAGTCTGCTCCTAGGTGTTTCTATAAAGGATTTCCAAGCTAATCAAGAATGCATTAGCATATTCAGAAAAGCATTTGCAGAAAGGTTGTGGCAAGCCACTTTCTCTTTCCAGATAAGAAATTATTGTTGTACAGCCTCAATTAATCAAGTAATTGGACTATCTTGACTAAAAATGTGACTTGAAACCAAATAAATTTACACAGCAATTTCTGCTGAGGTTTAAAATTTAGTGACATAGTTCCTGAAAAATTACAGAAACCCCCTCCTACAAAATACATACCTAACATAAGCATTCACTAGCACGACGAACAACGCACAATAAAAATGGAGGTGAATCCGTTAATTGTAGAACATAAAAGTAAAGCTTAAGGGGAGAACATAATACACTTCCATCCTCAAATGAAGCAAACTAGAATAGATGACAAGTTTATTGAACAAGTTAGGATTCATTGAGTGCAAATGTACATCTATTTCCACTCCCAAACATAATCTTTGGAAGCAATATTCTAAGTCTCTAACCAATAGGAAGGAAAATTTTGATTCCACCCACCTAGTAAAAAATCATAGATTCCACCCACCCTTTTCAGCCTGAGCAAAGAGACTGAAATTCCAAATTTTTGGTAATAATTCAAACGCCACCATGCAAGAATATGGAAAAAAAAAAATCATAATCTAAAGCAAGATTAACTATTTCAACAATCTTGACAACACCCGGCTGATCCGCCAAATGATCTACTTTGGTTTGTGACAAACTCGGTAAGTACATTGCAACTCTAAAGCAGTTTTGAAAGAAGGACAAAATAGTGATTATTCACAGTGGAAATATAGCAGCAGCAAAGTGTATCCACAAACATAAAAAGTTCATGTATTGAAATGACTAACCTGGAGACATTCGTTCAATGCATCCAACATATTTGCACATATCTCAGTGTCAGGTTCCTGCATAACATTCCATTGATATAATTTACTACAGGGGAAAAAAAAAAAGAAACATTTGACAAGGGAATATAAATATAATATTAAATAATTCAGTTTTGAAAAGAACCTTATGCAAGGCTTCCACCAAAGCTGGTACTATGTAGTCCGATAATTGCTTGATATATGACTCATTACGGCCTTGAGCAAGTCCTTTCTCTACAGCTAATTTTGCAGAGCGTAATAGCTCAGGCATAGCTGGAAATAAACAAACAGATTTTTACTGAGAAAGATATTGATTGCACCCAATAAAGTATGAAAAATGGACGAACTAAAATTACCAGAAACAGCTGCTTTTCTCACTTCTTCATGAAAATAAAATTTCAGAAGTGGAACTAAAGTCGGTGCAACCTGTTCCATGAACAACAGCAACTGAGTATGACGTTTTCGCATGAAAAGCAAAAAAAAATATGCCCAATACATCAATACCAACCTGATCAATCCAGGGATAAAAACCTTCCTTCAATTCATCCGCATAGCAACACAGCATGTTACAGGCAGTAGCTTTCTCCTCTAGGACACTGGTTTTGATACCTATTCTTTTATCCCCAAGTGTGATGGTCTCCATACTACAAAGAATTAGGAACTTAGCAAGTTTTATAATGCATTACAATGACTCAATAATATAGCATAATCCATGAAATCAGTCCTCTCCGACTTTGAAGCAAGCAAGTGTAATTAAGAAAGATTGAAATGGGCGTATGCTAATTGAGGATGTGTCAAAAATTGAAGGAAAATATTAGCTTCCAATGGAAGGTTTCAAAGGGGCCACCAGTTTGGGTTCAAACAAGCAAAGTCCAAAGATATAGGGGGTGTTCTAAAATTTATGCAAATAGTAAATAAGAATAGCATTCTTGCTTTCTTTTTCTTTTTTTACCCCACTCTTCCTAAGGGTGATTAATTAAAGGCCCATTTGGTAACCATTAATTAAAGGCCCAGTGGGATGGGAATGGAATAGGATGGGATGAGAACTTTATTTCCTTCTTAGAAACAGAATCGCGTTTGGTAACGACAATTTTTTTTTTTCGATTTGAAAACAAAATCGCGTTTGGTAACAATTTTATCCATGAAATCAAGAACGAACCCTAAATCCCAATCGAAATTGAATCGAAATCAAAATTGAAATCCTAAAACAGAATCGAAATCGAAATCCTAACTCCCAATTGAAATCGAAATCCGATTTGGGTTTCGAAATCGAGTTCGATTTCGATTTTGAAATGGAAATCAAAACGATTTCGACAGTCGAATCCGATTTGGGTTCCAACTTCGATTTCGAAATTGAAACCCAAATCGGATTTCAATTTTGAAATCGATTTGGGTTTCAAAATTGTTTTGGGTTTCGAAATCGAAATGAAAACCATTTCGAAAACCCTAATTCGAACCACGATGAACAAGAAGCAGCCGACCGACAATTTCGATTTTGAAACCCTATTTCTTTTTCAAAATCGAAATAGGAAATTGAAATCGAAATCGAAATCGAAGAAGACAACGCGGACGAAGCACATGAAGCAGATTGGGAAGACGATGGCATGAAGCAGAAGCAGAAGCAGAAGCAGAAGACGAAGACGATGGCACGAAGCAGATGAACGAAGAAGAGGACGCCATTGATGCAGACGAAGAAGACGACGCCATTGTTAAAGAAGAAGAAAAGAGAAGAAAAAAAAAAGAGAGAAAAAAGTGAAGGCCACAAAGTTTGAAGGGGAGTCTCACTAACAAACCAAAAAAAGACCAGCGTGTCCTTTTTAAGAGAATGGGAATGAGATGGGCTGAAGTTGTCACAATTTTTTTTTTGTTTTTCACTCCTTAAGAAAAATGGGAATCATTCCTAGTTTTGGAAATGGAATGGGAACGGAAAGGGGATTTACCAAACGCTATTCCTAAACAGAAATCCCAAAAATCTAGGATGGGAATGGGAATGGGATGGGATGGGAATGCGATGGGATGGGATGGGATGGGAATAGTTACCAAACAGGGTCTAAGGATTTTTAAGAAGAGTATCCAAGCTCGTTTAATCATGAGCACAACTAATATCTAAATCGATTTGTGAACATAAGAAAATTGAAGTTGTAGAACAAGAAACAAGGGATCATGCCTATATACTACTTCACAAATCACAAGAAAAATTAATTGCTGGAAAATCCTTTATAACTCGATTATCAATCATTACTATTTATACTAACCCAAAACACATTCAGGATTGAGTTTAGAAATCTTCCATCATCAATTCTTCTTCATTTCAACAAAAAAATTAAATAAACCTATTCTAAATCAAATACTACTGCGCATAAACATCAATGGATATAAATCAAACTGATGCCAATGAACTGTTGCCAGAAAATAAGATATTGATTTTCCTTAAATCTGGAAAAGAAAAGAAAAAATAACATCAAACTTAGACGAATAAAACTCCCCTGAATTTAAAATAAGATGCAACAGGTTTGGACACTCCTGTCAACAAAAATTTGAGACTGAATCGATTTCAAACCCTTTTTAGCTTATAATGGACGCATGATTCACCCCTGGTTGGAGAATATTTGATGTCTAGCTTTTTAAGAGTTGAATATGACAACCATTGCATTTTGAACTTGCAGCCATGTCTTGTCACAAAACATGTGTAACCATCACTGGCTTTCTAAGACAGGGATTTCTAAATTGTTTCCTTGATGAACTTAATTAGCAGCGTCCCATTCAACCGTTTCAACATCCGGAGTGTATCTCATATGGCAGCACTACCCTCAAATTCCATCTTTACCTCTCCATTCTTCAAAATAATTACAAATCTCTAAAGTTACGTGGCTGGTTATGGACAAATCCTAACCTCAAAACCTATGAGTTCTCATTGACATTGTTTTACAAAGTAAACCTACAAAAAGTAAATGGCACACACAAAAAATTTAATAGATCCAACTAACAACAATGGGTTATAAATTTAACTACGGCGCATGATCACTTGGGCTCCATTTATTTTCTGTTTCTGTTGCAAGATTTCTGTTCCCAAAAAACAGAAAACAGAAACAGATATTTAGGTGGCGTTTGGTTAGGCCCCATTTGGTAACCGTTTCCATTCCAGAAATTCTCATCCCATTCCCAGATTTTTGGGAATTCTGTTTGGTAATAGCGTTTGGTAATTTTTGTTTCTGTTTCCATTTTATTCCCATTTGAGAATTGTGCCAACTTTTTTCTTAAGAAATGAGAAACAAAAAAAAATTGTTTCTCATTATTCCCATTCCATTCCTAAAACAAACCGTTCCTGTTCACCCGCCGGCCGACCACCATCTGCCGCCGCCGGCCACTGTCACCCACCCGCGCACCCGGCGCCGGCGCCGGCGCCGTCCGGCCAAAACAGAAAAAAAAAAAAAATTAGGATAAAATCGTTACCAAACACAATTCTCTTCCCAAAACAAAAAAAAAATTATCGTTATCAAACGCGATTCTACTCCCAAGAAGAAAACAAAATTCCCATCCCATCCCATCTTATTCCCATCCCACTGCTGGAATGGAAACAAAAACGGTTATCAAACGCCACCTTAGTGTTTCTGTTTTTCTGTTTCTACTTCCAATAAACTGGAATGAGATGGGATGAGAATTCTATGCCCTTTAAGGAGTATTCTAGAAATAGAAACATATTCGGTGACCATTGTCCTGAAATTGTTTCCTTTAATTCAACTTGAAGACACCATGCTTCTGTATAAGACAGAAGATGCTTCATAAACAAAAAAACAAGTGCATAAAGGTTAGTGAGTTTATAATATGTTTCTTTGGTCCAAAGAAGCGAGAATTGAGATATGTAATCTAAAAAATTTAGCCATGACAGCTTGATGCAGCAAAACAGGTCGAAGTGAACGTTACTATTTGCTAAATGTCCCCAACACCAGTGTCATCTCCCCCATCAATCACAAGTTTCCCTAGCTCCAATTACCACAAAGCCATCGCAATTGTCAAATTAAAGAGGATAGTTATTATAACCATGCAACAGTTCGCAACAATTAACTTTGATCAACATTAACAAGTGCAGAATAGACTACATGTACTGTATTCCATTCCCCCCCAATGTAAAGCTAAATTCAATAACGAAGACTGACCTGTCATCATCTGATTCATCGATTTCATTATCTGAATCAGCAGAGGTAATAGTTACATCAGGTTTAAGTTGAGCTGACTGAAGCAAAGGTGGCATGACAACACTCATATATGGAAGGAAATCCTGTCCCAGGCATTTGCAGAGTCTGGCCCACGCCTAAAACAGAATTAAACATATATTATAAAGGACTTCAACATATTATATATGAAGATAAATATTAAGTGCTGCAATAACTAAAAACTACATAAATACCTGAAGCATGTAACTTGTAGTGGGATCATCCGTCTCCATTTGTGAACCTTGCAATGACATGAGCACTTCCATGACCTTGAAGTTGTCGAGCAAATGTAAGAATCTTGGACACAGTGAGAACTCCTTAATACTAATTTGCTAGCATGTAACTAAAAATAGATTTTTTTTTTTTTTTTTTTTTTTTTTGGGGGGGGGGGGGGGGTCCTTTTCTAGATGACATCAGAGTAATGCGTTGGTAATGTCAACAGTGTTTACATGTCCGCAAATAATGTAATTTACCTGCTTGGCATCATCCCTGAACTTCTCCTTACCAACAGCCATTCCAACCAAACTAATACATTCCATGGCTTTAGCACGGAGCATTCGGTTAGACTTGTCAGTCGCATTCACCAAAATAGCTTTCAAATAGGGCATAACAGCATCATAGTACTTTTGGAAGTGCTCCTATTAATAAAACAACAATTTAGCCCGGGCCATCCATAACAAACCCACAATGTCTAAATTATAAAAATGACAATCAGATAATATACCTGAGAAGAATCAGCAACGGATGCTAATGCAGTCAAGGCCCCTTCCTGCACCATTTGTTTGCCGTTCTGTACACCAAAGAATAATAAAGAGGACAAGCAAATTAAAGTGAAGCGAAGGCATTTATCACTGTTTAAGTGTCAAAAATGTGGTGCTTATCTTTCCACAAGTATACCTGTAGAAGTACAAGCAGTTTGCTCACTATCCCGTCTAAGTAGGGAGTTAAAATATCCGGGGTACAGTTTTCACTGAAGTTGAGAACAGCTGAAGCAGCATGAGCCTACAGAAACATAAATAAAACAGGAAACAAATAAAATATCAATTAGTAAGAAAACACAGGAAAACTTATCTGAATATCAATAAGAAAACGGAGGAAAACTAATATGGACTACGACCTATGCCATTAAAAGTATTATATGAACGGATAAATAATACAGCACAGTTTGAAAGTTAGATCCATTCTATTCACAATAATACTGGTATATGATGCAAAGCAAGATTAACGAGAGACATGGAAAAAAGAAATGATGCAAGACAGAAGCTTTTTAAGAGGATATTGGAATTACTTTTTCTGTAGTTTCTTTCTTATTATTTTCTGAACTACCAAAAAAAATACACTTTGTACTAATCCCTGAACCAAAACAATCTGGCCTCAGTAAAAACGTTCTTGCTCAAGTCCAAATATACATGGACATTCACCTCAGTTGTTTTACTGGCAAGAAGAAGCCATTAACTTATGAAGAACATATTACTAATGACTTTCCTAGTAAAGAATTGCTCAAAGGACAAATGAAGTGTCGTGATCAAAAAAGGAGACAAAATTACGTCAAAATCCATACATTGCTAAATTTCTTCCCAAGTCGGCCAGTCGACAAGAAAATCAAGCATGACACATAACACGTAAAGCGCCTAAACATTGACCCTCAACTCTCTTCCTTGCTCTCTGTCTACTTCCGTCTCTCCTACTACCATTTCAGTACAAGAAATGATCAAGGACAGGCCAAACCTTGAACAAATGTATATAAAACCAAGGCCTCTTATATACCTTTATGGAAGGAGACATAATTTAATATTTAAATTTATGGCTTGCAAAAAAAAAGGGCATCCTCAACATTTGCTAAATAACAGTAAAACACCTAAACAAGGCACAAGCAAATTGAAAAGATGAGATACAAGTGGCTTTTGGAAATTTCACAAGCCACATTAAGGATGTCCCTCCCACCTCCAAAGCCGCAAGTGCGATCGATCTGAAGTTTCCAGGTGTAAAAGAAATGGAATCCTAAAACAAATATCCACTTTTTCCCCCTGATAGCTGAAGAATGAATACTCAAATTCCTGGTTTGAATGTCAGACAAAAAAAAAAATGCATAACAAGCCATGGAAATCACCTTCATAATTACAGCACAGGTCGAAGCTACACTTCCTTTTATTATACACTTTTCTAGGGTAATTGTACGTAATACTATTGATGAATGTGGAATAAAGATAAATATGCTGCTCCATCATAATTAGTACAAGTTTTCAACACAGCCAGTAAGCGTTGACTAAGTTGCACGAACCATATTTTCCAACCCGTGAACCATGACTTACCAATCAAGCAAATCCTCCAACTTTTGTGTCGCTAATAAAAAGAGGATATTGTTATTACATGGCCAATTGATATTAAATACATAATGAATCAAATGTAACATATCAAGACCTTCCAAATAAAGGATGAATAAATAAGTAGAAAGACGTAATTATAAAATTAATACATGCTAAAACAAAGAGACGAATACTTATTTACGACACGTAAAACAAATAAACTATGAGTTGAACCAACAAACCTGTACTCGGGGATTCTGGAAATCATCCATAGCCGCGGCTAGAGCAGGAAGCACTTTCTGATGGTACTGAACTTGCAAATCCGGGCCCAAATCAGTTGAAAGCTGTCCAATTGCATTAATTGCTGCCCATCGTACTCGAGGGTGAGGATCTTGGAATGAATTGAGAACCATATTCACCACTTGCTCTAAATTTTTAATCATCACCTATAGAAATCAGAGATAAATTGAGAATTACAGGCAGTTAAATGGGAGGTAGAGAGAGAATTATGAAGTACACTTAATAAATGAGTAACAAACAATGAAATATACTAGCATATGCGATCTTCCATAAAAGACATGCCCCAATTCCACATATAAGCAGCTCAAATTAATTTGAAAAGTTACAGGAAAATGCAATGCATCATGTGGGTGAAAAATGTCAATAAACTATAACTATAAAGAGTGACATAACTTCAATACCTTGGAGCATCCCTCCGCAATCTGGGCAAGGGCAATAAGTGCTGCATGGTGTTTCTGCCACTCAGGAGCAGCCAAATAGACAGGCAATTGCTCAGATGCAACCGGAACTATGGTGTTCCCACCTAATGCAATCGATAAACGGTCCAGACACTCCTGGCCAACACTGTAATTACTAGATTCACCAGCATCCTCATCTTCAGTTTCTGCACTGTGCCAAGCAGGATCATCCTCAATATCCAACAGCATTGACATCAAAATTGCGAATAATCTACTAATAAACTGGGGCAGCTTCCTCATCATCCCCGGTGCCCGTTCTCTTGCCTCGGCCAAAGTAATCACAAACTCCACAGCTAGGTGCCTTGTGCCCTCTTCCAAGCTCTCGGCTTCAGCAATCTGTAACATGGACCCAACCACCTCCACCAATTGCCTTCGCAGGAACCTTGGCTCAGTCCCTGCCAATTCAATCAACAATTCCAACGCCTCCTGTGCTGTGGCTTCCTGCCCGCCGTTAAGAGCCTCAGTCAAAGTACTCATCATCGCTGGCAGCAAGTCCTGAAAGCGGTCGCGGTCACTCGAGTTTGACAGACACTGAATGAAATTAATCACCGCGCTAAGAGCTGCGATTTTCACATCAGAACTCGGGGAGGTAGTCAAACACTGCAAAAACACCGCATGTAAGTGCTTGATATGGGGAATTAGGGTTTCCCCGATGTACTGCGACAACTGAGCGAAAATTAAGAAAGCGGATTCTTGAAGCTTCTGCGAATCTGACTGAACACACTGAAACATAAAAGGCAACAGCTCCGGCCATCCGTTATCAGGCAAAATTCCCGACGCCAGTTCCGAAACCGTATCGCAGAGCTTCTTCACGATCGTTTTAGTCTCTTCGCGTTGAACGCAAGCGAGCAGAATAGATTTGATAGACGACTGAGTGTTCGGAGAGAGCCGAGGCCATATATACGAATCATCGCGAGTCAACTGCTTCCGGAGGAGAATTGCTGCCATGGCTCGAGCCTCAGCGTGTGGCGAAACCTGAAGCAGATGAGCCAGCTTGAGAGCGAGCGTGTTCGGATCCGTCTGCTTGCAGAGATTGAACACGTGCTCCGCTTGAGATCTCTGGTCGTTCGCCGACGACATCAGGTGAGAGATTAGGGTTTCGAAGGGCGCCAGATCAGGACCGAGAATAGCCGCGAGTTGGGCCTGATGGAGCTGAGTTGCTTCCGCCATTAGGGTTTCCGGGAGGAAAGATTAGACGATTTGCGAGTGGTGGTGGTGGTGGTGACGGCGGCGGCGCTCTCTCTAACACACGGTGTTGGTGAAACTGAGGGGATATCAGTGTGTAGACAAGATCCGCCTCTTGGAACGAAAGAGCAGTGGAAGGGTTTGCGATTATTTAAGGGCGTGTTTGGAATGGAAAGTGGGATTAAAGGGAATCGGTGGGGCTTGTTAGGGCAAGATCATAAGGAAATAGGAATGGATGATTAGCTGTGAATTGTAATTAGGCCTACACTTTTTGGAGGGAAATATAGGGGTGGAAAGTAGAAAGCTGTCTAAAGTTTCCTTTTTTTATTTTTAAAAAATCATATACACAAAATAATAATTATACACACTATTATTTTTAAGATAAATTTATGAAGAAAAAAATAATCATGCTTATTCAATGTGATTTTAGCAAATTTAATGTGATTTTTAATTGTCTACCCACTCATCTGGATGGGTGTGGGGGAAGAAAACTTGGGAAAAAATGAATTCCTCCATAAAAGATTAGAAAAAAATAAGAATTTACTTTCCTTTAATTCTTCTCTCCCATTTTATTATTTTACTAGTTTTCTGCCTACCCTTTATGCGGGATATTATTATATTTTTTTTTTTAATTTTGTAGTTAAATTAATTTTTTTGTTTTGATTTTGTTAATTCATATTGGGCTTTGGCTTATTGGTTTTGTGTTTTAGTGCATTTATAGTTTGAGATTTATTTTGATTTGTTCCTATTGTATTAGTGTTCTTATTGTCTCAACGTTAATATTTATTTATAATAAACTATTTCTTTTTCAGTTTCTCATAGGAAACGGAGAAGATTGGGGAACAAAATAAAATTACTAAACGTGACAATAAATTTAAAGAATGAAAACTTATGCATATTGTGTGCAAATAAATGAAATCATATCTTGTTTGATGGTTGTATATGACTGAAGTAGACAGTCAAGTAATTCAAAATTATTCACCATGGAAAGTCGATGTGATCAAACTTAAGCCTTCTAGTTGTAGGATTAGCTTTGCTGCTATGTTCCTCAACATTTTGGATTTTCATTATCGGGTGTTGAACCCTAAGTTTTGATGGGTAATAAAGTATTGATGTTTTTTGTGGAACAAATATGTTTGTTGAGTATTTCAAAAAAGAGTTCCATATAAAAGAAGATCTCATGAAAAAAACATAAAGAGTGCAAATAAAAACGCAATGAAGAAATGAAGAGTGTTGAAAACCTTGAAAAAAATTAGGTGAAAAAAATTCTCTATTCATATACTTTTAATACAACATGAAATATGATCACACACGACACTTTAAATGAGTTATCTTTATGTGTGTTTTGATATTGAAATGATAGAGTTTAAGATCCTAATTAATGATTTTATATGTGCTCTTTATGTGAAATCAAATTGATAATTAACCTAATTAGAAAATATGGTTTAAATTGTAAAAAGTTGTATTTTCGGGTTAATTCGGTCAACCGAGATAAACAATTGGTTAACTGAATCATACAATGAGTTTTGGAGCAGAATTTGACCAACCTGAAGCACCCGGTCAACCGATTAGAAAAAATCGGTCAACTGATTGAGTTAGTAAGTTTGTCGAAGCAAAATTGGACCAATCTGTATCAATTGGTCAAATGATTGGAAAAATCGGTAAACCATTTGAGTCAGTGTATTTTTCGGAACAAATTTGAACTACCCTATATCATTCGGTCAACCGAATAGTGAGATTTGGTCAACCGACTAGGCTTAAGATTTTGGCTTGGTTTCGGTTCTGATTCATTCAGTCAACCGAAATATTGGGTTCGGTTAACCGACAGTGTCCATTGTGATTTTGTGTGACTTGATCTCTTGGCAAAAAACAATCCGTTTTTTATGATTCCAAATGAGAGATTTGGGGGATTTGAACTTAAATTAAGAGAATTACAAATTATGTGGACCAAATCAATAGAGATAATCAAATGGATGTACCATATATTAAATAATTTCAAATCCTCCAAATCTCTCCCTTGGAATCATAAAAAATGGATAGTTTTTTACCAAGAGATCAAGTCACACAAAATCGCAACGGACACTGTCGGTTGACCAAACCCAATATTTCAGTTGACTGAATGAATCAGAACCGAAACCAAACCAAAATCTTAAGCCTAGTCGGTTGACCGAATTTCACTATTTGGTTAACCGAATAATACAGAGTCATTCAAAGTTGTTCTGAAAAACACACTAACTCAAACGGTTGATCGTTTTTTTCCAATCGGTTGACCGATTAATACAGGTTGGTCCAATCTTGCTTCGACAAACTTACTGACTCAATCAGTTTACCGATTTTTTCCAATCAGTTGACAGATTGCTTCAGGTTGGTCCAATTCTGCTCCAAAACTCACTGTTTGATTTAGTTAACCGATTGTTTTTCTTGGTTGACCGAATTGATCCTAAAATATAACTTTTTACACTTTAAACCATGTTTACTAATTAGGTCAATTATCAATTTGATTATGCATAAGGAGCACATATAAAATCATTAATTAGGTATTGTTGAACCCTAGGTTTTGATGAACAATTAAGTATTAATATTTTTTGTGAAACTAATGTGTTTGTTGAATATTTCAGAAAAGAGTTTCATATAAAAGAAGATCTCATGAAGAAAACATAAAGGGTGCAAAGAAGGACGCAATGAAAAAATGAAGAGTGTTGAAGACCTTGAAAAAAATTAGATGAAAATAACTTTCTACTCATATACTCTTAATGTAACCCGAATTAGAATCACACACGACACTTTAAATGAGTTATCTTTATGTGTGTTTTGATATTGAAATGATAGAGTTTAAGATCCTAATTAATGATTTTATATGTGCCCCTTATGTGAAATTAAATTGATAATTAACCTAATTAGAATACATGATTTAAAGTGTAAAAAGTTGTATTTTTGGGTCAATTCGATCAACCGAGAAAAGTAATCGGTTAACTGAATCAAACAATGAGTTTTAAAGTAGAATTGGACCAACCTGAAGTAGTTGGTCAACCGATTGGAAAAAATCGATCAATTGATTTAGTCAGTGAGTTTGTCGAAGCAAGATTGGACCAACCTGTATTAATCGGTCAACCGATTTGAAAAAATTGATCAACCGTTTAAGTCAGTGTGTTTTTGGAACAAATTGGAACCACCCTGTATCATTCGGTCAACTGAATAGTAAGATTTGGCCAACCTACTAGGCTTAAGATTTTATCTTGGTTTCAATTCTGATTCATTCAGTCAACCGAAATATTGGGTTCGGTCAACCGACAGTGTCCATTGTGATTTTCTATGACTCGATCTCTTGGTTAAAAACTATCCATTTTTTATGATTCCAAGGGAGATATTTGGGGGATTCAAACTTATTTAAGATATGGTACATCCATTTAATTATTCCTATTGATTTGATCCACATAATTTGTAATTCTCTTAATTTAAATTGATTAATACTTCATATTTTTGTAATTGTAAGTTAAGAAATATTTCCTGAACTTATTTGAGAGATTTAAATAAATTTTTTAAGTGGAATATCCCAGAAATGGAATATAATATTATATGGGGTATAAGAGTTCCTTTTAGAGTTATATCTTTGGAAAAGTAGCCGGTGTAGGGCTTGATATCTGTCTATAAAAATGGACTTACGAGATTGAGAGAAAACACATGAAGGGCAATCAGTTTTAAGCTTTTATAAAAGTAATTTTTACGCTGAGATTTCTGTGAGATATTTGTGTTAAGTTCTTAATCCAAAGCGTTGTTGATTTGGCGTCACCGATTTGTGCTATATTACGATTTTGTTTCTATCTTCGGTGTTTTCCCAGTGAAATCTTTCCAAGATTTGTTCTTTATTTTGAATTTATATTATTATTGATTGCTTGGTTATAAAATTATTAGAAAATCATTTTCAAATTCAAATTTGTGCTACCCACTTATTTATTTAATCAAATATTGTTTGTCTCACATTGTATCTATCACAAAGTAATTTTTGGGACATTATATGTATTGAGGTGGTAGAAGCTCATTGTGGGAAGAAACTCCTATTTTTTTATATTTGTGAGTTTGAATGGATTAGATACGTTTGAAACGGTGTCTAGTTAGGGTAGTTAGGTTTTGATCTTTTTTTCTGTGAAAAATATTAGGGTTTGATCTTTGTTCTGCAAAATGTTTAGTTTATTCTTTTCCCTTGAAAAAAATTAGGTTTTGATTTTCCCTACAATTGAATTGAGTGATTTATAAAGGTTCTTCCTAAACCTGTGAAAAATATAAGTAAGAGAGTGGTTAGGTTTGATCTTTAGCTTGTTAAAAGGATTAGGTTTTGATTCTTTCTGTAATAAAATTAGGTTAGTTTTAAGCCTGATAAAAAGATAAGGTTCTTCCTGAGTCTGAAAAAATGATATTTGTAAAGGTTCTTCCTGAACCTGAGAAAAGGATAATAGTAAAGATTGATTCTGAGCCTAAGAAAAGAATCGTGAGTTGTAAGAGTTTGGTTCCTACCTAGTAAAGGAATTAGGGGTTTAGTGGTTGCGAATCTCCATGGAGCTCGGGGGACTTGATTAGGCAAGGTTAGCTTTCTGAACCAAGATATATCTTGATGTGTTGCATTGTTTATATTATTTATATTATATTTAGGTGTGCACTTAGTATTAAACACTCATCCATTGCGTACCTAAGATAATAATTAATTTGGAAAATTGATTATTTGATAATTAAGTGTTTAAATAATTATTTGTTTAAATTTTTTGTAACTACCCAATTCACCCTCGTGGGTAGCTTTTTGGGCCAACATCAAGCTTTTCAATAGTTATGTGTGACTTCCCTTTGTCTTTAGCCTCTTGACTTTGATGCAGCAAATGGAAACATTTTTTTTGCTTTTTTTGAATGGTGTTTAATTATTTGTGTTGCCATTAAAATCTTATGAATATTGAGAGTCATGTGGTGGAAAAAAAATGGGTTGTGAGTAAAGTAAATTGTAAAAGTTTATTTGACAATCAATATTTTGTTAATAAGTAAAATATACGTGGATGCTAGGGGATGATTTATAACTGTCTTCACTTTACTTCTGTTTATCCTTATCTGTTATTGTAAGACGGTATTGGTGTGGTGATGAAATATTTGGCATTGACAGTATTTTGCATAGAACTGTATAATTCTCCCATCCTTCTTGTACGGTGCGTTTGGTTGGATGAAACGAATGTGGAATGGAATTGCAATTCCACCTTCGATTCCGATTCCTGTGTTTAGTTATCCAATGAAATAAAAAATTTGATTCCATTGGAATTAACATGGATGGAATTAGATTTCATATTTTATGGGCCAGAAAAAAAAAAATCATATTTCTGAAATAGAAACATAAATTTTGAGATCAAAAAAATGTTACCGTTCCTGAAATGAATGAACAAAAAATCTAATTATTTTCCTAAATCAAAAACATAAATTTGAGACCAGAAAAAACTATATAGGAAATGGAAATGAAAATTTGAGAATAAAAAATATTTTTCTATTCCTAAACAAAAATAAATATTTGAGATTTTTTTTTAATTATGCTTCCAAATAGAAAACAAAAATTTAAGAACAAAACAATTTTAGTTGTTCATAAATTTTGAATTTTTTTCATATGAGATATTACTCGTATTTCTTGTAGTAATTTTTTTAATAAATTATGATTACGTATAATTTGACCTCGAAATTGATATGTAAAAGAGTTATTTCATTCCATTTCTTTAGTCATTCAATAACAACTAAACAAGAGAAATGAATAATGATTTTATTGTTAAATCCATCTCATTTCTTCCATCATTCCATTATTTCTTTTATTCTATTCCATTCTGATTACATTCCATTCAACCAAATGAGCCGTTAGGTTGTAATCGTTAACACAAATGCAGAATATGTAAGATTTTTCTATCGTAGGCTTCATTACATTCGGTTTTCCCTTGGGATCTATTTTTTGTTTTGAATATTTTTCATACGTTTTAAAAACAAATATCAAAAGCTACAGTAAAAAGTATAGGCGATGTTTTGAGAATGAATAGTTAAATGAATGTAGCACAAATCCATTGTAGTTTTTCTAAACAACGTTTCACAATCACAATCGAACAAAATTAGTAATGCAACACCAGATGAATCACTTACACTCATCTAGACTTTGTACCTATTCATTTATAGTCTAGTTATTGTCATCTAGTTTATGTTATAAGTCAACATATGGTAGTAATATTACAAATTTTTACTAAGGGATAGGAAGCTTTGTTTCCATGTTGCATTTTTGCACAAAAAAGAATTATTGTTTTTGTTTATCTTTTTTCTACACCATTGGTAAGAGTTGTAACACCAATCGTAGTGTGCATAGATTTCTTCGATAGTGGCACGGCATGTGTGTAACACTTCCTACAATTTTGACATTGTATTATTTATTAGAGTAGAATTTCAATTAATGCAAATTCCCGTTTTCATTTTAGATATACTATTACCTTGATTTTTGGATCCCATGGTAGAGCTTTGACCTCTGCAATTGTCTTACGATTTTCTTTCATTTCTTATTCGATCGGAACATTTGTTTTTTTAATTACATGCAATCTTTGGAGTGATTCTGATGAAGTATGACATATACTACTTCCTTGTGAGAATAATATTAGAGTGTGATATTTAGTAATTATATTTTCAATCTACCAATAATGGAGTGGGATAATGGGTATATGTTTATTTAGTTGCAAAACTTCTCGCAGAAGAATTCTATTTATGGGACGTCAAGATTGATATATACTTTAATTGCAAACTAAGTGAAAATTAGATGTTTGTAAAATTTAGTTTATAATATATATATATATATATACACACACATCTATTATATAAAACAGGGTGAGGTATATTTTTATATACATATTTTGCCTGATATATTTTCGTGACACATTTTAAGGACTATGTAAGGAAATTGGGTTTGCTGAAAAGGAAATCGGGTTAATATATATTAATTAGTTATATATTATAATTAGTTATATAATATATAATAGGAAATGGTCGATTTTAATTATAACAGAATATGTATAATTAGATATACATATACTCATAAAAGGAAATGAGTTATCTTTCTTAGAGCTCTGTCTCTTTCTCTCTCGCAATTAGGGGCACCGATCGGTTCATACCATATTCTCGCTCCATCGCCTCCCTCCCTCTCATTCCCCAATTAGTTTTCTCTATTAGATCTCTCTCTCTGTTAATTAAGGCATTGATAATTAGTTCTTTTTCTCTTCTTTGGTTAATTCGAGCAACGATTGGTTCATACCATATTTTCCCTCCATTGCCTCCCTCCCTCCCTCATTCTCATTCCCTATTTCAAGACAAATCTAGATCTATTTAGATCCAAATTGAGTCCCAAAATGAAAATCTTTCCCTAATATTTTTCCATTCTCTCCCGAATCTCTCTCTATATATTCCTCACAACCATCACACCACTCACACAACTATACCTCTGTCGTCGTCATCCTCCACCGTCGCACAAAGCTAGGTCACCGTTCAACCGTTGAGCACATCATCCTCCGCCGACGCATTGTGTTTCTGTTCTCTATTTCTGTTTTTGTTTGTCCTTCTATGGTTTCTGATTGGAAGGTTATGTGTTGATTATTCTATTTGTTTATGTTTAATCCCCGGATATAGTTATGTTTTGTTGTCAATTTATGTGTTTGTGAAATGTATTTATCTGTGAAACTTTGAATATTGTGTTTTTGTTCAAAACTTGCCATGTATTTCTGTTCGTATATGATTTGCCATATTTTTATCTAGAGTTTATGGACAACTTTTTGAATACGATAGAAATGGGTTAATTTTTTTTTTTCAATTAATCTCTGTTACGCTATACTTATGGTATCAGATACTCATGGTATTTATACTTATGCAAAATATTACGCTATACTCATGGAAAATATTACGGTGTGCTTATGGTATAAGATGTTCGGGATTTATTGAGAAACTCAGGGCTGCCTATACTCTTGTATTACCATGACTTTTATTTCGTATCTGATAAAACTATTATTAAAAAATCAAAAGGGATTAAAATAATACTTACCCTATAGTACATATCCGATTGTTTATATACAGGAGTTGCCCTATTTTATATGCTATATTTGTCGTGTATTTCTGTTTTGTTGTCAATTCTTTATTTCGCTTTGATCCAAATTCGATTGATTGCTGATTAGTGGTTTCCCAATTCATTTTCATCCTTTATGCCTGATTTCCCAAAAACGGAAACATTAAACATTAATTTTAATGTTTATATTCCGAGATTTGTGTTTTAACTATTTAATGTTTTTGTTCCGAGATTTTTGTTTTAACTATTTAATGTTTTTATTCTGAGATTTCTGTTTCCATTCCTAGTTTTCTAAGAATATAAACATTAAACATTAATTTTAATGTTTCTGTTCCGAGATTTCTGTTTTAATTCCCAGTTTTCTAAGAATAGAAACATTAAACATTAGTTTTAATTTTTTTGATCTAAGATTTCTGTTTCCATTACAAGTTTTATGTTGTGAGATCAAATAAAAATGATTTAATTATTTTTTCTAGGCCCATCAGATTTGAAAAAGAGTTATTAGGCCTACCAGTTTTTTGTTCCAAGATTTCTTGTTTCCATTTCTAGTTTTCCAAAAATAATAGAAACATTAAACATTAATTTTAATATTTCTGTTCCGAGATTTAGATTTTAATGTTTTAATGTTTCCATTCTGCTATTTTTGTTTTAACTATTTAATGTTTCTATTTTGAGATTTCTGTTTCCATTCCTAGTTTTCTAAGAAAAAAAACATTAAAGATTAATTTTAATGTTTTTGTTCCAAGATTTTTGTTTGCATTCCCACTTTTCTAAGAATAGAAACATTAATGTTTATGTTATGAGATTTATGTTTCCATTCCAAGTTTTTTGTTTTGAGATCAAATAAAAATAATTTGATTATTTTTTTAGGCCTATCAAATTTGAAAAAGAGTTATTAGGCCCACCAGTTTTTTTAAGAGTTATGAGGCCCATCAATTTTAGGCCTATCAGTTTTAATAGTTATTAGGCCCATCAGTTTTAGAGTTAAAATTAAAATAATACAAATTTCAGATTTTCTCTATTCCAACAATTAAATTAAAATAGTTTTTTTTTTTAGCACTGCCTCCTTCCATAGTTAGTGGCTCTCTATTTATTTTTAAGATCTCCCAAATTAATTTATTATTAATTTTTAAGGGTAATATTTTAAAGTAAAATATATTCAAATACTATCTAAAAGTTTGTGTAAAATCAGTTGCGATGATAAATTTGGGACGAACGAGAAATTATATATATTCTGAAAATAAAATTTAAACCCGCGACACTCTTTTCATTTCGATAAATACTAATGAATTATTTTGTCATTTCGAAGTTAAAGCCTTAGGAAAGGCCATTTTTTGAAGTTATTGTCATTAACTTTGACTTAACTTTATATGATTCTATGTAATTTGCTTTTTTCACTTTGAATGTAAAATCCCGACTTAGCACGTACGTCATTTTAGTTACATTTTGGAGTAATTGGGAAAAATATGGGGTGGAATTGAATTAATCATTATCCGAATTAAAAGTTTAGGGGGCCGAATTGTAAATTTGTATACATTAAATCCAACCTTTAGGATTCAAATTGTCTTTCAATTGATAACATGTAAACTTTTAGGGGTGAAATTACCATTTGAAGGAAATTATAAATGGTGAATTGGGCTAAAATAGGAATTAAAGAAATTTGGGGGAGAAAAGTGTAATTAGAATAAAAGATTTATATATATATATATATATGGGTGCCGAGAGAACAACCGGAACGGAGAGGGGAAGGATCGAGATTCATTGACGTGGCAAGCTAGGAATAAACCGATCTACTTAAAACATGCAATTGTGATCTTTGAAACATGGAATCGTGATCTTCAACGGATGAAGGAAAGAAGAGTAGAAACTGGAAACAGAGGAGAGAGAGAGGGGAGGTCTGGCGGTCAGGGGGTGGTGAGATCCGACGAGCGTATGTGTGAGCGATTCGTTCAGCCGTTGATCAATCGTTGGTGGTGCCGACGGTGTGAGGTCCCGTTCATTGCCGATGGTGTGAAGTGCCGATGGGATGATTGTCACGGTTTCGTCGGAGGTTGCCGTCGGTCAGTTCGGCGGTGGGCTATTCAGCAGCCGACGGTGGTGAGCTGGGTTGACGTGTGTGTTCGTGGGTTTACCGATCTGCCCGACGGTGACGATCGGCAGCATGGGCGACGGCGTTGGTGGCTCTGCTCTATCGGTACGTGTTATCCCTACAGGGTGTGTGCGTGTTGTGGGCGCATGGAGATCACCGGAGTTTCCGTCGAAAAATTAGAGAGAGAGAGAGAGAGTTGTACGTGCATGGTTGGTGGAACGGTCGGCAGTGCATGGGAGGGGTAGACGTGGAAGGGTATGGGTTGTTTGACTGGTGGTGCGTGTGTCTAGTTGGTGGGACGGCGAGGCTTGATCGACGGTGAGACGTCGGCGGCGGCGGCGCGACGGCGAGATGTCATCGGCGGCGGCGAGACTGCGTAACAAGAAGCATAAACACAAACCAGGAAAAGACAAAAAAAAAAAAAGAGAAGAAGAAAAAGGAAAAATTATGCAAACCCACCCAATAAAAATCCAAATATCATTCTCACGACCAACGGACGATTCGGAGCAGGTAAAATCTAAATCAATTACCATTGTTGTTAAATTGAAATATTAGCAAACGGGATTATAATTTAGAATCGTTAACTTTACTAATTTTTGTCACCATCCCTATTAACAAACGCGTACAGTAATTATTAACGAAACGAAATTTACCGGATATCAATTATTCGTAATAAAAAGTGGGTACGGGGAAAATTACAGAATTTAGGGCCTGCATTGCATGATTTGGTTATTTTACATAAAATATTAATTTAGGCCCTATCACTATTAGGCTCGCAGGCACTGGAATATCGGTAGAAGATAGTTAGGAAAAACTGTTCGGAATGGATAGCCAGGTGAGTGTGTTGCCTTCTTAACTATTTTTCTATGTATATATATGATGAAATATGTGATTATTTAAACGGTATGAATTTATAGACGATGTGGATCAAGCAGGATTTGAGCGAATTGGTAAACTGGATTTTTGGAAAATTCCAATGGTTTTCGAAAAGAAATTGAAAATGAATTTTTGTTGGATTTGGTGAAATTAGATGGAGTTTTTAAAAGAGAATAGGAAACATCTGTTTTTCTAAAAATGCCTGATTTTTTAAAAATAAAAGGTGGAAAAGTGGTTTTGATAAAATTGGACGTTTTCTTTAAAAGAAAGTGTGAAATATGATTTTTGGATTTAAAAGACGGTTTTAATAGAAAGAGAGGTGGTTGTGTGAGTTGACGATGTTGATTAGACGATATCATTATGTTGTGATTTGATGATGATGTTATTAATTTGACGATGTTGTTGATTAGACGATGTCATAGTATTTATCTGCTTCGGCGGAGTGATGTTATCCGCTTCGACGGAGTGATGTTTATCTGCTTTGACAGAGTGATGTTAGACGTTTATACTGCGCAGTGATTATCCGCTTCGGCGGAGTGATGGGTGTTCGTAGGAAGGCATATCCTACGGATGATACGGTACCGTTGCAAACTCCGGATCGTGAGGTTAAAACGATCACTAGGGTTGGCCAGCGTGTGTGTGTTTGAGAGGATGTTTTGAGATGTGGTATTTTGCTTATACTGGTGATTTAATATTTATTATGGTGATTGGCATGGTTCTTATACTAAATGTCTTTGTATGGAACTTATATATAGTGCTTTATTCTCACTGCTAATATTATGAAAACTTTTGCGAGCTAAGTAATGTTTACATATTCGAGCTTGATCCCTTTAGATATTGCAGAATAAATTATTATTACTATAAAGATATTTTACTAAGAAGGCAGTACACTCGCAGGTACAACAGCTAGGAGTCGGTCCCCTACTGGCACTAGGTAGAGCTATGTGATGGAGTCGTATAGACGATTGAAAGAAGCTGTCAAAGGGAAAAAAAAAAAAAAAAAGGTTCATGAATAACTACTTTTAGCTAGTAAAATTTCGGGATGGGTGTGTCCCTCATAGTAGATGTTTGTATTATACAGTGGGTGTATATTGTCATTCTTTTGGTTCTTTGGGTATTGGTGATGTCATGTTATAGTCACGCTAGCCTCGGGATGACGGGTGTCCGGGACGGGTTGTGACATTGAATCTCAAACAATATGGTATAGCCTCCTATAGTTTTAAGAACGAGTACTAAACTAATGTTACAAGATGAAATATTCTTCTTTTGTGATGGAACATATGCTGCAAGGGATTATGGAAACTATAAAATTAATAGTGCAAGTGAACTGCAAAAATATAGGAGCAAAAAATTACTTGAAAACAAATAATTCAACAAATTGTTGTGGGATTGCCACAAAGATGGAATGTTGTCGTAGAGAAGATTTTTATAAGTATCAACCTATGAATGTGCGGGAGTTTGTGCATCTCTCAGAAGAGGCCGAACGTGACATCCATCATTTCTAGATTAAATTTGAAAAGGAAAAAATTGACAAATGAATGAGCGTTAGAGCATATTCTCAACAAAGAGCGTTTGTATAACAAGTTAAAATATTATATATCCTATCCCAATATTGCGGTTGATCGTACATCATTTTGTTCGATTTTATTCCACTAAACTTAAATTTGTTAATCATTCGAATAGAGTAAATTATTACAAATAAAGTTATTTTAGTTATTTTTGTATTTTTATGAAAATGGAAAAAAAAGTATTAAGTGGGACAAATCGGATAAAAAACGAGCAAATCACAGAAAGTCGAACAAAAACCGAAGAAACTGGAACAAATCATTCGATCTGATTAAAATATCAAAAATTGAATTATTTTATATGTTTTTGTATGTTTTTGAAAAACAAACAAAATCACTTTAAGTTGGAGCGAAATGGATAAAAAACGAGCAAATCACGACAAGTCGAATAGAACCAAAGAAGCCGAATGAACAACAAAAAAGCGCTTAGTGAGCCGCGCAAGTTGCCCTTGTGACTGAAGCCGATCAAGAAGCTCAACCAAGCCACTTAGCACGGCTTCCATCTTTTTGAAGAGAATTGTGCGTGGTACGCGGCTCTGGTTGGCCATTTGTCCAGCCACTTGTTCCAACTTACTTGACTTCCACTTGTTGACAGCTTGCACCCTTAGAAGTTTCGGCTAGCTTGCCAAATTTCACCCAAGAGGTTCCTAATTTGGCTAATTTGCACCCTCAAAATATCTCATTTATGCCTATAAATAGGACTTAATGTTGGGAACATGGGGACACTATTCATTGATAATTTTCTGAGCTATTTTAGACATCAAGGAGTCTTGGAAGAATGACTATCATAAATACGGTTTTAATTTCCTTTACTATGTATTTATAATTTTTCTTATACTAAAATGGAGGATGAAAGCATGTGTAATTAATGAAATTCTTATGTTGTGCTGATTCCAAACAATTTACAATTCAATGATTATGGTTTTTGTTTCTAGTAAATAAATTATTTCTTCTTTAATATCATGTATCATTGATTGTTATAAATTATTTAATACTGGGATTTGTATTTTAAAACAAGTAATATATTTTGATTATATATTTTCCATTAATTTGTGTACGTATAGTGCTTAAGAATTACACTTTTTAAAGCTAAGAAAAACGAACTAAAGATTTATATTGGGCTTAATTTTTAAAATCATAAGAGGATAGTAAGATTAATTTCTAAACTATCACTCAATTTAGAGTTAACAGAATAATATAACTAATTAATTATACATTGGTGGATTCTGAAATCTTAGTATTTTTCCATCTTTCGATTAAGTTAAAGATTTCAGTGTTTATTTAATATTTCATTTCCTTATCACAATATCACAATCATTTTGAACTAGATTATATTTAAATTAATTTGGACAGATTAAGTTTTTTCCCTCTTATACAAATCTTCGTGGGATCGACCTCGCTACAATTAATCTTTGCTACACTTGATTTGTGCTCTTGTGAGTAATTTAAAATGAGACATAACAATTTTTTGTCACATCAAGTTTTTGGAGCCGTTGCCGAGGATTGCAACGGAAGAGCTTTGAAATCTAGGTTAGTTTAATTCTGTTGGCTCAGTAGAATACCCAAGAGGGGGGGTGAATTGGGTAATTAAAAAATTTATCAGAATAAAACTTGAATAAATCAAATAATTAATTTTAAGCCTAAATTAATTATTATCTTTATAGCACAATGAAATTAATCAATCAACTAGATGCACACCTAAACAGCAAAAATAGCAAAATAAATATAGCAGCACACCAAAGATTTATACTGGTTCACCAAGTTACTTTTGGCTAATCCAGTCCTCCAAGCTCCACGGAGGTCGCACCCACTAAAACCAAGATCCCTTTAAAGGTAAGAACCAAACCCGCACACTGATTCTTTTACAGGCTCAGAATCAACCATTGTAATATCATTTTCTCAGGTTAAGGAAGAACCTCTACTTTTTACAGGCTAAAGAATAACCTAATTCTTTTTAACACTAAGGGACAAAAATCAAAATCTCTCAAAACACTCCAACTATCCTTTTCACAGGTAAGGATGGAACCTTTACAAATCACTAACAATACAATTCTTATTTAGGAAGAATTACTACCTCAATCTCTTTACATGAAGAGACTGAAACCCAGCTACCCTTAATTGAATACCCCCAGCGGTATTTAACCCGTCACAACTCACCAATACACAAATTGATAAGAAATAAATCTCGCTCGGAGCTTCTACCACCTCAGATAAATAATAACTCAATTAATATTCCAACTAGTGATAGAAAAACGTGAGATAGAAAATTTGACTTTAACAAGATGTGGGTAGCAAATTTGAGCACGTAATCAGATTCAATAAATTGTTTGTAAAAATACTTTTTTAAAAAATCAGAAATAATTTCTAAGATCAATTTCCAATAATAAACAAGTAATGCACATTAGGGAATCTTTTTGGGAAGTCCCAAGAGTACAAATCACCACTTTGTAGAGTCATTTTTTTGTGAAGGAGGATGAGACTCTACAAAGTGGTGATTTTTATTCTTGGGACTTTTGAAGAGTTTTCCCTAAAAATTAATTGGAAAGATGTCACCCGGAATCCACAGAATAATTAAATAAAGTAATGTAACTTCAGATCCAGTAGCAGTAAATATTAACAGCAGTTGATCTTCATGATCGTCTCTTAGAAAAGCTCACAGTATTTCAGAAGGATAACTCTTATAAAAGTTCACAAATGATATGATATAATTTCTCTCTTGTTTATTGCTTAATAATATATGAAATTCGCAGATCTATTTAAAGGAGTATGAAATCAGTCTTCTAACGGCTAGTTTACATGTGTCAGGACAATTAATAGCACTTATAGACCCCTTATAGTATAATGACTTCATTTTGGTTCAATTTCATTTAATAACAACTTTTAAATCTCTCAATTAAACCCCCTAAGTATTTCTCAAACTCAATTAGATATAATATAAACTATTTCAAGTACCAAATTGAGAAACATTAATATTTAATGTACCAAATCAACATGATTTAATTAATATATGAACCATATCTTAAATATAAGAATATCCCCGAAATCTCTCTCAAATCCCAACAAAAAACAGCTACTTTTGGATATAATTTTGGATTAAACAGTATCTTGAAACAACGCAAACGGTCGACTGCTTGATTCAGGTTGTAAACAATGGAGCTTATCGGTCAACCGCCTGGTCGACTCGTAGATTCAGGGAGTTCAGCACTTTTTCACCGGTCGACCTGTTAGTTGACTTGTAGATTCAGAGAGTTCATCCTACTTGGCTGGTCGACCTATCGGTCGACTTAGAGATATAGGTTCTTTCAGCCTTCTTATCTGGTCGACTCACCAGTCGACTGCCATCTTCTAGATATCTTCTCTGAATACGTTTTTAACTCATTTTCTTTTACGTTTTCGCCATTTTAACAATTTTCTCTTCAAAATTAGTTCCACTAATCTTCTTATATTTTATTTTAGTCATTCAAAATTATTTCTTCTCAATTCACATAGGAGCAAATAATTTTAATAAAAAATACATAAATGATAAAAATACATTTTGTGCAATGTTTGTGTTCCTAAATGGGATATTAAGAGTTAAAATTTACCTGGGTTGTTTTCCCTAATTTTTTCAAACTCTTAATTCTTCAATATCTTCACATCATCATTTAGCATCCATTTGTCATCACATCTTCATCACTGGAACTTAAATAACTGAAACACTCAATTAAACCATTAGTTCTACCAAAACATCAACACTTAATTGTTCATCAAAATCTTAGGATCAACAATCTCCCCCTTTTTGATGATGACAATTAACTTTGATGTTTTCTTTAAAATAAAAATATAACCACACTTCCCCTGAATTTGAGGACGGGTTCTTTAACACGTTAAAGCATCATAATGAAGATTTCAATAATGCACAAATTAAAAATACTCAATTAAAGCACAATTTTAAAAATTCTCCTCCTTAATAAAAATCACTAATTTCTCCTCTTTTGGACAAATTAAAAATACTCAATTAAAGCACAATTTTAAAAATACTCCCCCTTAAATAAAACATCACTAATTTCTCCCCCTTTGTCATCTTCAAAAAACAAAATTTAGAGAAGGGGGAACATATAGATAATTCACTCTAGATATTCATATAATAGAATCATATTAGATCAACTTTAAAAATTAAAATTCATTTGAATAAATTACTTTTTAAGCACAAAACATCAACACTATGTGAATCATTTTTATAGATAAATATCAAGTCTACTCAATCCATCAAAATTCACACAAAAAACATCATTCTTAATCATGCAATCTCCCACTATATATGTGTAAACAAATTAATTCATTTTAAGGAGAAAAAATAAATATAATCTTTGAAACACTAAGACATGAAACATCTCTCAATGATAATTTATGAAGCTCTCAATATAACACATCTTATTTCATAAAACTTCAGCTCCATTTTTTCAACAATAATTATTAACGAATAACTCATGCTATATATATTTAGAGATTATACAAATCGACAAATAATTAAATGATAAACGAGTCATAAATTGAGAAATGATATTTCACATATTTTAAACATGACTTTTAGAGAATCTCATATAACATAGTCATATAATCAAATCGTGATACTTAAATTTATCTCATAATAATACAAGAATGAGATTATTTTACCACTTAATTGAATGAAGATTCAATTCTAATCGATTATCTCCTTGAATTAACATCGTTCTTATTCTTGACTCAATTTTGAGTTTCGGTATGAATCTTTGTTTCTCCTTGAGTAATCTTAAAACCTGAAACTCTTTTAAACATGTTTGGAAGAAGATCATTAGTAGAAATCAAGTGAACATATATTTATCATTTATTATCATCAATATGTATGATCACTAATCAATTCCAAGCAATCTTAATCCTATAAACCAATCAATTCAGATCGAGTCCTCTCAAGTAACATGCTTCTCATTAACATATAATCATTACCGTTCAAGAACATAAATCATATCTCAATCAATAACATGCATATTAAAGATGTTATCTCATAACATACTCAATCCCTTACACAATAATAATCATTTAAAAATCAGAAGATATGAAACATATAAGAATGACCTATTACCATGTATATAGTCAGATACTTAATTCACATAAATATATCCATGTAAACATACAATCATGATCCCAAAAAATTCAAATCAAATAAACCATTCTTTATCATTTAATTCACCTAAATTAAAATATCATGCATTTTAATAAATCAAGATTAATAAAAAATACTTAACTCAATTCAATTTCTAAATCTCAATAACATGTAAGCATATAAGCACATTATAAAAAACATGTAAATACCCCATAACAAAATGTGATTGTCATAATCGCCATAGAATGTTTCTAAGACAACAGGAGAACACATAATTTAGAATAGGTCTTAGAAACAACTACCAACTTACCTATTTGGTAAGTCGGGACTCTTTATCTTTAACAAATTTAATAAATTTAACATGCGGAGGGTTAGGAGTACCTTTTCTATCTTTCGGAGTGACTTTACTTTTTACCTCATTTGAGCTCAAAATTGATTTAGATGAGCAATTCTTCTTGGATTGATCGTATCCTTTATTCTTTTGATTTTTTCCATTTGATTCATTGATGATTCCTTTTGCACGTATCGCTTGTGGTTTTCTAGTGATATCCAATCTTGGCTTTTGTACAACTTTTCTCTTAGCACATATCTCTTGTGGTTCCTTTACAACTTCACCTTTTGTCTTTGGTACATCTTTTCGCTTTGCACACGTCGCTTGTGGATCTTTGGTGACTTCCTGTTTTGGCTTTGATATAAACTTTTTAATTGTTCCTTCAGGTCCACTTCCGATATTTTGTAATTCTGCACAATACATTTAAACAATTTTCTTTGGTATCCATTTTATTTTGGATCCGTCCTTATTAGACATAAACTTAGGGTTTCGAAACGAGCATGATACTTTAAAATACCTAACCCTATTGCAATAATAACATCTCAAATCTGATTTATCATAGAAAGCACGAGATGTAAAACATAAATCATTTCTAACAATAGAAGCATAACTATCACTGGCTTGTGATGAAAGATGAGACGATGAAGCATATCCATTTTGTCTAGAAAAATCATTTTCAGAATCTCTCGAAATAGACTTAAGGTCGAATTTTGATTTTTCAAAATTTTTCTTAAGTAAATCGATTTTAGAAACAAGATCTGACATTTGCTTGGAAATCATATCAAAATTATTTTTTAAAACTCTATTTTCATTTTCAAGAGAATCAATTTTAGAAAGGAAGTTATTAATTTCAAAAATAATGTCCGAAAACACTTTTGAACCACAATAATCATCCAAACGCATTTTAGATTTTCGAACACTTTTTTTACCATTTTCAAAAGAAACGATTTTTCTTTTTAAACTCAAGCTCTCTTTAGCAAAAAGTAGTGTGAAAGAAAGTAATTTTTCCATAACAATATGAACATTTTCATTATCATCATCTCCATCACTACCACTAAAATCACAAGAATCATAAACCGCATTATCATATACGTATATACCACTATCAAAAGAGGATACACAAAATACATCATCTATAGTGTGTGCACGTGACCGGTTTAGCTAGAATGTTAAGCCTAATCGAGCTAAAACCAGCTCTGATGCCAATTATTGGCCCAGTAGAATACCCAAGAGGGGGGGGGGTGAATTGAGTAATTAAAAAAATTTATCAGAATAAAATTTGAATAAATTAAATAATTAATTTTAAGTCTAAATTAATTATTATCTTTATAACACAGCAGAATTAATCAATCAACTAGGTGCACACCCAAACAACAAAAACAACAAAATAAATATAGCAGCACATCAAAGATTTATACTGATTCACCAAACTATTCTTGGCTAATTCAGTCCCCCGAGCTCTACAGAGGTCGCACCCACTAAAACCAAGATCCCTTTAAAGGTAGAAACCAAACCCACACACTGATTATTTTACAGGCTCATAATTAACCTTTACAATATCATTTTCTCAGGCTAAGGAAGAACCTCTACTTTTTACAGGTTAAAGAATAACCTAATTCTTTTTAACACTAAGGTACAAAAATCAAAACCTCTCAAAACACTCCAACTATAATTTTCACAGGTAAGGATGAAACCTTTACAAATCACTCACAACACAATTCTTATCCAAAAAGAATCACTACCTCAATCTCTTTACAGGAAGAGACTGAAACCCAGCTACCCTTAATTAAATACTCCTAATGGTATTTAACCCGTCACAACTCACCAATACACAAATTGATAAGAAGTAAATCTCACTCGGAGCTTCTACCACCTCAGATAAATAATAACTCAATTAATATTCCAACTAGTGAAAGAAAAACATGAGATAGAAAATCTGATTTTAACAAGATGTGGGTAGCAAATTTGAGCACGTAATCAGATTCAATAAATTATTTGTAAATTTTTTTTTTTTTAAAATTAGAAACAATTTCTAAGATCAATTTTCAATAATAAACAAGTAATGCACAATAAAAAATAATTGGAAAGATCTCACTCGGAATTCACAGAATAATTAAATAAAGCAATGTAACTTCAGATCCGTTAGCAACAAAGATTAATAGTAGTTGATCTTCAAGATCGTCTCTCAGAAAAACTTACAATATTTCAGAAGGATAACTCTTATAAAAGCTCACAAATGATATGATATAATTTATCTCTTGTTTACTGCTTAATGATATATGAAAATCGCAGGTCTATTTAAAGGAGTATGAAATCAGTCTTCTAATGGCTAATTTACATGTGTCATGACAATTAATAACACTTATAGACCCCTTATAACATAATGACTTCATTTTGGTTCAATTTCACTTAATAACAACTCTCAAATCTCTCAATTAAACCCCCCAAGTATTTCTCAAAACTCAATTAGATAGAATAGAAACTATTTCAAGTATCAAATTGAGAAACATTAATATTTAATGTACCAAATCAATAGGATTTAATTAATATATGAACCATATCTTAAATATAAGAATATCCCCGAAATCTCTCTCAAATCCCAACAAAAACCAGCTACTTTTGGATATAATTTCGGATCAAATAGTATCCTAAAACAGTGCCAAATGGTCGACTGCCCAGTCGATTGCCTAATTCAGGTTGTAGACAATGGAGCTTATCGGTCGACTGCCCGGTCAACTCGTAGATTTAAAGAGTTTAACACTTCTTTACCGGTCGACTTGTCAGTCGACTTGTAGATTCAGAGAGTTCATTAGACTTGGTCGGTCGACCTGTCGGTCGCCTTAGAGATACAGGTTCTTTCAGCTTCCTTGTCCGGTCGACTCACCAGTCGACTGCCATATTTTGGATCTCTTTTCTGAATATGTTTTTAACTCATTTTCTTTTATGTTTTCGCCCCTTTAACCATTTTCTTTTCAAAATTAGTTCCACTAATCTTCTTATATTCTATTTTGGTCATTCAAAATTATTTCTTCTCAATTCACATAGGAGCAAATAATTTTAATAAAAAACACATAAATGATAAAAATACATTTTGTGCAATGTGTGTGTTCCTAAATGGGATATTAAAAGTTGAAATTTACCTGAGTTGTTTTCCCTAATTTCTTCAAACTCTTAATTCTTCAATATTTTCACATCAGCATTTAGCATCCATTTGTCATCACATTTTCATCACTGGAACTTAAATAATTGAAACACTCAATTAAACCATTAGTTCCACCATTTTGGGCTCAAACCATACATAATCCAACTTTTTCCATGTTTTTATCTTTTGGAAAGAGAAGATGTATACATACATGTTAAGGAATTTTTTAGATATGCTCCACATTCTGATTCCAAAATTTTTCTGATTGAATCTGTTTGACTTAGATTTTTTCCATTTTCTCTGAAAGATAAAGTAAAAGCCTGGTTGAACACTCTTCCTCCAAGAACAATTACCAGTTGGGACAAACTTCTTAACAAACTTTTGTCTAAATTTTTCCCCATGCAAAAAATCGATCACCTTAGAAGACAAATATCTGAGTTACCAAAAAGATGGTGAAGAATTCTATGAGTGTTGGGAAAGATTTAATGATATAATCTTAAAGTGTCCCCATGGCTTTGAAATTTTGAGGCTTATAAAATATTTTTATGATGGTTTAACTCCATTAAATTGTCAAATGATACAATCTATACATGGGGGAAAATTTTTGCAGTTACGTCGGCAAGAAGCTTAGGAATATCTTGAAACATTGTTTGTTAATTCTCAACAATGGAATTGTCTAGTTTCTAGAGTCAAACCCGATGCACTAAGAGATGAGGAATATATGAGGTGAGAGATGACACTGATGTGAGGACCACTCGAGCTAATTTTACTAGGAAAGTCGATGCATTAGTCTTGAGCCAAAGCATGAATTCTAGAATTGAGGTATGTGCCTTGTGTCAAAATTCTTCCCATACCGCTCAGTCGTGTCCAACATTACCAACTTTCCAAGAGGCCTATTCTGAACAAGCCAATGCACTCCATTCTTATGGGAAATCAACTGATAGCCCCTTTGCTCCCGTGCATAATCCAAATTGGAGAAACTATCCAAATTTCTCATAGAGACAAAATCAACCTACAATAAACCAATTAGGGCCTCAAGTTAACATGCACAATCAACACATTCATCATTCCAATCCATTATACCCTTTAAGAAAACCTTCTTTAAAGGAAACCTTACAACAGTTTATGCAATCAACCTAACAAGCTTTCCAGTCAACCCAACAATCCATCTCCAAAATTGAAATGCAACTAGGTCAACAAGAAACTGATATAGGAAAAAAAAAAAGAAAAAAATGAAAGTTTCCAAGTCAACCCATCCTAAATCCAAAAGGTCAATATGAGGTAGGATCATCAAACCTTAATAAAAAAAATTTAAATCCATTAGTACTCTTAGGTCGGAAAAAATCATTGTCAAACCTGATAACCTACCTGAACTTGAGAAAGAAAATCATAAGAGCCAACCTGAAAATTCCAAATCCAAAGACTCAATTAAATATGACAATCAACCATTAACTTACATTCCAAAAGCTCCATTTCCACAAAGACTTGTTCCAAAAGAAAAAGGTACACAGTATAGTGATATTTTAGGGGTATTTAAACAACTTTTCATTAACATCCTCTTCCTTTATGCTATAAAACAAGTGCCTGCGTATTCAAAATTCCTGAAAGATCTTTGTATTGTGAATAGGAAAACTATTGTTCCAAAAAAGGTATTGACTGTTCAAGTAAACTCTATAATCCAACATAAAACTCTTGCCAAATACAAAGATCTTAATTATCCAATAATATCGTGTGTAATTGGTAATCATGAGATTAACCGAGCTTTACTTAATTTGGGTGCAAATGTGAATTTTTTGCCATTTTCGGTTTATGAGCAACTTGGTCTAAGAGAATTAAAACCCACATCTATGATACTCTAATTAGCTGATAGATCTGTTAAAATTCCTAGAGGTGTCATATAAGATGTTTTAATCAAAGTTGATAAATTTTACTTTCCTATGGACTTCGTTGTTCTTGTTATCCAACTTGTTGAAAACTTGAATACTCAAATTCATGTCATCTTGGGTAGACCATTCTTAACTACTTCCAATGCAATTATCAATTGTCGTAATGGTGCCTTGAAATTATCATATGGAAATATGACTGTTGAATTAAATGTATTTAATGTTGCTAAGAAATGTATGAAAATTGATGATTTGTGTGACGTCAATATGATTGAGACTACAACCATGATTTCTTCTTGCAAATGAACAAAAATGACTCTTTTAAAAAGTTCTTAACGCAGTTTGGCATAAATATAGATCTTGAAAGTTCAACTAGTGACGTGAATTCATTGTTAGAATCTACACCATTAATGTATACTGAAAAATGGAAAGCCAAGGTTGAGCCTCTTCTACCCACATAGTCTGTCCTTTCAATTTTTGAGTCACCAAAGTTGCACCTTAAGCCATTACTCGAGACCCTAAAGTATGTAGTCTTAGGACCATCAGAAACCTTACCTATTATAATAACATCAGACTTAGATCAAGTTAGATGCTATAACTTGATGTATGGAAATAGCATCTACTGCTTGATTTACTACTTTTCTCTCTTGACCATTTAGGTTAGTTTACATGGAGGACATGTAACTTCGTGGAGGAATGGACCGAGGTGAAGAATTTCTCCTTACCAATAGTAAAGTTTGATTTGGATTCATTTTGATCTTTTTTATATTGTCATATATTTTCTCGGCGGTAATCAACGACACTAATATATACATATTCAAGGTAGATCTTAGATCTCATGTTTCTCAAGCCAATTTTGGGTGTCTTTTGAATTGACTTCTCGTAGATTCCATTTTAAATTCTATTTTTTTAGAGATTGATGAATTGTTGAAGTTTTTTTAGCGATTTCACGTTTTTGATATTTCTAAGGACTCCAGACAAATTCGTACTTAATTGATTTGCCTCCACACGCAATCAAAAAACACCTCTCATAGATTGAAAAAGATAGGAAAGTGAGTTAGTTTATTGAAGAATGTACTTATTCAGTTTTTGAATTGATAAATTTTTTTTGAGTTTTATACAACAGGGTTATTTAGTCTAATTTTTATATTTTATTAAATGTAGAGCATCATATTTATATGTATATTTTTTTGTTTTGCATTCCCAAAAATCTTTTCAGCAAAGTGAATATTAAGATTTTTTTTTTTTTGCATGCCCTTGGTTTTTAAGAACACATTTTTAGATAGAAACTAACATGTTCCCAGATTGTTTGTAAGTTTCTTTTCTAATTGGTTGTTTCACATCTATTAACAAGTTCAATTGGTTATTTTTGTTTTAATTTCTATTTATGTTATGTTTTTATTGTATGTTTATGTTCAAAATTTACAGTTTTGGCTTCTCTCTCTAGTTGCATCATGGTTGTAATTTTGATATAATATCTTGCATTCTCATATTTTGAGTTAATCTGCACGTTTCTGTTTGGTTTTATTTTAAACTTTCATGTGTTTCTGTATTGTTTTTAGTTTTTTCTATAGTACTTAAATTGCGTTGCCATTGCCTCGCAGTTAGATGCTTTATTGTCGCCCAGGTAGATAGTTTCGTAGAATGCGTTTCATTCTAAGATGATGATTATATTGTATCTCTTATCTTTTTAATATTATATGATGGTTTCAATATGTATTTTGTAGTTTTTATTGAGTCAAGTATTATTTGGAGAATAGAGAGAAATAGGGTCAACTTTTTTTGGAGATTTATATAAGAAGTGTTGGTGATTAGATATTTTTTGAACCTAAATTATGATTAGGTGTCACAATACAAGATTAATATGTTTTTTTCTTTAAATCCTACCATTGTCTTTTAATTGTAAAATTAAAATTCGTGCTTTCAGGCACGGGCTATACGCAAGTAATAAAATAAGACATGATATATTTTACCTAACACATTTTGATAACACATTTGAAGAAACAAACTGAGGCACCGATTTAGGAGTATTTATGGAAACACACATTAAATTCAACATTAATGAAAAATATTTTTATTCTTTAATTTTAGTTAAATTTTCTAATAGAAAATATTTACTTTTCATTTAATTATTAGGTATTAATTATGGAAATGTAGAAATTAAAGGTAATAGTCAATATATATTTAATGAAGAATTACATTTTGGGCCCTGAAATTTAGGGTGAGTCTTTATATACTTCTTGAGGTTTACAAAGTTGCACGTTAGTCCCACAAGCTTTATTTTTGTTTCCAATGCGGTCCAATTACACATTTTGTTAATGAAATTGGATGAAATTCTTAGGTGGATTTTTAATAGATAATGAGATTTTCAGAGGTAACGCATTTGGTCCCCTTATATTGTACCTCACCTTCAATTTAACCAACCGAATTTTTTGTAATGAAATTTGACAGATTCCATTAATTTAGGGGTATTTTCATGATTTTTTGCTTCTCTCTCTCTTTTTGCACTTATAAGAAGATATTTTTTATCCCAAAATTATTTTTTCACTAATACATCTCATAACTGCAGACAACGAAAACTCTTACCCCTATATTTTTAATAAAAATTCAATAAAATTCTTAAAAATACAGCACAAGATTTATAAAAAAAAATTAAGAATTTAATTGGATTTTTATTAAAATATATGGTTAATTTTTTTTTCATAGTTTAATAAGATTTAAAAAATCAAAAGATATTTACATAAAATGAAAGAAATTTAATTGAATTTGATTAAACGTAGGGATAAAAGTTTAATTTAATATAAGATTTATAAAAAAACAAACGAAATTTATATAAATATATAACAATTTAGGTTGAACTTTCATTAAAATAGAGCAAATTTTTGTATTCTCAATAATTATAAGTTGTATGAGTGCAAGAACAAATTTGGGATGAAAAATAATTTTATATAACTGCAAAAAGATAAAGGGACTAGTGAAATAACAAAAATATCCTCAAAAGTACTTATTTCGTCTAATTTCTCGACAAAATATTCCATTGAACTAAATTGAAGTCAAATTATGATAGAGATTATTAGCCTAAAGAGCTACCCAAGGGGGTGAATTGGATAGATTAAAATTTAATAAATAAATTTAATTCCTTAACTGGTTTATATCTTGTTAATTATGCAAAAACCTGAATTTCTCAATGTATGCACAAACAGTTAAGGGATAGAGAAATTAACACACCAACGTATAGTGGTTTAGCAAGCTACTCCTGCGTACGTCCACTCGCCTGTGCTCCCGCATGGAATTCGCAATCCACTAACTCTACCTGATCCTTTTCCCAAGTAAGAATCAAGCCCTCACAATAATTCTTTTCTCATGCTTAGAATTAAACTTTTATACTAGTTCTTTTCCCAAGCTCAACATTAAACATTTATACCCTGATTGGTCAAGTTTTCTTTAGCCCAATCAACACTCTTACTCAGACCAATTATGTTTAGGTTCAAGCTGCAACTCACAAGAATACAAAAAATATATTGTTTGTTCGCACAGGAGCATCTACCAATTCAATAAAATATAAACTCAATTAATGGCTAGATACTAGTAATAAATGTGTGATTAAAGATGTAAGAATCTAAATCCAGATCTAGTAATTTAAGTACAAACAATTTTTCAACGAGATTGTTGAATCCAAGGTTTTGATGAACAATTAAATATTGATATTTTTGTGGAACTAATGGTTTTATCAAGTGTTTAAGATTTATAATTCCATGTATGTGATTAAGAAGAAGACCTCATGAAGAAAACATAAAAGGTTCAAGATGGACGTAATAAAGATGTGAAGAGTTTTGAAGACCTTGAAGAAAAATAGGTGAAAACAACTATTTACTTATATACTCTTAATGCAACCTGAATTAGGATTACACACGACATTTTAAATGAGTTATTTATATGTGTGTTATGATAAAAAGTGATAAATTCAAGATCCTAAAATGAAATATTGTATGTACTCCTTATGTGAAATGAAATAGATAATTAACCTAATTGAAAAATATATTTTAAAGTATAAAAAGTTGATTTTTCAGGTCAATTCGGTCAATCGAGAAAAATAATCAGTCAATCGAATCAAACAATGAGTTTTGCAGTAAAATGAGGTGTTACTACGGCTGTAAACGAGCCGAGCCAAGTAATGGAGGTTCAAACTCGTTTATTTAAGTTGAAATTTAAACGAGCTGAGCTTTGAAGTGAGTGTTCGAACTCGGCTTGGCTAAAAATAACTGTACTCGAACTCGAGCTTGAAATCTCGTTAGTTTCACGAGCTGTTGAGCTCGAGCTCGAAAATTCAACAAATATTGTTTAATTGAGAGATAGATAATACCAGATCTAGAGATGGAGCTCGACATCGGGGTAGTGGTGGTTCGTAGTGGATCTGCGATGTTTGTGTTTGCAGATCAGCGGCATCAGAGAGAGAAGCTCCGATTTGGGATTGTCAATCAAAAATAAAAAATTTCAAACCCAAATCCCATTTAGATAGAGGGAGGGTACCACATCTGGTGGTCGCATTGCCGTGTCGAGGCTAGTGGTTGTTCGCGGTGGTGCTTGTTGACGGTATGGAGGGGGACATGGATTTGTAGATTATCGACGTTGTTATTATGTTGGCTTGCCGCAGCTGATCAAACACGTTAGTCACTCAGGCTCAAGGGAGCACGGTGGCAGCGACAAAGATGATGGATGATTGAGGAGAATGAAGATTAGAGTTTGGAGAGCTTATCTGGGCATGGGAATTGGGGCGGCTAAGATGAGAAAGTAAAGTGAATCTCATACTTTAGACTTAGTGAGAGAGAGTGACTTAGTGAGATAATGTACACAATTACACAGTCAACCCCTATATTTAATTAATATACTATATTAATTAAATAGTATATTCTGTTCACGAACAACAAACGAGTAGCTCACGAACAAGCTCGGCTCGGCTATTAAATGAACATTTTTAGAAGCTAGAGCTCGGCTCGTTTATTTTAATAAACGAGATCGAATGAGCTTTTTTCGAGCCGAGTCTGAGCTGTTCATAAACAGCTCGGTTCGTTTACAGCCCTAGGTGCTACTGATCCATTTGGTCAACTGAATGGAATTGATTGGTCAACCATTTGAAGCAGTAGATGAATTAGTGAAGAAAGTGAGCACATAGATCCAATCGGTTAACCATTTTAGTTCGTAGGTAAATTGAAGAGAAAATGGATCATTCTGATCCAAACGGTTAACCGATTGGAAGTAATTGGTCAACCAACTAGCCTTAAGCCAATGGTTGAATCTGAAGCTGAACAGGTTGGTCAACCGACTGAGTCAGTTGAGATTTCGGGAGATTTTGTCTTTGGTAAAAAACTATTCGGTTTTTTATGATTATAAGGGAGAGATTTCGGGAAATTGAACCTAATTGAGACATTATCAACCTATTATGTTATCCATATTGATTTGGTTCATATATTTTGAGATTATCTTAATTTAAATGATTTAATACTTTCGATCTCTATAGTTTTAAATTGATAATAGTTTTATGGACTTATATAAGGGAATTGAAAGTTATTTTTAAATGAAATATACCTGAAATGGAAGCTTATCATATATGGCGTATAAGAGTGTCATTAAGAGGTATATCTTTAAGTGACTAGCCGTTGGATGGCTTGATATTTGTTTATTAATATAGACCTACGAGAATCGAGTTAAACACATCAAGAAAAACCAGTTTAAGCTATTCTAAGAGTGATATTTACACTGAGATTTTTGTGAGAGATTTATTCTAAGTTCTTGATCTAAAGTGCTTATAGTTTGGCGTCACCGATTTGAGTTCTATTGTTGTTCTGTCACTATCTTCAGTGTTTTCCGGTGAGATCTATCCAAGCTTTATTATTTACTTTGAAATTATATTTTTATTGATTGCTTGATATAGGGTTGATTAAAAAATTGTTTTAAACTTAAGAGCCTGAAAATCATTTTAATTTTTTTTTATTATCTGATTATGTGATTTAATTATGCTACCCATTTTATTAATTAATCAGATTTTATTTGTCTCACATTGTATCTATCACATAGTAATTATTTGGGTCATCAATTGAGCATATTCGTATTGACGTGGTAGAAGCTCCATGTGGGAATAAACTTACATTTTTTGTATTTGTGAGTTTGAGCACATTAGACACATTCGGGACGGTGTCTAGTCAGGGTAGCTAGGTTTTGATATTTTTCCTGTGAAAAAAATTAGGGTTTGATATTTGTCTTAGTAAAAAGGTTAGGTTATTCTTTTTCCTTGAAAAAAAATTACATTTTGATTATTCCGATAATTGAATTGATTTTTTGAGTGAATTGTAATGGTCCATCCTTTCCTATATTGGGATAACCTGGAAAGGCTCAAGGATGAGCCTGAATATGGAGAACCCACAAGGACCAAGGACTGTTTGTAAACCTTATTTCTAGGCAGTAGCTCGAGTGGTAACACTACTCCTGCTTTGGGCTGGGGGTAAAGTGGATACAGCCTTTGGCAATAACAACACTCAAACATTTTATAAGTGTGAAAAATTGGCCGAGTTCAGCTCTCCGGGCACACTCAGCTCAAATCCATCAATTTTGGAGAATCCACCAATCGTGTTTGCTGAGCTCAGCTCTCTAAGCACTGCCAACTCGGATTAACTTGATGGGAAGGATCCAAGACCAAGATACCAAGATATCCCTACTGGGAAGCAGCTCGAGAACGGTCTTGGTAGCTCGTGTGGAAAAATTCTCGAGCTAAGCTCGTCGAGAACCCTCAATACGGATTCTCAAAATCTTGGAGGATTACAAGTCGTTTAAAGTTCAAGTGTTGGGAGGTTGCCGGTCACAAATGTTTGAGCACATTAACTCGGGTTAATTGAAATGACGACCTATCTACTCTATCCCAACAGGAGTTTGGTCGGAGTGCTATAACCCGGTAGACTGCGAGGACCAGGTGTTGTGGATAACTCAATGCCTTAAACCCACGACATGAATTCAACTTTGTGAACTTGTGTCTTGGGCTGGGGGGCAAGAGGGCCATGGTCCTGAGTGGTAACAAGAAAAGACGAAGAAAAGTGAAGATTTGATTTTTTTTTGAATTTTAGCAAGTGGGGAAAAAAGGCCAAGCTCCGAGCACCCTCAGCTTGGATGCACTCAAAAGGTGGGCCTCCAGGTCTCGTAGCCTTCCAAAATCTCTAAATATCAAGAATGTCCGAGCTACGGTGTCCGAGCACCCTCAGCTCAGATATATCCAAAGGGGAAGCATCAAATCCCTCAATTCCTTTAGATTCTCCAAGTTTGAAGAAATATCTGAGCTACGGTGTTTGAGCACTCCCAGCTCGGACATATCCAAAAGGGAGGAAGCCTCAAACTCTTATCTCTACCAGAATGTCCAAGTATGAAGAATGGGCCGGGCTGAGGGCTCTGAGCACCCTCAGTTAAGATATTGACAAATTGTGAGTCTTAGAGCCATTGTAAAGACCAAGCTCATTTAAAATCTCTTAAGTATGGATAATGTGCGGGGACTAAGGGCTTCGAGCACCCTCAGCTCGGATATTCATAAAATAGAGGACTTAAAACATCTAGGGCACCTCAAAATCTCCCAGTGTAGAAGATGGGCCGGACTGAGATCTCCGAGCACCCTCAGTTCGAATATGTTCAAAATGGGGGGACCTAAAACCATCTTGAAGACCAAAGTTCCTCCAAAATGCCTAAGTATGGAAAAAATGCTGAGTTGAGGTGTCCAAGCATTCTCAGCTTGACAGGCCATCAAACAAGGGGGATCAACACCATCTGGAAGGTTAAGGCTCCATTAGAGATTTCAAGTGTGGAAAATGAGCTGAGCTGAAGGCTTCGAGCACGCTCAGCTCGTCCTAGTAAACAAGTCGAAGCCTCCAATTGACCTGAAGATCTACGAACCGAGTTGGAGGTGTAATACCCTGAGAAATTTATATTTTTTGAAAACATTATTTTGTATAAATTTAATATTTTTTGGACAATTTTGTAAATTTGTGGAATAAATATATACTTGATAATTTTTGAAGTTAAATGTTAAATTTATATTTTTTTTAAATATTATAAGTTTCATATTTTTTTGGGTTGTTTTGTATATTATGCAAATTTATAAAAAAAGTTTGATAATTTTGGGGAGATAAGGGTAATTATTGGGTTTAATATGAATTATTTTATAATTATGAAGTGTTAAATATAATTTTTAAAACTTAATACCTAAGAAAATCGTTTGTGGCCATGGAATTATGAAAAAGAAAAGAAAAAAAAATGGCCACGAATTTTGTCTCATGTTAGGAGATATTTATAGATATTTAGGGATATTTGGAGATATTTATGATTGGAGAAATGAACCAGCTCATAAACTGAGGAAGACATCTTCCTGTTGTAGCCAAGATGAAGAGTTTAATTCCTACCCTTCCCGGATAGCCAGAGACGGGAAAGGGGAGTTATGTGGAGCTCTCTACCCTACCCTTCTCGGATAGCCGGAGATGAGAATGGGGGCTTTACTTGAGGAGATTTGCGAAGTTGATTACCGGGATGGGAAACGCCATTGTGGCGAATGCTAGGATGAGGCCTGGTGGCGACTCTCCTACTCTTCCTGGAGAGTGTTGAGGCCTTCAGGAAGGTTGGAATGGATGGAGACGTTCCTCTGCTTAGTAAAATCTTCATATTTAATCTTTGGTGTGACTTGACTTTTGTAGGGAGTGGTGGATACGAGGCGGTCTTCAATTGGTTGTATTGGGATAACTATTTTTACATTCATCAATAGCCCCCTAGTCCCTAGTGATAAGAAGAAATTCGAAGGACTGGGGACTTTATTGTGAGCCTCTATTTGAGTCTTTTGGTTTCATTCATTATTTGCAAGGCCGAGGGACTAGAGCTGTCACAACCCGTCTCGGACACCCGTCATCTCGAGGCTGGCGTGACTACAACATGACATCACCCATACCCAAACAACCAAATGAAAGACAATATACACCCACCATATAATACAAACATTTAATTGGGGGACACACCCGTCCCAACTTATTCCTAACAAACGGTATTTATCCATGAACCTTTTGTAGGTTTTCCTTTGACAGCTTCTCTCAAACGCCTATATGACTCCATCACGTAGCTCTACCCAGTGCCAGTAGGGGACCGACTCCTAACTGTTGTACCTGCGAGTGTACTGTCTTCTTAGTAAAACATTTGTATAGTAATAACAGTTTATTCTGCAACATCTAAATGGATCAAGCTTAAATAGGTAGACATTACGTAGCTCGCAAAGGTTTTCATAATATTAGCAGTGAGAAGAAAGCACTACATATATGTTCCATAAAAAATCATTTAGTATAAGAATCATTCCATTCACCACATAAATAATAAATCACTCAGTATAAGCAAATTACCACATCTCAAAACATCTTCTTAAACACACACACGCTGGCCAGCCCTAGTGATCGTTTTAACCTCACGATCGGGAGTTTGCAACGGTACCATACCATCCGTAGGATATGCCTTCCTACGAACACTCATCACTCTGCCGAAGCAGATAATCACTGTGCAGTATAAACGTCTAACATTATTCTGCTGAAGCAGATAAACATCACTCTGCCGAAACGGATAACATCACTCCGCCGAAGCAGATCACATCATTCTGCCGAAGCAGATAAATATCATAGCATTGTCAAATTAATAACGTTATCATCAATTCAAATCAATATTATCGTCTAATTAATGTCGGCAAATCTCAACCATCACTCTCTATTTCCAAAACTGATTTTTAATCCAAAATCATATATTTCTTTTACTTAAAAACACGTCTGATTTTCACCAAAACCATTTTTCCACTCTCTTTTTAAACTACTGAATCCAATGAAAATCATTCTTAATTTCCTTTCGAAAATTATTGTAATCTCACGAAAATCCATTTTTACTCACTCATCCTAAATCCTGCTTGATCCATATCGTTTTATAAATCATTCAGTCCCAATACAACCATTTTATATAAAAAAATAATTTGGGAAGAAAACAGTACACTCACCTCGTGATCCGCTCCCCAAAAGCTTTTACCGACTATACTCTAATGTTACTCCGGTGCCTGTGAACCCATTAGTAACAGGGTCCAAATTAATATTTTAGGTAAAAATAACTCAATTATGCAATGCAGTCCCTATGTTCCGTATTTTCTCATTCCCCACATTTTATTATGTAAAATTATTATTTGATAAATTTTCATTTCGTTAAAAAGTTACTGCATTCCTAAATTTACTATTCCCGCTACGAAATTTTCGAGGCGTTAGCTTAATTTTTATGAACTAAAATAAATTCAATGAAAAGCGTTACCCATTCCGAATCATTCATGGGTCGCGAGACGGGTTTTGGATTCTTTTGGGGTTCTTTCTGTAATTTTTTTTTCCTCTTCTTCTTTCTTCTTCCGGTTCCCCGCATCTGTTTCGTTTCCTGTTCCACCGCCAACCATCCCTACACCAATCACCCTCTCATCTTCGGCCACATGATACCCTACACCCCCGTCAGCCAAACTTACGACGCACCCATCTACACCATTGACGGCCGACACACACAGCGATACCTGCACCCACGGCAGCGACGACACTATTCACCGACAACCTTTGACAGCAGACAAGACGCACACAAACACACACACGATCGCCGTCGTCCGAACACACACACACACAATCAAACACAGTACAAATACATACAATCTCAGGACATGCACATGCACACGATTACCTACACACACCCTCCGAGCGACGGCGACGATCCCACACCACCGACAATGAATCGAACACACACACACACCCCTGTAACCGAAACATACTGTTTGCCGGAGAACCCGCAATCGTCGGCTGATCAGAATAGAATCTCCTTCTACCGGTGATCACAAACGTCCGACGACACCCTTCCGATCCTCCCTCTCTCTCTCTCTAGATTTTTCTCTGGAAATTTTCTTAGATTTCTTTCCTTCCTCCATGATGTTCGTGCAGGGTATTTATATGCATGTAAGAAGTGGATGGATGTTTGATCTGATCTTGCCACGTCGCCGGTCTCTTCCTTCTCATCTGTTTTGGTTCGTCGTTCGGCCGGCACATACACACAACCGTATATGTTATATATATATATGTTTAAAAAAAATCTTTTATTTTATTACTCTTGTCTCCCCCTAAATTCTTTACATCTTTATTTAAGTCCAATGTACCATTTACCAACTTCTTAAATCGCAATTTGAACCCTTAAAATTTTTAGTTTAGAAATTTAAGTAACAATTTAAATCCCAAAGTTTAGAATAAAGGTTTCTGAATTTTCAATTGACCCAAAAACTTTTAATTAGATTTTCAATTAACTCAATTTTTACCCCGTAATTTTTCTAAATACTCTAAAATGAAAATAAAATGACATACGTGGGAAATCGAGGTCTAGATAGTGGACTACGCGTTAACCTCCTCCCGCCACGTCACTGTTCATGCACAGCTTCCGGCCGGTGGCTCCCGATCACACATATATAAATTTTTTGTGAAATTACCCTTTTCTCCCCTTAACTTCTTAAAATCTTCATTTTAGTTTAAGTCCACTTTTAAGATTTTTCTTAAATTGCAATTGCACCCCTAAAAGTTTTAATTTTAAGTTAAATGTTAATTTACCTTTCTAAATTGGGATTTACTGTTTCTATATTTTCAATTTGACCCCTAGACTTTTTTATTTGAATTTTTAATTGTCATAGTTTCACCCTGAATTTTCACAATTACTCCAAAATACCACTGAAATGACGTACATGCTATGATTGAGGTCTTACAAGAGCCATCCTTGGATTGGTTTAGATATATATTCTTTCCCAAATCCATACCCTTTGGGAATGGATGGTGCTTTGTTGCATCTCGGAGACAGTTTCTCTCGGGCCTTGAGGAGTCAGTAAAGAACTAGAAGCCCCAATATGTTTTCTTGGGAGGAACAGGCTGGGAGTTTGGTCCCAACGAGGAAAGGGTCAACCCCATTCCCAGGGAATAGGGTGTTGTAGGTGAGAATGATTTTATTTATGAGTGGTTAATCGATTGTACAGTCTTTTTTGGTATGTTGACTACTTTTTCCTTTTTTTTTTTTTTTTTTTTTTTTGTTTCCTTGAAAAGTCCCAAAAAAGGTTAGCAGAAAGAGAGTTCGACCCAGTGCATTGATCCGATAACAGAGAAGAATCGTGTGGGAGACCGAGTTCAAGAACGTCAACGAACTGTTAGAGTCGATGTTGTATTGTCACCATATATACCGTGCCCCAGGCTTGTCGATACCGAAAATTGACAAAAATACCAAGAATAGTAAGGTTTGCCTTTCTCGGAAGTTGTTGATCGTTCGTATTTTCTATTGTTTTCTTTAATTTTTACTCATCCAGCTCTTTCTACTTTCTTGACAGAGATGGACAAGGTGGCGTTGATGAGGCTGTTGAAGGAGATGGTAGTGAAGGCCGGTGTCAAGAAGAGAAAAGCCTCCTAGCTTCAGGCGGAGGCTCCCCTAGGGGGAACTACCGAGGAGAGAGAAGAGATTGCTGTAATGAGTTTCGTAGGTAAGGCCTCGTTGGGGTGGAGGATATGTTAAGGAGAATAACCAGGAGGGATAAACAACGACGAGATGCCAAAGTTGCAATTGAGAAGGAGATTTCGTCGTAATCTGAACAGACCCCTATGCCTTTTTCCAGGAATGGCAGTATTGGGGTAATCCAAGAGAGAGGAAAAAAAAAAAGCAGGAAGGTCAAGGGTTGAGGGATCAAAGAAGGCCAGAGCTGAGGGGGTTCTTAAAGCCCCCCAGCTAAGCAAAACTTCTACCCCCGCAACCCTCCCGTTCTCAGATACTAGTCTTCTTCTTAAGGGGCCTTAGATAACCCAGAGGCACCATCTACCTACGTTAGCAAGATCATTCTCCCCAGAGATCAAGATCAGATAGATGTTGAGACGGATGCGAAGATTGTTTCCAAGCTACAGAGGGATGCCTTGTTGGTAAGAATAATACTGAGATTTACTTTGACTCTTCACTACACTTTGTTCCTGGACAATAACATGACATGTTTTTTTTTTTATGTTCTGCAGGTGTTGTCTAGGATTTCTTCTTTGTCTGGACGCCTTAATTCTGCCTTTGAGAGAGAGCAAAAACTCAATGAAGGATGCATGCAACATTTGACCCAAGGAGATGTAGATGCCGTGATGACAGAGGTCAATGTCGAGATGGGGGAAGTAGATGCCAACCTGGGCGAAACAGAGACCGTTCAAGAGATCATTGCGGCTGAGCAAAATAAACCCTCCACTGGTGAAGGCGAAGATAAACCGTCCCCCACTGGCCAGTAAAATATTTCAATCCCAACCCCTCAGTCTTGGATCAATCCCAAAAAAACTTGAACTTGTCATTTTTTATTTTTTTTTAATGCTTCTACGTCTTTTTGGCGCCCTAGCCCCTTTGTGAAAAGGGCCTTTTGTGATGGGCTTTGGGGCCTTGAACTTGTTATGGATGTTGAATCGATGAATGACTATTTTTTTTTTATTTCTTCTCGGAAGATTCTGAACACTTGTAATTTTTTGCATAATCTTCTTTACTGCTTTTGAATCTGTAAACGCATGCCTTTGAGTTTTTGTTTTTTGTTTGTCCTTGGAGAGTTGTCTCATTTGGAGTAGAAACGGTTCCCCTTTTCAGCGATGGAGCTTTGCTCCCATCCTTATCTCAGAAACACTGAGATGGGGGGAGGCCTAAGCTTGGTAAGTTGACAGAACATAGAGTTGGGTTCTTGCTTGGGGAATTGCTCGAACTTATCCCGGTGAAGGACTTGATTACGTGCTCAGTCATTTTTAAAGACTTGGGACATTTCTGGACTTTTCTTAACCGTTATGTCCCATTCTCAACTATTTTTGAAGACTTGGATGCCCTTTTGCAATTCTTCTTGATCTCAGCAATACTTTGCTCTTGGTCGGACAATCCACGACACTTGTGTAATTATTCTCGTTCATTTTTTCTTGAAAAAAATTTCAAGTCTCTTCTGTTTAATTTTACACCTTTTCTAGGAGAAGTGGTCAAGAAAAGATCACACTTCCCCATCTCGGACTAAATGCCGAGAAAAGATCATGTCTCCACTTCTGGGGAAAGACACCATTTTATGTTGTTCCACCATATCCATAACCTCCCTACCCCCAACCTAGCATTCGAGCAAAGCTCGGGTGACAGGTTATATTCTAGGGCTGGTACCTGTATAAAATCTGGCACTCACAGTCCCCAGGGGGGTGACCTTAGGTCGGTCCCCTATGGTTGGTCACAGGTGGGTTCTCCTTAGTGGGGTTCATCCCTGAGCCTTTTCAGGTTATCTAAAATTATCCTTCCAGGGGCATCTCCCTTTTATGTTGCCTGAGACTAGCTTGACTGTCAGGGGTGAGATGCTAACCTGTAGGTCCTCAGACTCGATCTGTGCAACGCTGTCGGAGGATGATAGCGATCAACCCCCGGGCTAACACTACCAACCTGTGGAGAGGGTTTGGTTACACCCTCGATGCAATGTGTCGGGATGGGTTTCTTTATGGAGATTATCCCTGATGCTGAGCGTCGGGATACCATTTCTTGTTAATGAATAGTTGAGGGCGACACATCTTTATCCGAGATAGGACGGAGGGTTGCTCATCCCGGCATGTATGCAATTTGGAGATTCGTGGGTAGGGCTGCTCATCCCAATCTGAGATAGGATGGGGGTTGTACTTCACCGCCACCGACAAAATTTGGAGAATGGAAAATTGGTTGAACAAAACATTTATTTCATTCATAACTAGGTTATTTGCAAGATTTAAAAAGTGAAAAACTTTACAAGTCCACCAGAGCTTTATCTCTGGCATAGTAGTGCTTCAGATGTTCTGCGTTCTAAGGGTGTCTTAGGGGGACGCCTTTTTCTATTTCCAATTTGTAAGTGTCGGAACGGGTAATACGAGTAACATGATATGTCCTTTCCCAAGATGGGGCAAGTTTTCCTACGATTGAGTCCTTGGTGGCTAGGGTTACTTTTCGGAGAATGAGGTCTTCAACATCAAACGACCTAGGACATACTCTTCTGTTGTAATACCTGGCCGCCGTTTGTTGATAAGTCACTTGTCGAATATAGGCACGCTCTCTCCTTTCTTCAAGAAGATCAAGGTTGAAGGTCAAGGAGACATTATTTTCATCTGGGTTGAAGATCATTGATGTTCGAGAAGAGGGCATGCCGATCTCGGCAGGAATTACCGCCTCTAACCTGAAAGTCAACACTAAAGGGGTTTTTCCTATAGGGGTCCTTGCCGTAGTATGATATACCCAGAGAACAAGGCATACATCTTCAACCAATCTACCCTTTGACTTATCTAATCTGGTCTTGAGTCCATGGAGAATTGTGCGGTTGGTAACTTCTACTTGTCCATTGGCCTGGGGATGCCTTGGAGATGCAAAGTGGGTCTGGATCCCCAGCCCGACACAGAATTCCGCAAAGATATCATTGTTGAATTGCTTCCCATTGTCAGAGACGATGGCCCTGGGTATTCTGAAGTGGTACACAACACTTTCCCACATGAAATATCTTATTCTTTCCTTGGTGATCTGCGCAAGTAGCTTAGCTTCTACTCATTTTGTGAAGTAGTCGATTGTGACAACGAGGAATCTTTTTTGCCCAGTCTCTTGGAGGAATGGTTCGAGAAGGTCAATACTCCATTGGGCAAAGGGCCAAGGACATGTCATAGAGACAAGAACAATGGGGGGTAGTTGGGGATGAAAGGCAAATCTTTGACATTTATCACATTTTTTTGACAAACTCTAGGAGTCCTTGTGCATGTCTGGCTAGAAGTATCCATGTCTAATAAGCTTGTGAACCATGAATCTTCCTCCCGAGTGGTTGTTACACATCCCTTCGTGGATTTCCCTCATCATGTAGTTAGATTCTTCTGGCCTCAGGCAGCAGGAGTGTAGGCCCGAGAAGGATCGTCGATAAAGCACCCCATCAATGATGGTGTACTGAGATGCCCTATCCCGTATTTTCCCGGCCTCTACTCGGTCAGAGAGGAGTGTGTCGTTTTGGAGGTATTATCTTATTGGATCCATCCATGTCGGTGTATCGAAGAGGGCGCATATGGTGGATACTTGGTCAGATACTGCTGTGCTTGGCTCTTCTAAATATTTAACGGGAACGCGCATCTTCAAGGTGAATTCCACGGCGGAAGCTAAGTTGTCTAAGGCATTGGCGTGCCGATTCTCTTCTTGGGAGATTTGACGTACTTAGATATTTTTGAAATTTTTCATAAGTGCTTTTGCCCTCCCGAGGTATGTAGTCATACTTGGATCCTTAGCCGTGTATTGACCGTTTACTTGGTTTACAACAAGTTGCCAATCACAGAAGACTTGCAAATTTTTGGCGCTAAACTCTCTTACTAATTTGAGTCCGGCGAGAAGAGCTTCATATTCTGCTTCATTGTTGGTAGCTACAAATCCCAATCGGAGTGCATATTTAATTTCTTCTTAATCCAGGGCTACCAGGACTATTCCGGCCCCACACCGCTTACATTGGAGGAACCATCCGTAAAAATTTGTCATTTGTTTAGACCGAGATCGTCATTTGTTCCGAGATGGGAAGGGGCCTTTTTCGGGACTGGTGCCTCTATCGAGACGACATGGGTCGTTTACCGGGCAGGGTCATGGTCTTTCCAGAATAGGCTCTTCTGGGAAGGTCATCTCGGCAATAAAGTCGACCAGGACTTGCCCTTTGATGGTTGTCCTAAGCCAGTAATCAATGTGGAACTGGCCAAGCTCAAGGCTGTACTTTATGAGCCGACCAAAAACATCCGGTAAGTGAAGAACTTGTCGCAAGGGTTGATCAATGAGTACGACGATCACGTGGGCTTGGACATATTGACTCAATTTTCTTGATGCGGTGAGAAGGGCGTAAGCTAACTTCTCGAATTGTTGATATCTTGTATTGGTATCAGTTAACACTCGACTCGCATAATACATGGGCATTTGAATCCCTTTCTTTTCTCAGATCACGGTCGCGCTAACTACTATATTTGAGGCAGTGATATACATAAATAACTCTTCTCTGTCCTTGGGGGTACTCAACAATGGTGTCGAGGAGAGCTATATTTTAAGCTCTTGGAAGGCGGCCTCACATTCCACTGTCCACTCAAATGCCTGATTGCCCCACAAAACTTTGAAGAAAGGAAGGCACTTTTTTGAAGATAGTGAAATAAAACGGTTCAAGGCGGCCAACCTTCCTGTAAGCATTTGAATTTCCTTCTTTGTCCGTGGAGAGGCTATTCCGAGAATGATGCTAATTTGATCTGGATTGGCATCAATGCCCCTTTGGGATACCATGTTGACAAAAACTTTCCTGCTGAAACCCCGAAGATACACTTAGTTGGGTTTAGTTTCATACGATGGGTTTGGAGCTTGTCAAAATAATTTTGGAGATGGCTGAGATGATCATGTGCCTTGGCGCTCTTTACGAGCATATCATCAATGTAAACTTTCGTTGTCAAGCTAATCTCTTCCTTGAACATCTTTTTCACGAGCCTTTGGTAGGTAGCCCCTGCGTTGCGAAGGCCGAACATAACCTTATAACAGTAGGTGCCTCTGTCCATGATAAACAAGGTTTTCTCCTTGTCAGGAGAAAACATGGGGATTTGATTATACCCGTCGTAAGCATTCAGGAAGCTTAAGAGTTCGTGCCCTGCCGTAGCTTCTACGACCAAGTCTATTCTCGGCAAATGGAAGAAATCTTTGGGGCATGCCCTATTGAGGTCTTTGAAGTCCATGCATAGACGCCATTTGTTCCCGACCTTGGGTGCGAAGATGACATTGGAGAGTCAATCGGGAAATTCCACCTCTTCTACCACGACAGATTTCACTAACTTATCAATTTCTTGCTCAATGAGCTTTTAATGCTTTAGGTGAATTTTTCTTATTTTTTGCCTTACAGGAGGATGGTGAGGGTCAACATGGAGATGATGCATGACGACTCTTGGATCAATCCCGGGAAGTTCATTGTGGGACTAGGCAAATACATAATAATTTCTCCTGAGGAGATCGGTTAATTCTTCTTGTTGGGCCGTGCTGAGTTTGACACCAATTTGGACAGTCCTTTCCTCAATAGTATGATGAATAGGTACTTCCAACAGGTCTTTATGGGTTCGTGGACGTGGTTCATCATCTCAGGGATCGTCAATAGGCACGGTTCCAAGATCAGACAAGGCCATGAGCTCAACCTTGCTGTTCTCAACCCTGGCCATTAATAGTTATATCTTCTTCTTAAGTGCCCTTCTGGCACAAGACTTAGCAGAGCTTCCGCCTTCGAAAGCCCATTTGAAAATAATATCCACGGAGCTTCCGCTGTCGATCAAAATTTGTCCGACTTTGTAGTGGTTGATTAGGGCTGAAATTACCAAGGCATCATCATGAGGGTATGAATCCCTCAGAGATCAGCTTCACTGAAGGAGATGACATTGTGTGAAGCAGCATCAATTGTGCTAATCTCGTACATGTCCTCGTCGGCTTTTCTTTTCGCTTTACCCTCGTGCCTCTTCTGGGAAGATGTGGTCTTTTCTCCGAGGCCGAGGCCGAGGCTGCCATCTATCACATTGATTTTACCGTCTACATGCATAGCATCATCAAATTCTTTAGTTTTTCTTCTCGGTGGGGGTCGATAAAGCTTTTCTCTTCTCAGCTAACCTCTACGCTCATCTCGGCGACTGCTTTCTCCAGAACCTATGTTCTATTTGCGGACGAAATGACCAAGGTACCATCTTTTTATGAGGGCCTCGATCTCTTCTCGGAGCTGGAAGCATTCGTTCGTCGAGTGACCTCAGTCACGGTGGAACTCAGAGTATTTGGAAATGGATTTCTCCATGGGTTTTCCTCTCGGGGGAGGAGCTGGCGGGAAGAATCCTCTTCCCGAATTTTTAGCAAAAATTATCTCTATAGACACGGTTAGGATGTCATTCCTGGGTGAATCCCTAGGGGTGAAGGATGTCTCCGATTTCTCGAAAGAGGTCCTAACCACCCTTTAACTTGTAACCTTCGCGACCCCTGTGCCCTGCTTGGCCCTTCCTCTGCTCGGCCCTTTCTTTCCTAAGTCCCTTCTCGTTCTCGCTTTACAACATCTCTGAGGTCGGCTTCATAGAAGCTTGTACCCCGAGCCAAAGGAGTAGCTAGATTTGGCGAGCTGGGAGCACAAGTCATAAAATAGTCTTTGATACCTCAGCCCATCAATAAATGTGTTTAGAGCCACAGCGTCTGGGATGCCTCCATAGCTCAAACTTTTCCTATGGAATCTGGTAACAAAATCACCCAAGGTTTTCGTTATTTCCTGCTGGACGACGAGAAGGTGGGTTATCGTTTGGGGCCTTCTCCGAGAACAGTCGAACCGGGCTAAGAAGAGCTGTTCCAGTTGAGTGAATAATGAGACCGAGACTGGAGCCAATTCTCGAAACCAGGTGCAAGACATTCTTATGAGAGTAAGAGAGAATGACTTACACCTCATCGCTATAGAGGCCATATGCATGTCCGTGAATGTAATAAAAATGGAGATGTGATCAATAGGGTTAGTAGTCTCGTTGTAGGGGGTTATTTGTGGGGTAAAAAATCTGTATAGGACCACCTTGAATACTATATTATCAACAAAAAGAGATCTTATACCTGAAAAGAGTCCAACAGCCCCCTAGGGCCCTATATTTTCACAAGCGTTGCCTCCATCTCGGTGACGCACCTTTCTAATGTAGCTTTTCCTTTAGGAAGTATTGCAACATGGCTGGTAGCCACTCTTGACCCTTGTCTTTTGGCAGGAGAGGAATAGGAATCAACCTTCCGAGCATAGCGAACTCTACGATCAGCACGAGTGACGTTACTGTAGGTTCTTCCCGGCTGGTGATCACATCAATCCTCCATTTGGCAAGCCCGGGAGGGCAAAGATGGGGAGTAAAAAACTACTGGTGGGGCAAGATTTCATTCCCTAACTGGTCAGTCGCGTGGACGAGGTTGTTCTCTTGAGATGTTCCCTTAAGAGTGGATGATCCTTACCCCCTACATGTTAGAGAACTGGTCATCTTTGATCAAGAGCCAGTGGCAAGTGGTGTTCCTTCCCTTCCATATTCCAAAAAATCGATCCTCGCTGATCTAGGGCCGGTAACAGACGGGAGATGATGGTATCGAGACACATTTGAAACTAAAAGAATTGACGTACAAAGTTATCAAGCCGAACCGTGTCCGTAGCTTCATTAGCTAGTCCAATGTGGCTCCTACTGGTGGAGCCTATGGGCTTACCTGGTTGATGGGGAGTGCATTTCTTTTTTCTTCCAGGATGGGGACGATAGTCCTCGCATCCGGTTTGTGGGTTTCTTGATATTTCTCTAGCCGAGTTGTTATCCACCATGCTATTAGGGTCTTCTAGTCATAAATACTGACCAGACCTTGTAATCATCTATCCTCTAGCGGAGACGGGAATAGATGATTGGAAAAAGGCTTTTAGTAGTGGTTCCTACAGACGGTACCAAACTGTTGACGTCAGATTTTGGATGACTTCGACAGTATGATCTGGTCAGTGCTGTTGGGATTGGAGAGTTCAGGGATGGATATCTTCAATCCCTGGAGCTTCTTATCTGCGGAGAGGTCCCTCGTCTAAAAGAGACGGGCTTGAACTGAAATGGACCCAAAAGCCTTCTGAGCTAAGAAGAAGATGGCTAAAACACCTTGAGACTTGAGGAAAAGTGAATCGGAGCTTGAGATGGGGCAGTTCTGAGATTGGGGCACCTGGAAACCTGTATAAATAACTTATCGGGATGATCTGGCGTGTCTCCTCCGGTATGAGAATTAGCATACGGGGGAAAAATTTATAGAGAAATTGTCGAGAAGAGTGAGCAAAATTCATCTACCTTCGGGCAATTGTATGCCTTCCTATTTATAGACAATGAGTAGATTGACTTAGGAGCTTAAGCATGGGTTAATGTCTCATCAATGTCATATCAATGTTTCGTCTTTGCATGTAACCAAGGACAGGGTGCTAAGGGGCTCTTATGTTTTCCATGTTAGGAGATATTTAGGGATATTTAGAGATATTTAGGGAATTTTGGCAATATTTAGGGATATTTATGGTTTGGGAAATGAACCAACTCATAAACCGAGGAAGACACATTCTCGCTGTAGGCGAGATGAGGAGTCTGATTCCTACCCTTCCCAGATAGCCAGAGACGGGAAGGGAGAGTTATGTGGAGCTCTCTGCCCTACCCTTCTCAGATAGCCAGAGACAAGAAGGGGGGCTTCGTTTGAGGAGCTTTGTGGAGTTGATTACCGGAATGGGCAATGCTGTTGTGGAGAATATCGAGATGGAGAAGGATTCCCTATCCCGACGGTGGCTCTCATACTCTTTCTGGGGAGTGTTGAGGCCTTCATGATAGCTGGAATAGACGGAGATGTTCCTATGCTTAGTGCAATCTTCATACTTAATCTTTGGTGTGACTTGACTTTTGTAGGGAGTGGTGGACACGTGGTGGTCTTCAATTAGTTGCGTTGGGATGACCATTTTTACACTTATCTAATAACATAATAATAGTTATAATGAGAATAAGTGATCAAGACTAATTGATCATATATAGGCATATATAGAAGAAAAAAATTACAGTGATATATATCTTTTAAGCAAAAAGAATATTACGGTTGGATTTGCATTTCAGGTAGAATTTCTAACTCTTTTAATATTTGTATTTAATCTCTATTATGTGATTCATGCGAAAGTTGTTTGAACTGTTAGTTTTCATGAAATATTTAGGGATATTATGTGAAAATTATGTGAGATATACGTTTATGTGTTGATTTAGGAATTGATTAAATGCACGTATTAGAGGGGTTGAAGTTCTACTGAGCGTTGGTTCATAATCCTACAGTTTTAATTGTAGGGCCAGTGAGAACGAAACGACGCTGGGAGTTATACTTGAATTTCTATTTGTAATAAACTGGGCATTTATTATTTACCGTAAAAAAAAAATAAAAAAAATCGAGGGGATAATTATTAATCTGTAATAATTGTAAAAATTCGAGCATTGAATAATACATATATTAATTCACTGTCCATTAATTCCAAATTCACTTTGGAATTGAATGTATTGTTTACTGTTTGGATTGTATTATTTACTGTGTAGAAGGTCCACTTTGATAGAAATTTTGCTTGGGTCCCTTTGGTTTCAATTTGAACATATTAACATCTTAGCACTAAAATTGACTTGATAAATTGAATATAATTATCGCCGTCGCATTGTAAAAAATTCTCAGATTTATGAATTGTAAAATTTCTCAAATTTTATAAACTAAATTATTAATCGCTCGGTTTTAGTGTAAATTCTCCAATGGGAGAAACCATGTGGCGGTCTTGGGAAATCGGATCATGACAGAGTGGTATCAGAGTTGAATTAGTAATATTTCTAATTTATTTATAAATGGTGAAATATTTGGGGTAGAATTCTCTATAGGAGAAACCTAGTGGCGGCCTTGGGAAATCGGACCGTTACAGAGTGGTATCAAAGCTGAGTTATTAATAATTCTAATTTATTTATAAATGGTGAAATATTTGGTATAGAATTCTCTATAGGAGAAACCTAGTGACGGCCCTAGGAAACCGGGCCGTTACAGAATGGTATCAGAGTTGAATTAATAATAATTCTAATTTATTTATAAATGGTAAAATATTTGGGGTAGAATTCTCTATAGGAGAAATCTAGTGGTAGCTTTAGAAAATCGAGCCGTTACAAAGTGGTATTAGAGTGGGTTTGCAACCACCCTAGGCGTGAGTTATGATACCCATTACTCATAATAAATTAGGGGTGTTCAAAAAACCCGCTGACCGGGCCCAAACCCGCTCAAAATTGCCCGAACCCGCTCGCAACCCGCTGAGTTAACTCAACAGTGGGTGTGAGTTAGGGAAACCCGCCCTACCGGGTTCGAAAACGGGTATCCTTGTTTGATGCGCGGGTATACCCGATCCGATCCGACGCATTTCTTGAAAACCCTATTTCTCTCTATTTGCTTGCTCACGAGTCTTCACACTTCACAATTCACAGTCATTCTCCAAGACGGCAGCCTTCCTCTTCTTTCTCTCCTTCCCGATTTCTTCCAATTTCTAAATTTGATCTCCAATTTCCAAATTTGTAGGATTTATAGCCTACAAATATGGATTTGTTACTCTTTGGAGTTGGAGTTCCATACCGATTTCGAGTTTTCAACTTTCGAACCCTACTTCTTCACTATATTCCAACCCGATGACAACGACGATAACGATTTGGGCCCTAGCTAGTTCGCTTACCAGATCGAAGACGACGACGACGATTTGAGCCTTCGTTTGCTACTTTACTGTACCAGATCGACGATTCGAGGCCTAGTTCTGTATGTTCTCTCACCCTTGCTTGATATTTGTTGTTCTCTCATCCTTGCTTGTATATTTATTTTGTCCGATTGATTATTCTGTGTGATTGCTATATGTTCTCTCATATATGCTTGCGATTTGCTTACCAGATCAGAGACGACAGAGTATGATTTGAGCTTAGTTTTGTACCAGATCGACGATTTGAGCCATAGTTCGTTACTTTGCTGTACCAGATTGACGATTCGAGCCCTAGTTCTGTATGTTCTCTCGTCCCTGTTACATAGTTGTTGTTTTCTCATCCATGTTTTTATGTTTATTCTGTCTAATTGATGATCAATCAATTATTTCCAATTGTTTCTGTAGTTCTTTAAGTTTATGTTGTCTAATTGCTCACTTCTATGGTTATGCTGACTGTTCTCTCATCTATGCTTGCGATTTGTTGTTCTCTCATCCCTGTTTAGTGTTTACTAGTTTTTTATATTCATATGAATTGGATTAGATGGCTAATTGGATAGAGGTAGTGATCAGATTTAATTATGATTGATATGTGTATTAATTTGTATGTGATTTGTATGTGTATGTGAATTTGTATGTGAATTCAATTCAGATTCACTTTAATTTGATGCGTATGTGAATATGAATTTAGATTAGAGTGATTTTGATTTAGTCTATCAATTTGATTTTTGATTTTTGATCTTTATATGATTTTGATTTATGATTTTTTAATTTAGTAAGTCTCTGAATGTTAAAAAAACTAATTTTATATGTTTAGTTAGTGATGCCATTAGATAAACACGTCCAACATAAGTTACATAACTAAAGAATAGTTTTTTCTTTCTTAATGTTTTTAGATACAAAATGGATGTTGCTGATGGTGGTGAGAATATTGTGCCTAATGAAATTGGAAATACTGGAATAACTAGTGCGAATGCGATGGAGGAACATCCACCAAAACCTAATAAAATAAAACGTTCTTATGTTTGGGATCATTTTACTCGTTTGAAACAAGAACCCGATTCGAAAGATTCACCTAGGACTTCTTGTAACCACTGTGGAGAAACTTACTATTGTGATAGCAAGAAACATGGAACGTTGGCACTAAAATCTCACATAGAATTTCAATGTAAGAAAATTGAGGGGAGGGAGCTTCCTAAGGGTCAAAGAACATTGGGATTTAAACCAAAGAATGGTACTGACGAGGGTTTGGGTCAACTTGTGAGTTGGAGTTTTAGTGTCACTGCATGTAGGGATGCGCTGGCCAAAATGATAATTGTTGATGAGTTGCCATTCAGAATTGTGGAGAATAAGGGGTTTAGAGAATTAATGCACGTTGCTCAGCCGAAATGGGTAGTCGAACGACGGTGGCTAGAGATTGTATGGCTCTACATGTAACTGAGAAGAAAAAATTAAAAAATTTGTTGAAGGGACAAAGAATATGCCTTACCATAGATACTTGGACATCTTTGCAAAATTTGAATTACATGTGTTTCACAGCGCATTATATCGATAGTGATTGGAAATTGAATAAGAAAATATTAAATTTCTGTTTAGTTACAAGTCACAAGGGGAAAACTATTGGTAAGACAGTTGAATTATGTTTGCTTGAGTGGGGTATAGACAAATTTCTCACATTAATCGTTGATAATGCAAGTTCTAATAATGGGGTAGTTAAATTTTTAAAAAAGAAGACCAAAGATAGACAGGGAATCGTTCTTAAGCATGAATTTCTTCACATGAGATGTTGTGCCCATATTTTGAATCTTGTAGTGTGTGAGGGTTTAAAAAAGATTTGAACATTTAGAGGATGAAGATGCACAATACCAATCACTTTGTAATGATAACGGCATCGGTGATTTAGGAGAGGAAGTAGATGGGAATAATAGAGGGAAACAAAATAGAATGGCTTTGGGGCCACCAAATAGTGACGATTGGCAAAAGGTCAAATCATTTGTCAAGTTTTTGTAATTTTTCTATAATGTGACCTTGAAATTTTCTGGCTCTTTATTTATCACTTCCAATGCTTTCTTCATATAACTTATGGTCATCAAAAGGGCAATATCAAATTTGTCAAAAAATTCTGACATATTTCTCTCTTCTATGGCAAAAGGAATGCAATCTAAATTTGATAAATATTGGGGTAAATTAGACAAAATGAATTTGTTGTTATTAGTTGCTGTGGTCCTTGATCCTCGATATAAATTGAGATATATTAATTGGTGTTTGAAAATAAATTACGAAATTGTAATTGTAGAGGAGATAATAAAGAATGTTATGGAATCTTTATCCCGTTTATATGATTGGTATGCATCGAATAGAATTGGTAATGTGGTTGTTCATGAAAATGTAAGTGATTCATTATTTGAGAGTGGGTTGGATGAAGAAGAGGAAGATGCTCGTGCTTTATTTTCATCTCAGTTTTGTAAGCACATAGCGGAAGAATGTAATATGTCTAGTAAATTAGAGTTGGATAAATACTTTGCTTCCCCAGTAGAAACTGAAAGTGATGAGTTTGAAATTTTAGGATGGTGGGGGAGTAATTCAACAAAATATCCAATTTTTTCTCAAGTTTCAAGGGATGTATTAGCAATTCCGATGTCTATGGTTGCCTCTGAGTCTGCTTTTAGTACGGGTGGACAAATTTTAGATCCTTTTCGTAGTTCGTTATCGGCAAAAATGGTTGAGGCTTTGATTTGTACTCAGAATTGGTTGCAGTCTTCAAAACCAATCAATTTTCGGGAAGCAATGGAACAAGTAGAACAATATGAAAATATCGAGAAAAGTAATATTCATTTTTCTCTCTCTCTCTCTCTCTCTCTCTCTCTATATATATATATATATATATATATATATATATATATATATATATATATTTAATAACTCTTTTATCTTTTATTGATTATGGACTTGACTATAATTTCTTTGTGTTAGGACTTGTTGAATTGAGTTCGGTAACTACAGTAATTGATGATTGATTAATATTACGCTTATTTAATTTTTCAAGGTAAAGATTATTAAATTGCAGATATACATTGCATTTTATTTGCATTTTTTTGTGAAATTTTACTTTTATGTAAAACGTTATTTGTTTTGATTCTGAAACTTGAAACAGGTGATCGATGTGGTTTTAGAGATATAAAGTCTAGCTTCAACTTGCAAGGATGCAATCGATTGAATTATTTTATTTTTTTTTGGTTTTAGAATCTCATTTATTTTAATTATTTAGTTTATTAGTATTGGTTGTGTGATGTGTAATAATTTTGTTTTGTTTTTGTTTTTGAAGTTTTAATTTTTGGTAACTGTAATTTTTTTATTTTTTTTTTTGTGTGTGCGCTGCTGTTTCTGTTTTTGAAAATGTTTTTGTTTTTGTTTTTGTTTCTGTTTCAGCTGCTAAAAAAAAATAAAAATTTTTGGGCTGTGCATATTTTTTTGTAAAAAATGAATCCTGTAGTTGGGCCAAATGGAATAAATAATCAGCCCAAAGAAAATTTTATCTGATTTTGTTTAAAACAAGCAAGCCTAATATGTGGGCCCAACCCGTTGGCCCGCCCGACCCCGACCCGCCAACAATTGGCGGGCCTGCAACAGGCCCGATTTTTTTATTTTAATTTCTGCCCATACTATTCCAACCCGCCTAAGTTCGGCTCGGCCCATGTATAGGCCCAAATCTAGCTCGCCCGACTCGTGAACAGTCTTATAATAAATTAAGTAATTTTAAAAAGTAATAATTTTAGCATAATGTTTTTTTTTGATAAATTTCATGGCACTGTAAAATCAGGTAAACTGAGACTACAATCTAATGATCATTATTTCATTTTGCATGCATTCGAAGTTTATGAATTTATTCTCCATCGTTTATAGCATGTTGAAAATTGTTCCCCTAGAATTGTCATTTGGGAAAATGTGATCCATTTTTTGGAAAAAATATTCACATTTGGAAAATTTTGTTTTCAAATAGATAGTATAGTCTGTAAAATAGTTGTACACCATCATTATGATGCTTCTTTTTGGGAAATATTTTGTACCTGAATTTTGTTAAAAGCTTTGATATCTGAAAGTGAAGTATATTTGAAAATCAATAGTGATCTTGCTTCCCTGTGTTACATTTACACTACTTTAATTCTGGGATTTGTTTGCATATCTTTTGGTGCACAGGGACTGACTTCGGGATTTGCATTTTATTTACATGGGTTTTGACACTTTGCATCCTCGTAGTTTGACCAAAATATCACTTTGGTCCCTATAATTTCAATTTGAACATATTCACATCTTTAAGGGACATTTGATGAATACAACTTACCTATAGTAAGTAAAGTGGGGCTGGGTTAGTGCCGTGTTAGTCGTGGACCATAAGATTTGTCATTGAATTGAAAGTATCAATTTAAAGGCGTTTACTACCTTCTATATAAATGATCAAATTATATTTTCGTATTAAAAAAAATTGATGAAAATTGGCAGTTTTACGATGATTAATGGATCAAGTAGTTTTTTTTAAGGGTGAAAATGATTTTTTATTATCCTGCTATGCCATAGTTGTTACCTGTCAAGCAAGTCCTACAGGGTGGATATATGTTGTTACCTGTTAGGCAAGTTCTGCAGGGTGAATGTATGTTGTTACCTATCTGGAAAATCCTATCGGGTGGATGTATGTTGTTAGTTGTCAGGAAAATCTTGCAAGGTGGATATATGTTGTTACCGGTCAGGTAAGTCCTGCAGGGTGGATGTATGTTGTTACCTGTCTGACAAGTTCTGTAGGGTAGATGTATGTTGTTACCTGTCAGACAAGTCCTGTAGGATAGATGAATGTTGTTACCTATCTGGTAAGTCTTGTAGGGTGGATGTATGTTGTTACTTGTCAGGCAAGTCTTGCAGGATGGATATATGTTGTTACCTATCAAATAAGTCCTGCAAAGTGGATATATGTTATTACCTGTCAGGAGGGTCAGTCCTACATGGTGGATATATGTTGTATTGAAACCTAACAAGAAGGCAAGTCTTGTAGGTTGTTGATATGATAACTCCTGATCATGAGGTAAAACAATCATGTGACTGACAAGGAAGTATGGTATTTTATTCTATGAAAGTGAGTTAATTTGTCGATTTCAATTTAGTTGTTCTATTAAGATGATATTTTTGTTGAGATTCAGATACTACCTAGTGTGGTTATATTTTATTGGGAAGTGGATTTTGATAAAAATACTTGATCTATAAAATACTTTTATACTGTAAAGACAGTACACCGACTAAAATATTTAGATAGATATTGGTCCACTACTAACGTTAGGTGGACTTAGAGTGTGGGTCATTGTGAAACTATTGGGAGCTAATTGTTATTTTGAAATGCTAATTTGAGTTTTTAAGTTTAACTGGTATTTTAGAAATTCGATTGGGGATTTTATGTAATATTTTTATAAACATTTTACGTGAGTATTGAACTCAGTGTTAAACTCGTGACTTTGGAGACGCATTTATGCGGTGTAGGATATATTTATGTATTTTGAGATGTTTATATGGGATTGACACATGTTTATTTGTTTAAGGCATATTTATATGAATTGAAATGTATTTATATATCTCGAGACGTATTTATGTGATTGACACGTATTTGTGTGTTTTGAGATATATTTACGTGACTAAGACATATTTATGTGTTTTCAGATGTATTTATATGATTGAGACGTATTTGGATGTTTTGAGACATATTTATGTAGTTGAGAAATATTTATGTGTTTTCTGATGTATTGTGAAAAATTTATTATTTGAATTTTGGATTGTTTGATATGTATGAAGGAATTTACGAGATTATAGAGTTAAATTGGAATTTTAATGTGGATATTGGAGATGATTATTATTAGTATCACGGGACAATCCACGACGAATTTGAGCTATCTACTAGTTAAAATATTGGTTGTTGCGATATGTTGGCTTGAAATGTTGAACGAAATTGATAAAAGCTGGTTATGAAATATGATAGTGGACTTGAAAAGTCATGCCAAGTGGAAAATATTATTGAGATCATAGACTTGTTGTAATTGAGATAGACTCAATCCAGTGAGACTACCGTGATGTTTTAAAGATATATTGTTATTTATTACTATTTTTATTAGAGTAACGAAACGAAAGCATTTAGAAACATAAAATTCTTTGACAATTGGTAATCTGTGCTAGGTGTTACTGACCAAAGTCTACACTGTCCATAGGTTGTTGGATATAATGTGGGCCACTGCGAATCGGGATGTCGCAATGTGGAATGGATTTTGACGGTTACTAATTATAGGTGACTATTGGTTATGAGACCTTACATAGAAAACAATTGTTTTAGAATCGAATGTGACTAACATGACCGTGCGTTGCGATGTTGAATTCTTATTGTTTTGAACGAAATTTCGAGGATGAAATTTATTTAAAGGGGGTAGATTGTAATTGTAAGACCCGACTTTTGTATGTGCATAATTTTTAGTTGTATTTTAGAATATTTTGAAAATAATGGGGTCTATTGTGTTGTTTAAAATTTATTTTAAATTTTTAAGGAGTTATTATGATATTTAAAAATTTATTTTAAGAAATTTAGGGGGGGACAAGTGTTATTTCTTTTAAGTGTTAATTGTAACAATTGGGATTAAATTGGTATTTAAAATATATATTAAGGGGTGTATGTAAAATATATTTGATTAGTTGCCCAAAAGAATCCTAGGAGTGACATATGGCAACATTTGGCAAAGCAAGAAAAGATATCTTCATGATTAAGGCACTAAAATGAACCGATTATCTCTTCTTGATGGAAATTTACTATTCTATTTTTTTACTTTTTAAACTCTCTTTCTTTTCTCTTTTGGATATTGACCATTGAAATTAAGGTAATTTTTCATTCCTTTTTATTATTTATTTAGTTCTTTTAATGCTTTCAAATAACATATAGGTAAGTACTTATATATATATATATATATATATATATATATACACACACACACACGATATCTATCTATCTATCTATCTATCTATCTATCTATCTATCTATATAGGTCTGGGAAAATATGTTGGGTTCAATTTTATATTTATATATATATTTAATTTGTGAAGAATCTAATTTAAAGTAAAATATTGTCAAATTGGTTAGAATGATATTTTAGTATTTTGACTAGTAGATTTTATTAATAGTTAATATTTTTCTGTAAACTAAACTATTAATTGATAAATTTATAATTGTAGTAATGGTATTTTCGTTCGTGCAGTTAATATTGACATAGAAAGTTGAGAGTGTAGTAATTTTGTATAATAAAAAATTTGGAAAATAGAAAATGATGCATTTTAGGGCCACGCATTACATATTAGGCTTATTTTAAATAAATTATTAATTTAGGCCCTATCGCTGTTATGTTCACAGGCGACGCCGCCCGCGTAGTATTTCGGTGACAGTATTTTTGGGTAGCGCAAAAATCGAGGTGAGTGTACTGTCTTCTATGTAAATTAAAAAATTATATTTTTGTATAAATTGTGGAAAAAAATATTTATTAAAATAGACGGTTCTATAGCTTATATGGATTAAGTAAATTTTTAAAGGTGGAAAATAGATTTTATTATCTGACTATGCCATAGTTGTCTACTTATTAGGAGGGCATGTCCTGCGAGCTGTGGATTACCTATCAGGTAAGACCTACAGGGTGAATATATGTTGTTATCTGTTAGACAAGTCCTGCATGGTGGATATTTATTATTACCTGTCAGGTAAGGCCTGCAAGGTGGATATTTGTTGTTACTTGTCAGACAAGTCCTCTAGTATGGATATATGTGGACCTGTTAGGAGTGAAAATCCTGCAGGTGGCTGCCCCTACCATTGGGGATATTAAATGGCCCTGAAACTGATAGTCACTTTAGATGACACATTTGTACAGGTTACGGTACCGTCGTAACTCTCGATTGTGAGGTGAAACGATCCTATGACTAGTAGGAGATATGATTATGTCAAAATGTTTGGATTGGTTGATTTAAATATATTATCTTATTGCAATTATGACAGTAAAATTTTATCCCGGCATGATATGCAGTTATATTATATTATATTTTAAAAAGTGGTATTTAATAATTATGCTTGATCCATGAAATGATTTTATATTATGAAGACAGTACACCGATAAAATATTTGGTTTCAAGTGCCGCAACTAGGAGTGAGTTCACTACTAGCACTAGGTAGAGTCAAGAGGTGGTGTCCTTTTGGAAGGTTGGTTGGACAGATGTGAACCATGAAAGGTTTAATTTTTTTTTTTTTTTTTGTGGTTTTGTTATAAATATTTGGGACAGGTGTATTCCCAAATTTTAAAATGGGTAAATATATTTTTGGAAAAAGAAAATATAGCAGTACATATATATATTTGTTGATCGGTCAAGTCGACGTCACGCCCGACCTCGGCCGATGGGGGCCTGGGGAGGGGTGTGACAGTAGTACCCCGATAAATTTATATTTTTAAAAATATTATTTTATATAAGTTTAATATTTTTTGGACAGTTTTATAAATTTGTGGTATAAATATATACTTGATAATTTTTGAAGTTAAATGTTAAATTTATATTTTTGAAAATATTATAAGTTTAATATTTTTTTTTTAGTTGTTTTGTATATCATGCAAGTTTATAAAAAAATGTTTGATAATTATTGGGGAGATAAAGGTAATTATTGGGTTTACTATGAATTATTTTATAATTATGGGGTGTTAAATATAATTTTTAAAACTTAATACCTAAACTTAATATATATATATATAAGGAATGACACGTGGAGCATAAATAACATAATAATCGTTATAATTAGAATAAGTGATCAAGACTAATTGATCATATATAGGCATATATAGAAGGAAAAAATTACACTGATATATATCTTTTGAGTGAAAAGAATATTACAGTTGGATTTTGGTTTCAAATTTTAGGTAGAATTTTCAACTCTTTTAATATTTGTATTTAATCTCTATTATGTGATTCGTGCGAAAGTTGTTAAATTTTAACTGTTAGTTTTCATGAAATATTTAGGGATATTATGTGAAAATTATGTGAGATACACGTTTATTTGTTTATTTGGGAATTGATTAAATGCATGTATTAAAGGGGTTGAAGTTCTACTGAGCGTTGGCTCACAACTCCACAGTTTTGATTGCAAGGCCGGTGATAACGAAACGGCTTCGGGAGTTATATTTGAATTTCTATTTGTAATAACCAGGCATTTATTATTTACCGTTGAAAAAATAAAATCAAGGCGATAATTGTTAATATGTAATAATTGTAAAAATTCAAGCATTGAATAATACAAATATTAATTCACTGTCCATTAATTCCAAATTCACCTTGGAATTGAATGTATTGTTTACTGTTTAGAAGGTCCCCTTTGATAGAAATTTTGCTTGGGTCCCTTTGGTTTCAATTTGAACATATTAACATCTTAGCACTAAAATTGACTAGATAAATTAAATATAATTATCACCGTCGCATTGTAAAAAATTCTCGGATTTATGAAATGTAAAATTTCTCGGATTTTATAAACTAAATTATTAGTTGTTCAGTTTTAGTGTAAATTCTCCAAGGGGAGAAATCCCGTGGTGGTCCTGGAAAATCGGATCGTGACAGAGTGGTATCAGAACTGAATTATTAATAATTCTAATTTATTTATAAATGGTGAAATATTTGGGGTAAAATACTCTATAGGAGAAACTCAGTGGCGGCCCTGGGAAATTAGGCCATTACAGAGTGGCATTTGAGTTGAATTATTAATAATTCTAATTTATTTATAAACAATGAAATATTTGGTATAGAATTCTCTATAGGAGAAATCTAGTGGCGGCCCTAAAAAACTAGACTGTTACAAGAGGCCTCGACCAAATAATAGAGGACCGAGCTCTGGTGTCCGAGCACTCTTAGTCGGATAGTCAAAATACGGAGCCTCCCTGACCGAACCAAGCTGGAGGCCTCAAACAAATAATAAGGATGAAGGTCCGAGCTCCGGTGTCCGAGCACTCTCAGCTCGGATAGTCAAAATATAGAGCCTCTCTGTCCTATCCGAGCTGGAGGCATCGAGCATATCAAATGTTGAGGGTCTGAGCTGGCGAATCCAAGCACTCTCAGCTCGGATTAACCAAGTATCGAGCCTTCTGGTCCGATCTGAGCTGGAGGCCTTAAACAAATAATAAGGATGAAGGTCCGAGCTCCAGTGTCCGAGCACCCTTAGATCGGATAGTAAAAATATGGAGCCTTCCAGTCCAAACCGAGCTCAAGGCCACCGTACCGACCTGACGAATCCAAACACTCTCAGCTCGAATTCTACATATTTGAGGTCTCTTAGGGCTGTTTTGAAGCTCCCAATGTCGTTTTGACGTCCTCTTCACCTCATCTTTGGTTGTAGGGTTCTGAACGAGCCCATTTCATCTTTCTTGTGCCGACCCACACCACGTGTTGGATTTGAGGACATGGACATTCAAGAACAAAAAACTTCAAGGATGCAAAATTGTCAAGATAACGATCGAATTTCATGGGGGTAAAAATTTATCAAAAATGTTGATAAAACATTCAGTGGGTACAAAATAGAAAGGGTGATGAACAAACTATAAAATCCCACTACCCAACAAAGCAAATCTCATTGCCCAACACCCTAGCACGCTGCCAGAGACAACTCTAAGTCCTAGAAGATGGACTAATGTGAAGGGATGGCCAAACTTTAGAGGTGCAAAGTGTCAAAACTCCCCATGACACCTTTTAGTGATCAAGATTGTTAATATAATTGAGAAGTGGGAGAAGAATCATGAATCGATATTATGAAAAATAATACAAGTATAATACAACGATATACAAATATTTATAGGGAAAGTGGGGATAGGGTTTTGCCCTAATGGGCCACGTGGACCAAAACCATATAATACATTAACATCCCTCCTCAAACTTTAGGCGGTAAGTGAGAGGTGAACTTGAGTTTGGAAACCAGAGAGTGAAAACGTTCGGGTGAATGAGCCTTAGTGAAAATGTTTGCTGTCTGATCGGATGAACTGACGGATTGTAGACGAACCGTATTCTGAATAATATGATGATGGATGAAATGACAATCAGTCTTGATGTGTTTTGTATGCTCATGGAATACATAATTGTGAGCGATCTGAATAGTACTCATGTTTTCACAGTATAGGGAAGTGGCAACAGGAGAAGTGATGCCCATGTCAGCAAGGAGCCATCGAAACCAGAGAAGTTCTTGAGTTGCATCAGCCATGACACGATATTCAGCTTTAGTACTGAAGCGAGCAACTACAATTTGTTTCTTACTACGCCAGGAAATGAGATAATTGCCCAAAAAGAAACAGTAACCAGTGGTTGAACGTCTGTCGGTGGGGTCGCCGGTCCAATCGGTATCAGAATAAGCTTGTAAGACGGGAGCATACTGAGCTGAAAAATGAAGCCCATGAAATAACGTACCCTTGACATACCAAAGAATGTGAAGAACAACTGAGTAATGGGTAGTCCGAGGAGCGGACAAGAACTGGCTGACCTGTGAACGACATAAGCAATGTCAGGGCGAGTGACAATGAGATATACAAGACTTCCAACCAGTTGATGATATAGAGTGACATCCTGAAGACGTGAAGTATCAAGTGGGGTAAGTTTGACATTCGACTCGAGAGGAGTAGTGACAGTGGTTGAGTCAGTGATCCCAACCTTGGAAAGGAGATCCGAGGCATATTTGGCCTGAGAGAGAAAATATCCATCAAAACCCGATGAGACTTCAAGACTAAGAAAATAGGTGAGCAAGCCAAGGTCTTTCATCTCGAATTGGCCACTTAAAAACTTTTTGAGTTCAGAAATGTCGTGTATGTCATCTCCAGTAATAACCATATCGTCCACGTATAGTAAAAGAAGGATACTATTGGCAGTCTGGTGAATAAACAAAGACGAATTATGAGTACTAGGTATGAACCCAAACTGATGAATAGTAGTACAAAATTTTGCAAACCAGACACGCGGAGCTTGTTTCAAACCATATAGAGCACGGCAAAGGCGACAGACTTTATTTCGAGGAGTATCCAGGCCAGGAGGGGTATGTATATATACTTCCTTAAGAAGATTGCCATTGAGAAATGCATTTTTGACATCCATTTGAAAAAGAGTCCATTTTCGAATAGCGGCGACGACAAGAAGTGTACGGACAAATATTAGTTTCGCCACTGGAGTAAATGTCTTTTCATAGTCAATACCATATTCTTGAGCAAATCCCCCTGGCAACAAGTTGGGCTTTATATTGTTCAACAGAGCCATCAGAAAGCGTCTTGATCTTAAACACCCATTTGCACCCAATATGAGTTTTTTCAGGGGGCAGATCTACGATATCCCAGGTATGAGTTTTGACGAGGGCTTGAAGTTCTTCGTTCATTACTTTTTGCCAAAGAGGATTAGTACTAGCCTCTTTACAGGATTGAGGCTTATGCAGATGAAGTATAGTGGAAAAACAATGAAAATCAGAAAGGTAATGTAGATGATGAGTTACCCTAGTAGAGTGGTGAGGATGATCTATGGCGTAGGTGTTAACGGAAGGCAATACAGGATCATCGATCACAAGAGAAGTCTCAGGCATGGTCGCTGGAGGTGGAATGGTGAGATCAACTAGTGGTTCTGGAGTGGGTTCAACTGGTGGGTCTAAGATGGACTCAGCATAAGATGCAGGGCTAGGCTCAACTGGTGGTACTGGAGTAGACTCAACAGTAACTGGAACTGTATTATCTGGAAATAACTCAATGGATGGATCAGTAAAGAATCTAGAGTTGGTGAGGGTTAACATGTCAAATGACTGTAAGGAAAAAAACATTTGATGTTCCCAAAAGACGACATGTCACGAGATACGAAGAGTTTTAGAAATGGGATCCCAACATCGATACCCTTTATGTTCGATGCCATATCCAAGAAAACAACACAAATGAGCCATTGGTTCTAGTTTGTTGTGTTCATGTGGTTTGAGAAAAACAAAACAGGCACAACCAAAGACTCTAAGTTCAGAGTAATCAGGAGTTTTATCGAAAAGGCGTTCAAATAGAGATTGATTTTGGATTGTAGCGAAAAGGGACACAATTTATTATGTAGACGGCTGTGAAGGCAGCCTTACCCCAAAAGCACTCAGGACATGATGAAGAAATGAGGAGAGTACGAACTGTGTCAAGAATATGTCTATGTTTGCGTTTGGCTCATCCATTTTGTTGGGATGTACTAGGACACGAGCGATGGCGGAGCGTGCCATTTTTGCGAAGTAGGTTAAGAAAAGCACGATCCTTGTATTCTACTGCATTATCTGAGCGAAAAACTTTGATATTTCTAGAAAATTGGGTTTGAACCATAGAATAAAACTCAGAATATATTTGGAATAGTTTAGATCGATATTTCATAAGAAACAACCATGTATATCGAGAGTAGTCGTCTACAAAGATAACAAAGTAACGAAGGCCACCCATCGAGGCATGAAGAGAAGGCCCCCCAAATATCAGAATGAATTAGATCAAAGGGTGCAAGGGAAATAAACTGACTCTCTTTGAAAAGTAGGGCTGGTTGTTTGGCAAGTTGACAATAGATTCATTTGAAGGACTCATGTTGAACTGACCCTAACTGACCACTAGAGAGAAGCGATTTGAGTCGGCTAGATGAAGTGTGGCCTAACCAAGTATGACAAAGTTGGGATGGTGAGAGAGACACTAGTGGTTGTAGAGATAAGGATGAGGCAGAGGATACTGGCGGCAGTGGTGAGGTTGCATAGGTTGATGAAGGAATATTTGGTTGTGGTGATGGTGTAGTTGGAGATGGAAGGTGTAAACTGGTAAGTTCAAATAGGCGTCCAACCTTACGATCAGTTCCAAGAGTTTCTCCTGTTTGAGGATCCTGTACACGACAACCACTATTAGAAAATATGATTTCAAATCCCAATTTACAAAGTTACCCAACAGACAAGAGATTTAAGGTGAGTTTTAGAATCAAATACGTGTCAGGAATAGAGAGATGAGAAGTAGAAACCTGACTGATATATGTAACAGGCATTTGAGAATCATCAGCAGTATGAATACTAGGGATATTTATCGTGGATAGTTTTGTTGAAAAAATATTGGGATCAGATGTCATGTGATTACAACAGGAAGAATCAAAGAACCAAGAGGAATTACCTGTAGTAAGTGAGAGAATAGCTGAAAAATTTGTACCAGTACCAATTTTGGAGAAGATATGAAGGATGAATGAGGTCACATATGCAATAGATATGGTGACAATAGAGAAGGTAGGGTATGAATGCTCTTTGGCATTGAAAATGAGCGAAGAACCCATAGACATCACTATTGAACCTGGAGAAGTTGTTGTCACGGATGGATTCAGAATGCCAAAATTATCCATGAACCGGTATTGAATCTTCAAGAATCAGGCGAGAAATGGGTGAATCGGCGTAGAAATCACGCGAATATAAAGAGAAGTATATACTGTGAGCCTCAAATCACAAAACGGAGCCAAGAAACAGAATCAGAACGTCAAAAAACCCCAAGAATCGATCCAACTTTATAAAAAACTAGTCTAAAAACTCCTGAACCGGTCAAAGAGAAGTACAATAGCTGAACTGGTGATGTGGCGTTAACGCGGCGGTCAACGGATGATGTGGCAGTCAAAGTGCTGATGTGGAACTAAGGTGGTACTGACGTGGTGCTGACGTGGGTGTTGAGTAGGCGCTGACTAGGCAACTAGGGCTGACGTGGCAATGAGATCTATAACAGGCGCATGGATCTGAGGGCACAACGACGACGCAGTCTACGCGCCGCGCATGATGGCGCGTGTGACAGTGAATAGCTGTATGTTTTTTTTTTGTTTGAATTGTATCGTTGAGACGGTTCTGATGGTATATTGTGAGATGAATTTGGAGCCCTGGTTAAGGTGTTAGAGCCCAAAATCCGAGACTTTCAAGGGTGGTGGTACTGCAGGCTGTTGGAGGCACGTGAGAGAGTGTTCGGACTCCGATTGCGGTGATTTTGGTGGTGTTGTGTTCATCTTTGTAAGACGAAGATGGCAGTATGGTGCTTATTAATATCAGAGATAGGACGAAGCCTACAATAGCGACGAAAGCCTTCGAAGAATAAGGGCGGCAGTGGTGGCAGCGGAAGTGTTAAGGTTGCGAAAAATTTATTGAGAACAGATCCAGGAAAAACTTGCTCTTGATACCTTGTTAATATAATTGAGAAGTGAGAGAAGAATCATGAATTGATATTATGAAAAGTGATACAAGTATAATACAACGATATACACATATTTATAGGGGAAGTGGAGGTTAGGGTTTTACCCTAATCGGCCACGTGGGCCAAGCCCATATACTAGCTTAACAAAGATTATACACAAACCTCAAGGATGTAAGGTGGTCAAGATAATAGCCGAACATAAATTTGTCAGAAGAGGTCAAAGCTTCAGGGAGGGGAAATATCAAGAGAGTGGTCAAACTTAGGGGGTGCAAAGTGCAAAAACCCATAATGGTTAATTCCATTATGGATGCAGGAAGTGGGTTTGAGGCGTACTCTCTCTCATCTCTCTAAAAACATGATCAACATCTTTCCTTCCTCTTTTCGGACTCCCTCGTACGTGCCAAGTTAGCATGACGGAACTGGCGGATGTGTGTAGAGACCACTTTCCCATCGGAGAAGCGATGACGCCACGCACCGTGGTTTATCACCCTGCTTGTTTCACTCTCAACCAAGTTGATGGTGAGTGGAAAAAGTTCCAGGCCGGCGGTGGCAGCGGGGGAATCCTCTTCAAAACTGACAGGCAGAGAACTACCGAACAAAGAACCGTCGAACAGTGGACCAAGATGAAGACCGCTGGATTCACAAAAATATGGAACTCTCCTATCCGAGCTGAGATGAAGTCCAACATATCGAGCACGCGAGTCCAAACCCTCTCAACTCAGATTCACCAAAATATGGAGCCTCCTGGCTGAACCGAGCTGGAGGCCTCAAGCAAATAATAAGGAAGAAAGTCCAAGCTCTGGTGTTCGAGCTTTGGGGTCCGAGCATTCTCCGTTGATGTGAGTTGAATGTCAACCATTTTAGCTCAATCCCTATTCAATTTCATACTCAATCCCTGTTTTCTTGCCATGCGCCGTAAAAGCCATTAAATGCTAGATACCCATTAAATGTCTAGATTTTTCTTGTTTCTCTTGTGCTGTATATATGTGATGTATTAGTGTAATGAAGAAGATAATTGAAATGAAATTATTCTACCATCAATGTTTCAACATGGTATCAGAGCAAAAGATCCAGGCCCATTTTTTCTCTGATCTGTGATTTTTTTTTCTTTTATTTCTTCCGCTATTCATTTCATTTCTTCAATGTCTGGTGCTCCATTCTAATTTCTAATCATATATTTTGAAACGTTGTTACAAAATGATTCCAAAGACATATTATGACACTATTTCTGAATACCTACGCGCTCTCACACGCTTCCTGAAGTTCTGCCCAGAAAACTTACTTGAGATTCAGCCGTCTGCCCACCTCTCTATTTCTATCTTCTTCTTCAACCTCAGTGAGTTTTTTGCTTGTGGAGTTTACAATTGAGTTCTTTGCTTTTTGCTTGTGGAGGTTGCAGATAAGCCTTTTTGTGGGAGAAAATAGAGGTTCACTTGTTTTTTCTCTCACTAACCTTCCAAGTGCCTCACATTTCTTTTAAGTTTTTTTTTCAACACTTGTGGTCCTCACAATGCCCATTCCATTTTCTCTCTTATGAATTACACAAATTACCCCAATAGTTTCAAACCCTTTGCTTTTCATTTTCTAAATTATAGAAACTATTAAAACTCATTCATTAACTCGCAATTTACCAAATCAGCCCTTATTCCGACGCGCAGACCAATTTTCAGCCATTTTTTAACCGATTCTTGACTATTTAAGACCAATTCCTAGCTTATTTTGGTCTTCTGAATTGAACTAAGGTGTTAGATTTTCAGAATTCTATCTCTATTGTGTAGTTTCCTTCGATATCTTTGCTGTTATCTAGTCGAGTTGACCATGACAATGACTGAAGTTTTAAGCAAAGTTTTAGCCCCAACTCAGACCTTTGATATTGCTACTACACAGATTGGCCTCAAGTTGGATGACATCAACTATACTATTTGGTCCTAGGTGGCTGAGATGTATATCTCGGGCAAAGAAAAATTGGGATACATTAATGACGATTTACCTCAACCAGACCTTACCTTTTGACAATGGCGCATCGACAATGTTATTGTTAATAATGATAGTACCGACAAAGTTGCGGTGGCTGCAACAGCACCACATTGTTCCCATCGGGAAGCTGATTGCAATGTTTGGACACTTGATTCCGGAGCATCGGACCATATGATGTTTTATGCAAATGATTTTTCGCAACACTCCCCTCCTCGACGCACTAGTATTGTCAATGCTAACGGAGGCATCTCTTTAGTAACAAGGGTTGCGACTGTGATGTTGTCACCAACTCTACCATTATCTAATACTTTACTCGTGCCTTCTCTTTCTCACAAGTTACTATCCATGAGTCAAGTTACTAAAGACTTGAATTGTGTTGTGCTAATGTAACCTTAGTTTTGTCTTATTTAGGATATTCTCACTAAGGAGATCATTGGGTGCAGTACTAAGAAGAGAGGGCTTTATTATATGGAAGATTTCAGTGTCGGCCAAACACACCACACGCACCGCCCAAATGACCTCAAAGTGGAGCAAATAATGCTTTGGCACCGTCGGTTAGGCCATCCGTCGTTTGGTTATCTACGACATGTGTTTCTTGATTTATTTTCAGGTTTTTCAACCATGGATTTTAAATGTAAGAAAGTCATCGAGTCAGTAATTTGTTTAGTATGACTAAGAATGATGTTTCTTTCGCTTTGATTCATTTTGAATTATGGTCCATCCCCCAAACCTACTACGTCTGGAGTCTATTGGTTTGTGACATTCGTTGATGATTGTACTTGAATGAGTTGTATTTTTCAATTGAAACGTAAAAATGAGGTTTTTTATGCGTTTCAATCATTTCATAAAATGATTCAGACTCAATTTTGCTAAAATTCGAACTATTCAATTTGATAATGGTGGAAAGTGTGTGAACAAAGAGTTCCATGATTATTTCCAAAATCATGGATTAATTCATGAGACCTTATGCCCCCAGACTGCGCAGCAAAATGGTATTGCAGAGCGCAAGAATCGCCATATTGATAGGTGTAATTTGCCTATCTATTTTCAAATCAAACTTGTTAGTTTTTTAGTACGTTTATTACGTTTTATTATGTTTTAATACGTTTTTATGTATGTTTGTCTAAATCAAGTGTGTGGGGGTAAAGCGGCATGAAAACGGATCATAAACGATCAAATCGGATCAAGAACGATGGAAGAACGGTAGGAAAACAAGCATAAAGGCAAAATTCAGACCAGCAGCCCACCGCCGCGACAATCAATATGCAGAGAAGGCCTAAAAGATTCTGATCATCCACCGCCATGGCGGTGAAACAACAACAAAGTCTCTGATCCCATCGCTGAGTCCACCACCGAGGCCGTGACTTAACCGACATACCCACCCCCGCGGCAGTCACTCTACACAATTGTTAAATATTTATTTAGATATTTTGCTCCCTATTTAAGCCCCTCTCCCCTCTTCTTCTCTCAACCCCCAGCCATAGGAGATCCCTTAGGATTCCTAATATTTTGAGAGTATTTTGGGGAATGCTCAACCAATTTCGAAGGAGAAGAACACGTTGCAAAGAAGGAGAAGTGATTGTTGAACGGTTTTAGCGGCAAATCTTCGGACTACGACTAAGTTCTTCCGTTTCTCTCTTTATTTTCTTAACTTCGGTAGGTTGTTGAGCATGCTTAGCTCGTTTCTCATTGTATAAATAGTTATGACCATGAGTTAAGCGGATTTTGTCTAGAGATTAATAATATTTATGAAATCGTTGTTTGTTTGAGTTGTTCTCATCGTATAAATGGTCTTTGATGTTATGCTTGTTTAAATAATTAGAGAATACAGGGTTTGACACTCGGGAGAGGTAACCTCGAATTCGAACTAGGGTAAACACAACGCGATGATCTAATAACCCGGGAGGGAGTTAGAAAGTGTGCAATCAATGATGTTGGGGCAAGACTCATGTGACCTAGTGTCATTAAGATGTTAAGGGGGACTTCTTCATTGACGCGAAGTCGTATATTCACTCGTCTTACACTCGAGAGAGGTGGCGAGTGAGTTTACGATGCAGAGATTGTCGGATAGGTTGAACGCCATTATTGTAAACTAAATAAGACCAAACACGTTTTTGTAAACGAAATTAATCCCTAGGCAATCTTTTCCCTAAACATCTCAATATAATATTAGAATAGTTAGATTAATTAACTTAGTATTAGTATTAATTAATTATAAACTCAATTTCTGTCGCCTAGATAAAGTTAGGTTATGACAATCGCGGTACTCGACAATAATTTCAACCAATTCCGGTGGATACGACAACCCCTACTCCTTTCCATCTATACTAAAATTTGACCCGTACACTTGCGGTGAAAGTGGCAACGTAATATTCCGCCACCACACATCTTAGAAACTACTCGAGCTCTATTACTTGGGGCTCACGTACCTAGCCACCGCTGGGCTGATGCTCGTGCCGCGAACATCTATCTCATTAATAGCATACCCTCAAAAGTTCTTGGATTCAAGACTCAGCTTCAGGCCTTGTCAACCTATGTGTCAATACCCGCAAGTGCTGATGCTTCTGCCTCGTGTCTTTGGTTCTGTTGTGTTCGTTCACCTCCACAAGAACCAATGCACAAAGCTTGGTCCTCGTGCCATTCGTTGTCTCTTTTTGGGACTTGCTGTAAACCAAAAAGGATATCGATGCTACGATTCGACTACTCGGCACACCTATGTGATTATGGATGTCACGTTCCTTGAATCCAACACTTTCTACTATCCTGTCACATCCAATTCTTCTTTTCAGGGGGAGATACGAGAAGAAGAGATGAATTGGTTGACATATGACTGGTTCAAAGACACTGATACGACACTAACTGCTCTTCAGTCGCTCTTGGGGGGGCCTAATCTAGAGCTGACACCGAATGCTCCTCAGTCAATCTTGGGGGGACCTCATCCAGAGCTTACATCTCTAGAAGTTGAAGCTCCAAGGCCAATATCTCTAGATGCTGAAGTAGCAGTACCCCACTCTCCAGTATTCAATGTCCCATCTTCTGAGAATATAATTGAGTTAAACTCCCCTACTACTCCTCACATTTCTAATGACATGGATACTTTTGTTGGCTATGAATTACCTCTTAGTCACAATCGGGGCATACCACCAAACATATATTCTACGAAGTTCAAGAACCAAAGATCGAGATATCTAATTGCCAATTATGTTTCAATAAAGAAGTTGTCTGAACCCCTCAAGAACTTTGTGAATGAAATCTCCTCATATCGTATTCCCACAAGTATTGAAGAGGCTTTGGAAGACCCTAGGTGGATCCAAGCTATGAAGGAAGAAATTGAGGCATTATCGAAAAATGAGACGTGAACTCTTGTTCTCCTACCAGAAGGTCAAACAACAGTAGGGTATAAGTGGGTATTCTCCATCAAGTACAAAGCTGATGGATCAGTTGAAAGGTACAAAACAAGACTGGTGGCAAAGGGCCATACGCAAACCTATGACATAGACTATCAAGAAACATTCTCACCTGTGGCCAAGTTGAATATTATCAGGGTTCTACTATCTCTTGCAGCGAATCTTGATTGGCCATTGCATCAGTTTGACGTTAAAAATTCCTTTCTGCATGGAGATCTTGAAGAAGAAATCTTCATGGATATCCCTCCGGGATATATTGCAAACTCTAAAGCTAAGATTGTGTGCAAGTTACAACGAACTTTGTATGGCTTAAAGCAATCCCCTAGAACGTGGTTTGGGCGCTTAAACTTGGAAATGAGGAAATATTGTTTTCAACAAAGCAACTCAGACCACAAGCTATTCTTAAAGCATCACCGGGGTAAGATAACAGATTTGATAGTCTATATAGATAATATGATCATTACAGAAGATGACCAAGAGGAAATAGCAAGACTTCAAGAGTAACTAGCTATAGAATTTGAGATGAAAAGTCAAGGAGGACTCAAATATTTTATGGGAATTGAAGTTGCTAGGTCAAAGTAAGGCATATTAATTTCCCAACGAAAATATATCCTAGATTTATTACCAGAAGTTGGATTACTGGATTGTAAGCCTGCAGATACACCAATAATCCAAAATCACAAACTTGGAGAATACCCAGATCAAGTGCTAACTGTCAAAGGAAGGTACGAGAGATTAGTTGCAAAACTTATTTATCTCTCTTATACACGGCCTGACATCGCTGGTAGCAGAATTATTCATCGCTACTTTTACCGCAAGTGTACGGGTCAAGTTTTAATATAATGGGAAGAGTAAGGATTGTCGTATTCATAGGGATTGGATTAAATTATCGTTAAGTACCGCGATTGTCGTAACTAAATTTTATTTAGGCGTTCCAATTTTAGGGTTTTTGTAATAATAAACTAAACTAAAATACTAACTAATTAAATTACAATACTAATAATGACGTTTATGGGAATATATTATCTAGGGATTGACTTCGTTCACTTAAACGTGTTTGGTTTAGTCTATTTTACATTAACGGTATTCAAATCATCCGACAATCTAGGTATCGAAAACTCACTCACTACTTCTCCTGAGTGTAACGTGAATGAATATGCGACTCGTGTCAACACTGATATCCCTATCTAGCATCTAAACGATCACATGAGTCTCACCCCAATCTCACGGATTGCACACTTTCTCATAATCTCTTGATTCATTAGATCGTCACGTTATATTTAAACCCTAGTCCGAATCCGATGTTACCTCTCCCTAGTGTCAAACCCTGTATTCTCAAACCAACCACCTTATCATAACAACCATATAATGGAAGTAATAAAATGGCAAACACAATCGAATGCAAATGAACAACCATTAACGAAACACGGATTCAAACAAACAACGTATTCATAAACTAATTTAATCCCTAGACAATAGATACTTAGTTACTCATGATCATAACTCAATATTCAACATTACATGAGAATAATATCATCATACAAGCTCTAAAGTTTAAGAACAAAGAGAGAGACAAAGAATGGAAAGCAAATATGTAGAGTGAATGGTTCCACTTCCGCGAAATCCTCGATCTTGGTTTCTCCTCTCCAAAATGATGAACTATCCTCTTGGTTATTGATATTGAGCTCCCAAGTATCTCCAAAATGTCTCCAAAAACGTGCATAGGGTGTTGGGAATGAGGGGATATTAAGATAAAAAAAAAAATATCACAAAAATATCCCAAAATATCTTTGTCAGGTGGTGTCGGGTCGCTATGGCGATGGGGGGTGGTGCTGCAGTGATCAAAGGGAAGTAACTTACTGCTGAATCACCGTTGCAGTGCTCAAAAGCACCGCTGTAGCTCCGGCATCGCTGCAACGATGGAAATGGGCGCTGCAGCAATGTCAAGGTAGTGCCGACACCAAATTCGTTTTTTGGCCGTAACGTTCTCGTCTGAACTTCGATTGAGGTGATTCAAAAACCTATAGAAATCTAAGACATAGATCTACAACTTCCATGTTTTGAGATTTTCAAAAATAGGTTTGCGTAATTGTCAAAAAGGGCTTTGAAGTTACTGTACTTGAACTAGATTTGTATCTTTTCACCAATTTATTCGAAAACCTATAAAATAATACAAACACACATTAAACTAACAAAAATGCTTGAAAACATACAAATATTTGAATATAAAAGTACTTGATTTATTGGTAAATAAACCACTCATCAATCGCCTATGCAGTGAGTATAGTGAGTCAATTCATACACTGTCCAAGTAAAGATTATATGAATGCGGTGATTCGGATTCTCCGATACCTAAAGTCTTCCCTTGGAAAAGGACTTATGTTTACAAGAAACAATCATCTATGGGTGGAAGGTTACACAGATGCTGACTGGATAAGAAATATCTCCAATAGAAAATCCACCTCAAGCTATTTCACATTTGTTGGAGGGAACCTGGTTACGTGGAGAAGTAAGAAGTAAAAGGCGTTAGCTTTATCAAGTGCTGAAGCAGAGTTTCGTGGGATGGCTAAGGGCCTTTGTGAACTTCTTTGGATTCAAAGACTATTAACTGAGATTGGCTTTTCTACTGGTTGCAAGATGAACCTATTCTGTGATAACAAGTCTGCAATTGTCATTTCTCATAATCCAGTTCAGCATGATCGGACTAAACACGTTGAAGTAGTCCGACAATTCATCAAACAAAATCTTGAGGCCAAGATAATTTGATTTCCGTTTGTTAAATCCGAAGACCAGTTGGCAGACATACTTAAAAAAATTGTAAGTAGTGGAAGCTTCTACAACTTACTTGATAAGTTGGGCATCCGAGATCTATATGTACCAACTTGAGGGGGAGTGTTGGCGTGAATTGAATGTCAACCATTTCAGCTCAATCCTTGTTCACTTTCATGCTCAATCTTTGTTCCCTTGCCATGCACCGTAAAAGCCATTAAATGCTAGATACCCATTAAATGTTTAGATTTTTCTTATTTATCTTGTGTTGTATATATGTGATGTATTAGTGTAATGAAGAAGATAACTGAAATGAAATTATTCTACCATTAATGTTTTAACACTCTCAGCTCGGACAATAAAAATATAGAGCCTCCTTGTCCAAACTGAGCTGAAGGCACCAAAGTGGGATGTGGATTGAAGGTTCGAGCTGGCGAGTCCGAGCACTCTTAGCTCGGATAGCCAAATTAAGGATCCTCCCTTGCTGAACCGAGCTGGAGGCATTAAGCAAATCATAAAGATCAAAGGTCCAAGTTCGCGAGGCCGAGCATTCCCAGCTCGTATTGACCAAAATATGGGTTTCTCCTTTTCGAACTGAGATGGAGGCCAAAATCGTACCGAGTTGATGAATTTGAACACTCTCAGCTCGGATTTATATAAAGGGGGATCCAAATGGCCAAATCCGAGCTGACGCCATCGCCGAACTGACGCCACCGCCGAGCAGATGTCATCATAAAAAAAAAAAAAAAAAAAAGGTCGAGTTGACGAGTCCGAGCACTTTCAGCTCAGACTTATGTAAAAGGGGGATCCAAATAGCCAAATTCGAGCACACCATCACCGAATTCTGAGCTCCGAGCATTGGCGTCCGAACAGAGACAGGTTGCCCTCCCCAAGAAAAATTTCAAAGTGTGAAAATGGTGCCGAGCTAAGGTGTCCGAGCACCCTCAGCTCGGTTAATCGAAAATTGGGAGTCTAAAGGGCCAAATCTAAACAATGAACTGCCGAACAAAACACTCCATCTCCGAGCTCCAAGCTTTGAGCTCCATGGTTGTCCTCCCTCTGCCAAAATCGCAAACTCAGCTCGGCTAATCCCCATTGGGGAGTAATCCGAAAAATCCGAACAGAGGAAGAAGCCTTCTAGCCGGCGACCACGCGCAGGGGATCTTGTGGGCAGCAATTTCATTGTTGGGCCGAAATTTTTGAGGCCTTGGGGATGTTGTGGGCCTGTTTTGTGAAGTGGTGTTTACGTTTTATTTTATTTGTGCTGCTGATTAGGCTTTGGGCCAATATTTTAATTCTTCAGTTGGGCCTGCAGCTTCAACTTTGGGTCATCTCCTGGACAAGGAACTCAACTGGTGGATTGGCAAACAAAACTTTTGGGCTGCCACAAGTCCTTCTTGTGCTGCCGAAAATAATTTTGGGCTGGTGATCATTATTTTTGGGCCAGTGAAATCCAACTCCTGAATGACTATTTTTATTCTGGGTCGGCCGATTCTGTCGGGGGTTATTTTGGACTGACAAGTTCGAATTCTGATCGAAGTAAGCCGAGTTTAAGCTGCCGGACTCAATTTTTGGATGGTGAAATCCCCAGACGGAAGTGCCGAACAAAGAACTCATCCATGCGGACTTCATTCGTGAAAGTCCCGAACCCATCATGTTCCGCTCTCACCCTTGGAACTTGAGGGGCAGCTGATGTGGGAAAATTTCGTCACATGCGCCACATGGAATATATCACAACAAGTATAGGAAAACGGCCGGGTAGGGTGCTAGGGTTCATCCAGGAAGAGGGATTCGAGCACCCTCAGCTCGGATTCTCTTCAATTGGGCCTCTCATTATTTTCCTTAGAGATCACCGGATTGAGTTGAGGATCACTGTACCAAGCTAACGAGCCTAAGCAGTCTCAGCTCGGATTCTCCAAATTTGGGGCCTCTTAAGGCCGTTTTGAAGCTCCCGAAGCCATTTTGACGCACTCTCTACCTCCTGATCATCCAGAGGAGCTAAAAATGGGCCATTACTCTCCATTTCAAGTGGGCCGGCCCATGGACTTCTATAAAATGGGCCTAAAAACCCAGCCTAGGTGATTAAGATCTTAATCCGCTAGCTCATTGGTTGCTAGGCGAATTAGGTTAATTAACTGAGTTTAACTCCCTAATTTTGCTGCCCTAATTGAGCCTAGCGCCCTATAAATACTCCATGGCATCCATGGCTACAAAGGTACATGCTTATAATTCACTCTAGAGCACTATTAGGTTTTCCCCCCGATACTTATTCTCACGCCGGAGGGGTCTCACTGGGCATAATCCAGGTAGACCTTTGTGTAGGTGCTCGGAGTGCGGATTGAAGCTTAACTCAAAGATCAAAACAGAGACCGGAGTGGAATTCAACTCGGAGTCTGAAGAGGATCTCAAGGTCAAGCAAAGGAGCTCGGATCGGATTGCAACTACCTTTAAAGCGTCAAAAGCTTTAGATTTTTCATTTCTTCACCTACACCACACATGCCGTGCCTTTCCGGACCATACTATGGGTGCTCGCCGTTTTTCGACACTAACACCTTCATTTTCCAAAAAAATTGTATTTTGTGTATTATTACAATTTTAGCTATATTTATGGCAATGAAATGAATATGTAATATTTGAAGTAATAAAATATGAATTATCATCTTTTTGTCAGTTACCCTATCATCGATGAAGTTAAAAATATACGATCATTTAATGCATCTCAAAATGTACGATTTCACCATAATACACCATGTTAATATATTAAAATATATCTAAAACTACATTTCACCATGAAGTACCATGGTAATTCAAATTTTCCCATCAAAATACTTCAAAAAGCTAAAATTCACTCACCAAAATTCACTGATAAAAAAATTATAATTCATTTCTTCTTTAATACGTCATCAACAATATCTTAGTTGATTAAAACACTATACAAACAATCCTCCCCCCCCCCCCCCCCCAAAAAAAAAAAAAAAAAAAAGAGTCCAAAAAAATAATCCATCAATATCACTTTTTAAACAGTATCAAAACCCTGCAAAATCTATCAAACAAATTGAAATTAGGGAACAGAATTATAGAAATCTGGGAACAAAACAGAAAATTGCAAACCAAGAGATATAAGAAACATGCATAATTAGAAAGGAAGAAATATAGAAGCCGCGGATATATAAGGAACATGCAAATTGAATCATTAGGGCAAAACATACCTAATCCGCGAAAATAAATAGACATCCAATTAGCCTTAATCCTCCAAATTCCAGTCTCCAAACCTTAATCAAAATTCAACTAAAAGCGATTGAATAAAAAATTAAGAACCTGTCTGGTAACCATTTCCACCCCATCCGATCCAAGTAGGATGGGATGTGAAGAGAATTCTGTTTCCTTCTTGAGAATAGAATTGCGTTTGGTAACGACATTTTTTTTTTGGTTCTTGGAACAAAATCGCGTTTGGTAACGATATTATCCTAGAAATCAAGAATGAAATCAAGAAATCATCAAGCAATCGAACCCTAAACCACAATCAAGAAATCATTAAGAAATCGAACCCAAAATCAAGAACGAAAAATATACCCTAAGCCAAAAAAAAAAAAAAAAAAGAAATCATAAAAGAAATAGAACCCAAAATCAAGAACAAATAACATGCCCTAAACCAAAATCAAGAAATCATAAAAAAATCGAACCTTAATTATGAGAAATCGAACCCTACAAGGAAGACGAAATCGAACCCTAATTCTGAGACAAAATCGAACCCTAATCCTCGTCTTCGCTTCGATGTCATCTGAAGCGGTGGTTCGATCTGCGCATACAACGGTGACGGCTATGGAGAGAAGACGGCGACGAGGAGTGAACGACGATGACGAGTGAAGACAATGACAATGAAGAGAAATCAAGGACGATGACGAGGAGGAGAAGGAGGACGGCGAAGACGACGACGAAGACAATGGAAGATGACGGCGACAAGATGAACGACGATGATGAGCGATTGAAGCAGACAAAGAAGACGATAGAGATGTCAACGTTGGAGATGGAGAAGAAGACGATGCACGAAGAAAAGAAACACGAAGGAAAATGATCGTGACATGAGCTTAACCAAAGTTGAAGAGGGGATCACACAAACAATTATGTTAATATCGGCCGTGTCCTTCTTTTTTGGTTTGGGAATGAGAAGAAAGAAAAATTTTTTGTTTCTCACATCTTAAGAAAAAAGAGGAATGATTTTTGGTTTTGGTATGAGAAATGAGAACAGAAACAAAATTTACCAAACAGTGTTTCCGAACAGAAATTCCAAAAATCTGGGAATGGGATGAGATTTTTTGGGATAGAAACGGTTATCAAGCATGACCTAAATTGCTTTGTATATATATATATATATATATATATATATGTGTGTGTGTGTGTGTGTGTGTTAATTTTTTTTTTTTTTTTTTTTTTTTTTTTTTTTTTTTTTTTGTGATAAGGACAATTTATTGTTTAGATTCCAAAACACTTTTCATATTTTCTTTAGTTTATTTTTATTATTCGTTTTTTTCCTTGCAAATTTTAGATGGAAGGTGCATGGAATGTAAGTGGCAAAGGGCCAAGTATATGGGATTATTTCACATACAAATGTTGGTCTCTCCTCTCTTTAAACTATTTTTATTTTTTAACGTTTTGTCAAAAAGTAGTGATTTTTTTGTTAGAAACGAAAAATGTTGGTACTTCCCGCCCCCCCCAAGTTATATGACCTTTTCTTCAATTTTATTTTTTCAAGGCATGCATTTAATTGAAGTTTCCAAGTGTTTTGACATGTTTATGATGAAATTGCAGAGAAGATATATAACCGTGGTAATGGAGAGATACGGTTGATGATTCTTACCACCGATACAAGGTATAACTAAATATTTGTTTGAAAAATAATTTTAAATTAAAATATTTTATTGATTATATTGTTTGTAAATTATTGTTAATATATATTTATAATGGTTATAATTATGTGACGTAATAATTAATACATTTATTAACCTTTATTATTATTATGATTAAGCTACAAATATTTTTTGGTGAAAATTATGTAATTTATTTTATACTAATTATAAGATTGGTAAAAGGTGTATGAGAAAATATGAGAAAAGAGGAAAAGATATATGAGAATTGAAAAATAAACAACACACTATGATCATATTGAAAATACAGAAATATAGCGATGAAATATTGAGATGTAATATTTTATTATATTTTGCATATATCATTTACTTGATGAAAGTTGGATCAATAGAGTTCGTGGTCGGTTTAATATACGGATGTTTTGCTTACACATTGACACCCTAGACTGTTATATCTTGAGAAGGGATCCCTATTCAAATAGACGTATTTCTTCTTAGGATAGTGATTAGAGGTCTTGATTCACCATATATGTTTTTCTCTTTATATTATATTTTTATTTTATCAATTGATCGTAGATATTTTGAATTGTTTGAAAAAAAAAAAAAAAGCATGTGATGTTTGCTTAATATTTTATTTTAATTTATATAAATATGTGAAATTTTCCTAGCAATCTAAGAAGAGATTTGATTTTAAGAAAGTTGATTTTTTTTTTTGAATTTGCTACTAATATAAATTTTTGTATAGTTGATGATTGACATATTTTTGTTATTTATTTAAAATTTACGAAGAAGCAGGAGAAATCAAATGTGTGCTTTTGTTGTGATCAGAATTCCATCTTATATTTTAAATTTAGTCTTATTTTTAATTTTGCCGAAATACTTTTATTTTTTTAAAAAAAAATATTTTTTAATTTTTTTATGTTATATAAATTTGCATATAATAATCTAAATTTGATTCTAATATTTTTATGTCCAAATTTACTTTATGGATTAGTATTCTAATTGTATTTGTTGTCAAGGACATCATCATCATCATCATTATTATTATTATTATTATTATTATTATTTTTGTTTTTCTTGAGATGGAGGTTGTTTGAAAATGGATACATATTCAAAACAAAAAAAGTTTGTTTGATGTAATGGTTATTTATTTTGATTTTCATCATATATACCAATTTACTTGTTCGATCATATGATGGAAATCAATTGTTTCTATTTTTAAATGTGGTATTATTTGTTACAAAAATATTAATTCTTATGAAAATAGGATATTAGAGTTTCTTAAAATATTATTCTAGTATTTTACTATGCATCAAAATAAAAATAAATAATAAATAATAAATAATTGATAAGATTTATCAACTTGGATGTTTACATGTATTCAATTGTGGGAATTCAATTTTTCAGGAATAAAGTATTTTGACTTTTAATTTGAATATAATTTTTTTTTGGATAAATTAATTCTTTCTTGATATTTAGTATTTTAAAACTAAACATTTTTTCCTTTGTAAGGGAAAAAATTCATCAGAAAATTAAATATTCATGTTCTATGAATTTACAATGTTCAAAATTATTTTGAGATTTAGAACAAAAGAAATAACAATATCAATGGTTGTATATGTTGACAAAAATAGACTACATACTAGTATTTTCATATTTCAAAAATAGTTCCTAGTAGGTGAAAACACTGTTGCTTGATAGATTACAAAATAGTTCGTGGTCGATCAACTGCCCATTACAATTGAGTAGCTTCTAGAAGTAGGCTACTAGTAAAAAAAAATTATGATACCTAATAGTAAGACTATTGATTACTAAAATAACGATGTTAAACGAGATATATGATATTGTGAGTAAAGTTCCATATGTGGTTAAGTATTGAAATTTTTATGTCTTCAGATAAAAATTATTTTGTTTCCTTGATATATTTGATACAAATATTAAGATAAATTAAATTATTAGAATTATCGTGGTTTTGAAAATTTTTAGAAAAATCTCTCTAATAATAAATCAATATTTACATTGACAAATGGCATTCCTATCTAGTTAGGATATAATGGTGCTAAAAAAAAAATTAATTATTCGATTTTCCCAAAAATATAGATGCCCGAAATTTGATTTTAAAATTGAGACGCCCCCTGTCATTTCGACAAATACTAAGGACGATCCCCTGTTATTTTAATAATAAATATGACACCTCTTATATTTTCAATCTGGTTCTTAAGACATCCCTACAACATTTTATTGACAAAAGTACTCTAGCAACATGATTGTTTTTTTATTTTATTTTAATTATTTTAATTTTTATTTTAATTTTCTACTCTCTCTCTCTCTCTCATGTTTTCTATTTTTTTTTGTTTGGTATGTTGCTTTAAAAAGTACCCTAGCAACATAAATGTTGCTTAAAAAAATGATGCTATGTAATGGTCCCAAAATATTTATTTATCTACGAAATGTGAATTGATGGAAAAAAATAAAATTAAAAATTTTGAGGCTTAGTATCGGTATGTTATTTTTCCATGAAGTGGATCGAGTTGCCTCAAGACTAGTAGTAGCTAGATCTTAAATTGTCGAGTGAGATGAGTCTGAGACCGTAAAGAAGTCACCTAGGGAGGTAATCCAACAATACTTCTGTGATTGGGAATCTTATGAAGAAGGTTCAACGGATAGCCACAATTGATATTGCGTGACTTATAAAACAACACTATAAAATCTAAAGAAATTATTTAAAGATTCTCTTGGCCATTCTTAAGATGCTAGTGTTGTATGATGTGATATTAAGGATGCGTTTAACCTAAAATGAGACTAAGGCAGAAAATCTCTTATAGAGTAAAAGTTACATGTAACCTTGGAAGACTCACTTAAGTGAGAGTTGTTGTGACTATATATGCTTCCCCTAGTGACTTTCATGAGAATCAATATACATATATACGCACAGTCATAAAAGCTCAAAATCCCGCACATGATTTAATACTCGTATTGTATGTGTGCTTGCTGAAGTTCGACCAAAAATACCTAGTTCAAGATATAGTTCATTATGACATCTTCGGATGAATGTTTGTTACATTAAGTGAGTCTTGAAGACATCAATAACTATTGCACATATTATATTGTCTATTATTTTTACTTTATTTTTTTAGTTTTAAACTATGTGGGGGATTGTTAGAAAAATAACTTAAAATTAAATATTTTATTGATTATATTTATATTAATTATATTTTATTTAATAAAATTATTATTATTAATATATATATATATATATATATATATATATATATAGTGGTTATAATTATCTGTTCAATTACGTGTTAATTAGCCCAATTATTTTGATTAAGTTACAATTTATATGGTGTTAATTATGTAATTTATTTTGTTCGAAATATAGATTGTAAGTTACATAACTATATCTATATATGTGTGTGTGATGATAGAAGAACATGTAGGAGAAAATATGAGGATAGAAGAAAAGATACACGAGAATAGAAGAGATACATGAGAATAAAAAATTAAAGAATAGATTATGATTCTACGAGACATACAAATAGAGAGTTGGAATATTGAGTTGTGATATTCTATTATATTTTACATATTTGATAATTTACGGATAATAGGATTTATGATTGGTTTAATATAGATATATTTTACTTGCATCTTGACACCTTGAATCGTTGTATTTTGGAAATGACTCCCCATTTAATCCTGTGCATAGAGAGGGTCTATTTCTTTTTAAGACTGTTCTTACATGCATATGTCTGGATCCATCATATATGTTTTCTCTATATAGTTGAGTTCATATAAATATATGAAATTTTGCTAACAATATTGATGTCGACAAAAATCTCTAGCACATGCAAAAGATCTCCTACGTGTCAAAGACCTCCACAACCTGTAAAACTGATAACCTGCAAAACCAATTCGCTCAAAGGGGATATCGGTGTGGTGTTGGTCAAAGAACCTCTGGCGTGAAAATAAATCAGTTTGCTTTAGGGTATTAGACAAAAGACCAAATGTAATCATTAATGTGATACATTCCCTTATTTACAAACTTCGTAGATCACGGTCGTTTGGTATGGATGACCTAGTCTTTGATGACTTGGTCTTCTCCCACTATTTATTAATAACCCACTTCCTCCTATCTAGGTGGAATCATGGTTAGTTGGTTGAATTGATATTTAATGACTTAGTCTTCTTCCACTCTGATGCTACTTAGTTGGGAGTGTATCTTTGACTAAGTTATATTATTTAGCTTCCCACTTAATGGATCCATACACGAATCACCGGTTTGGACCAACATCCATAACCCGGCTCTTTCTGAGTATTGGGCTCTTTATTGTGCATGCCCAGGATGACCTATGAGCTTATCATGATAGGCTTCTACAGACCTATGCATTAGGCTGAACATAGCGGGCTTTTTCCTAGCTTGGTTTTATCAGCCAGATGTTTTCTGTTCTTAGGCATAAAATATTAGCCCAATTTCTTTAGAAAGCTGAATAATGAATATAGAAGTGAGAATTTATCTTGCATCATTTGCCCCCCTTACCTGAATGTTGATTCGAAGAAGTGAGACGAAAGGTTATCTTCTTTTCTTACACTTGAACTTGGTGGTTTTTTTTTTTTTTTTTTTTTTTTTTTTTTTTCACTAAAAGTGTTTCCTTTCTGAATAGATTTGTCAGTTCGTTCTTATACTCATACTTGGTGATTTGTATCACTTAGTGTTTCTATTACGAACTAATCTCTGCAGTTAGTTTTACACTTTACACTTGGTGATTTTTATCATTGAGTGTTTCTCTGACGAACTGATCTTTGCAGTTAGTTTTACACTTTACACTTGATGATTTTTATCACCGAGTGTTTCTCTGACGAATTGGTCTCTGTGGTTCGTTTTACACTTTACACTTGATGATTTTTATCACTGAGTGTTGCTTTGACTAACTGGTCTCTGCAGTTCGTTTTACTGCTTACACTTGGTGATTTTTATCACTGAGTATTTCTTTGACGAATTGATATTTGTAGTTCGTTTTACACTTTACACAGGTGATTTTTATCATTGAGTTTTTCTTTGACGAACTGATCTCTGTAGTTTATTTTACACTTTAGATTTAGTGATTTTTTTTCACTTTGAGACTGATTTCATCAGTTCGTTTTTCTCTTACACGAAGTGATTTTTATCACTACTAGTGTTTGTTTTTGAATTGATATCATCAAGAGGTGAACGAAGGCCGAGCAGGGTAAGACGTTATTACGGATGTGAGATATCCGTTCGTAGAAGAAGTTCTGGAAGAAGTAGCACCGAGGTGCTTTACTCACCTTAGACTAGTGTGTATGACAGAACGCTAGATCTCGTTGACCACTTGTCCATGTTCATGTCCCATATGGACATGCAGGTGACCTCTCTAGCTCTGCGGTGCAAAGCTTTTCCCATCATCCTCACAGAAGCTATGAGGTTCTAGTTCTAGGGTCTGAGTCCAGCATCCATCTCTACTTTCAGGGAGCTTGAACAGTTGTTCTTGGCTTGTTTTAGCTGCTCCCGGTAGAGGCAGAAGACATTGGCTTGTTCTTGCTCTTCAACAAGAGCCCACTGAAACTTTGGGAGATTATGTCGAAAGCTTCAATTGAAAAGCAAATGCGTGTGATGACCTCCATAAAAGTGTAGCACTAAACGCCTTTGTTGATGGGCTCCGGCATCAGAGGTTGTCTTATGACCTTTACTTAAATTCTTCTCCCACTTTCGATCAAGCTCTAGACCGTGGGACTAGGTTCCATTGTACTGACCTCCATGCTACAACTAGGAAGGAGAGAGAAAGAGCGAACAAATAGAAGGAACCAAGAAATAGGGTTCCAAATCAGGAACAAGGCTCGAGAAGATTACAAGCCGAAGAGAGGCTGGGACCCCTGCCTAGGGGCAGGAGACCACTTCCTCCCCCAGGGCGTCACCAGCAAGGATTCACTTCGCTTATGGCCTCGGTGGCCACCATCTTTGTGGAAAACTCAAACCTTGATTTTTTCCTTCCTCATCCGCCCCTGAGAGGAAAGCCTACTAGTAGGACGATCACCAAGTATTGTGAGTTCCAAATCAGGACCAAGGCTCGAGAAGATTACAAGCTAAAGAGAGGTTGGGACCCCTGCCTGGGGACAGGAGACCACTTCCTCCCCCAGGGCATCACCAGCAAGGATTCACTCTGCTTATGGCCTTGGTGGTCACCATCTTTGTGGAAAACACAGGGCTTGATTTTTCCATTTTCCTCCGCCCCTGAGAAGAAAGCCTACTGGTAGGTCGATCACCAAGTATTGTGAGTTCCATATACACAAGGGCTACTCTACAAACAACTACTTCTAGCTCTGATAGGAAATAGATGCCCTCGATTGAAAGGGGTTATCTCAGAAATTATTTCCGGAGAGAAAATCAAGAGCATCTTGATGAGGAGGAACCCAAAGAGAGCCTCAAACCAATAGAAGATGGAGAAACCACAACCATCTACCACCCCGGGGGGCTGAGATCGGGGATGATCACCAGCGTGTGGATGGTAAGATCAACATTATCCATGGTGAATTCCGCTCAGGGGGGAAACACCCTCATCCAGAAAGAGGCACGAGTGAAAGACTAAGGTGAAAGCTAACAAGAACATATACGAGGTGAGTGCGATTGACGCTGCCTCGCACAACCTCATTTCCTTCAGCAAAGCCAATATCTGAGGAGTACACATACCCCACGATAATGCCTTAGTCATCACGACCCTGGTCAATCACTTCAGTATATAGCGCGTCTTGGTCGACAGAGAGAGCTTGGTCAACATCATCTCTAAATGGGCCTTTGACAAGCTGAAGACCAAGGCAGGTGCCCTGAAGCCCACTAAATCTCCCCTAGTTGATTTTAGGAGAGAGGTGGTTAATTCCCTCGGATGGGTATCTCTGCCCGTCACGATCGGGAAAAATACAAGGTCATCAATGGTGCGAACCAAGTTCTTAATAGTGGACAAACCGCCACCCTATAATGCTATCATGGAGAGGGCGACAGTTTCAGCCATCAAGGTTATCTACTCCCCGTACCAGTAAGTTATGAAATTCTCCACCGACCAAGGAGTAGGAGAAGTTAGAGGTGACTAGGGAGCATCAAGAGCTTGTTCCCAAAAGGTACTAGAGCAGAAGAAATAACAACTTATGGCGGGGCTTGGACCCCGAGGGTCTGAGCTAGTAATTCCTGCGCTCATGACCCTAGACTTTGAAGAAGTCCTGTTGCCAATTGGTACCCTAGGGATGATGAACTGGGCCCTCGCTCACATGAAGATTTGGTTGAAATACCAATTCACCCAACTCTTAAAGAAAAAAAAGGGTCAAAGTAAGAGATAAGCTCACCTCAGATCAACAGGCTGAGCTCACCAAGCTACTACGAGAAAATGTCGATGTGTTCACCTGGTGTCATGACAAGCTCCCAAGAATTAATCCAAAAGTATCCATGCACAGGCTCTACGCAGACCCCTACCATCTTCTAGTCAAGTAGAAAAGGAAGAAATTCCATCCTTAGCGCCGGAAGATCATGGAGGAGGAAATGAAAAAGTTAATCAGGTCTGGAGTTGTGGAGAAAGTGATGTTCTCAGATTGGTTATCTAATGTTGTGCTCACTCCTAAAGCTAGAGGCAAGTGGAGGCTCTGCGTCGATTTCAAGGACCTCAACAAGGCTTGCCCCAAAGACTTCTTTTCTCTCTCGAGGATTGACCTAATTATCGACATCACTGCAGATCATGGGCCTTTCTATTTTCTAGATGCTTATGCTGGATACAATCAGATTCCCCTATTCTCCCCTGACAAGAGCAAAACATCATTCATCACGGATATGGGAATGTACTGCTATAAGGTGATGCCTTTCGGCCTGCGCAATGCTGGAGCCACCTACCAAAGGTTGGTCAACAAAATGTTTAAGGTAGAGATCAGAAAAACCATGGAAGTTTACATTGATGATATGCTAGTGAAGAGCTCACGAGCTCCCGATCACCTGGTGCTCCTCCAGAAATGTTTTAACATGCTAAAGGCCTATCGGATGAAGCTCAACCCCACCAAGTGCATCTTCGGTGTCTCTACCTAGAAGTTCCTTGCATATTTAGTCTCTCAGCGCGGAATTGATTCCAACCCTGACCAGATCACAGCTATACTCAGCATGTACCTGCCCAGCTCGAAGAAAGAAATCCAAATACTGCCCGGTGTACTATTCTAGCAGAGTCCTCCTGGACACTAAGATAAGATACTCAAGGTTCGAGAAGTTGGCTTATGCCTTGCTGATCGCCTCCAGAAAACTTCGTTAATATTTCCAAGTGCACACCAATGTGGTTTTGACTGATCAACCCTTGAAACAGATCCTGTACTCCCTTGATGTGTTGGGAAGACTAATGAAGTAAAACTTTGATCTGGGATAGCTCCATATAGAATATCGACCAAGAACAGTTATTAAAGTCCAAGTCCTCGCCGGCTTCATTGTAGAATTCACCTTTTCAAATCAACAGGATCCAAAAGAAAATCACCAGGGAGCTCCATCCCTGGGGGACCCAGGGACCTCCTCTGACCCCAACAATTTTGTCCTGACAACATGGAAACTATATACAGATAGATTATCCATTGTGAGCGGTTATAGGGTAGGGATGATTCTGGTGGCCCCAGATAAAGAGGTTGTTGAATACGTTCTCTGGCTCGGATTCAAGGCTATAAACAACGAGGTTGAACATGAAGCCTTGCTCATTAGTGTCTGCTTGGTGAGGGTATTAAATGTCCAACCCCTCCTGGTCTTTTGTGACTCACAACTTGTGGTTAACCAAGTGAATGACAATTACATGGCCAAGGACCCGAGCATGTCGGCACGTATGGAAAACTTAAAAAAAATCCAAGTGTCCCAAATTCCCTAGGAAGAGAACAGTCACGCTGACGCACTGGTAAATCTTGCCTCGACAGTGGAATGGACTCTATGAAAAATAATCCTTATAGAATACCTTGACGCTTCGAGAATTGCAACTACGGACCCAATGGCTACCATCTGTGAACTCACTGATCAGTAGACCTGGATGGACCTAATCAAGCAGTACCTAGGGCATGAGACCTTGCCAGGGGACCGTGTGAAGGCTAGTAGGATACGCTATCGATCAGTGAGGTACATCCTCATTGATGGAGTTTTGTACCAGAGATCGTTCTCGGGCCCCTATTCTAGATGTATCCATCCATAGAAGGTTAAGTACATCCTTAGTGAGACTCATGAAGGATTATGCAGTAAGCGCTCAAGGAGGGCAGGTCTCTCGCTAGCAAGCTACTCTACCAGGGATACTTCTGGCCCAAAAATCATGAGGATGCCATGGAATATGTCAAAAAATACAACAAGTGTAAAAGATTTGCATTGTACCCTTACGCCCCTCCTATCATACTGGCTCTGATGACCAGCCCGTGGCCTTTTGCCCAGGGGGTATTGACATGCTAGGACCTTTCCCTTAGGGGACCAGGCAGAGAAAATTCCTAGTCATTGCCATTGACTACTTCACAAAGTGGGTCAAGGCCGAACCTCTAACCTGAATTACCAAAGAAAAAATCCATGACTTTGCATGGAAGAGCATAGTTTGTCGTTTTGGCGTCCCAAGAGCAATTGTGTCCAACATCGGCACTCAGTTTGACAACTACCTATTCATCACCTTTTGTGCAGAGCTTAGAATCAGAATAAACTTCGCCTTCCTCGAACACCCTCAGTTAAATGGCCAGGTGGAGTCCAAAAATAGAACGATCTTGCATGGATTAAAGACAAGACTTGATAAGTCAAAGGGTTGGTGGGTAGAAGATGTCTATCCCGTCCTCTAGGCATATCGCACAACTCTGAGGACCCCTATCGGTGAGACACCATTCACAATGGCCTTTAGCTCCGAGGTCGTCATCCCCGTAGAAACCAACGTGCAGACACTCAGAACTGTTGAGACCTTCGATCTTGCCAAAAATGATAAGGCGCTATTATTAAATATTGATCTCCTCGAAGAACGAAGGGAACAAGTCTGTATTTGGTAAGCTTCCTACTAGCAAAGAGCGGCCAGATACTACGACTGACGAGTTCACCTTTGCTCCTTTGACATAGACAACCTTGCTCTCAGAAATGTCACTTTAGCCACCAAAGAACAAGGTACCGGAAAGCTGGCCTCCACCTAGGAAAGACCATATAGAGTCACCGGGATCACATGTCTGGGCACCTGCGATCTTGAAACAGAAGAAGATGTGCTACTCAGACACCGAGATCACATATCTGGGCACCTGCGATCTTGAAACAGAAGAAGATGCGCTACTCAGACACCGGTAGAATGTTGATCATCTAAAGGGCTACTTCTGTAGGCAAGATTGTCTTTTGTAAACAACTTTCAATTTGTACAAAGTGTAACAGTTTTGCTTATTAAAATAAATAAAGTCTTCTGTGCAATGTGCCTTTTGTTAACTCTCCATTAAACGACATCCCAACCCTCAGAGTCGCGGATGATTCTTTAGGTCAACATCCCAACCCTCAAAGTTGTGGATGAATCATAAAAAAAATGGCATCTCGACGCTCAGCATCGCGGGTAATTCTCCACAGGCTTCAACCCAGCGCTCAACATCGAGGGTAACAATAGACCTTCTCCAGAAGTCAATAGTCCGTACCTGGAGAAAGACTAATGTCATCCACCAAGAGCGGATCATTGACCAAGGTCTGAGGGCTTGTAACTAAGTACCTCTTCCCCACCAGTCGACAATAAGTCTGACGTTCTAAAGGGGAAGGTGCTCCTACATGGACCAAATTGAGATAACTTAAAAGGGTTCAAGAATGAACCTGACTATAGAGAATTCACTAATAGGTGTAAATTATTTATCTATTTCCAAACCGGACATTGTTAGTTTTCGAGTATGTTTAGTATGTTTTAGTACGTTTTAATATGTTTTTATTCTTTTTGTATTGAAACAGGTGTATGGGTGAAAAGGTATGAAATCGGAGTACAAATGATCAATTCATCTGTGAAAATGCAGAGTGGGCTATTCTTACTGAACATCCACCGCTGCAGTAGTGAAACTGCAGGATGGTCCTTAATCCACCGCCTAGACGATTGATAGGTGTGATATACCTACGTATTTCCAAACCGAATTAAGTTGGTTTTCGAGTGTTTATATAGTATTTTATTATGTTTTAATTAGTTTTCATACTTTTTGTATAAATCAGGTATGTGGAGCAAAAAGATAGAAAACTGGAGCGAAAACAATGAGATCGAACCGAAGGCGAGTTGAAGTTACGGTGGATAAACAAGCAAGGAGGCAGAAATATGAAGGAAGCCCACTGCCTAGGTGTCCAGACCTCTGCCTAGGCAGTGAAAATGCTGAGAATGACAAAAGGCTACTGACAGTCCACCGCCTAGGCAAGCAATTCCTCCGCTTAGGCAGGAAACCCCAGTAGAAACATTTCTAAGTCCACCACCTACTTCTTCGCCTAGGCGGTCACCAAACCTGCAAAGCCGGTACATGTTCTGTAACTTCAAGGATATTTTGGACTATGATGCAATCCAATTTTGGAAATACTCAAAACATGGAAGTTGTAGATATTTTTTTAGCTTTCCATAGGTTTTTGAATCACCTCAATCGGAGTTCGGATAAAGAAGTTATAGTCAAAACAAAATTGCAAACCTGCAGTAACTTCGCCTAGGCGAAGTTCCGACAGAAAGTTAACCGACCTAACTTCGCCTAGGCGAAAATCCGGCAGCACAACCTTGATATTTATTAGATATTTTGAGATCTTTTGCCTATAAATACCCCTCTCCTCCCCTTTCTCCGGCCGCTCTTGGTTTTTTGAGCACCTTAGGCTATATTTAAGCCTAGGTTTAGGAGTTTTAGAGATGGAACTCACATAGCGAAGTGGAGAAGACGACGAATCGATCGTTGAGCGTTCTTAGCAGTTTATCTTTGGACGAGGTTAAGTTCTTCGATTGTTTTTCCTTATTTCTTTATCTTAGGATCATGTGAGCATGTTTAGCTTGATTTATATGTTTATGTGGATATGGCCATGAGTTAAATATGGATTGTAGTAGGTATTAATAGTATATTTATAAATATGTTTGTTTGGATGATTTCCGTGTTGCGTTTATGTTTGTTCTTCATAGTTTGATTGTGTTTATCGTATTATTTATTTATTATGCTTAGAATGGTAAATGGAGAATACGGGGTTTTGACAAACCTCAGATTCGGATTAGGGTAAACAAATGCCATGATTCTATAACCCGGTCGGGGTTTGAATTGTGGACAATCAATGACGTTGGGGCAAGACTCACGCGACCTAGGGTCGTTAAGACATTGAAGGAGACTTCTTCGTTGACACAAAGTTGTGTTATCTCCCTCGTCTTATACTTGGGAGAGGTCGCGAGGGAGTTTTTGAACGGAGATTGTCGATAGGGTAAATACAATGCGACGATCCAATAACTTGGGAGAGAGTTGGATTATGTGCAATCAATGACGCTGGGCAAGACTCACGTGACCTAGGGTCATTAAGATATTGAGGGGGACTTCTTCGTTGACTCGAAGTCATGTATTCCCCCGTCTTATACTCGGGAGAGGTGGCGGTGGAGTTTACGTACCGAGATTGTCAAATAGGTCGAATACCGTAAATGTGAGTAAATCGAGATTGAACACGTATTTGTAAACACGTTAATCCCTAGGCAATTCTTGACCCTAAAACATATTAGTATATTAGTGTAGTTAATTTAGGTTATATTAGTATTATTTTAATTAATTAAATACATTTGTTTTCACCTAGATAAAGTTAGGTCACGACAAACGCGATATTCGATAGTAATGACACCAATCCTTGTGGATACGATAACCTGATCTTAACGATCACACTATATTAAAACTTTGATCTCGTACACTTGCGAGTAGTCATATACTTCGAGGGTGTAAATTCTCGGTGTACAACGACCATCAAACTGACTTACCTCACTGCTGCAGTAGTGAATCCCACCACCACGACAGTCAGCTTTGCACAATTTAGATATTTTATTAGATATTTTGCTCCTTATTTAAACCCTCTTCCTCTCTTCTCTCCACAAACTCGACCATAGGAGACCTCTTAGGGTTCCTATGATTTTGAGAGTGTTTTGGGGTGTGCTCAACCAATTTCGAAGGAGAAAAACACGTTGTAATAAAGGAGAAACGATTGTTGGATGGTTTTAGTGCCGAATCTTCGGACTACGGCTAAGTTCTTCCATTTCTCTCCTTATTTATTAACTTTGGTAGGATGTTGAGCATGTTTATCTTGGTTTTTAATGTATAACTGGTTATGACCATGAGTTAAACATGGATTGTAATAGGGATTAACATATTATTTATAAAAAATGTAGTTTTGGTTGAATTTGTGTTTCGTTTATGGTTGTTCCTTATAATTTTGATTGTGTTGTCGTGTTTCTATGATTATATGCTAATTTAGATATATTGAGAATACGGGGTTTGACACTCGGGAGAGGTAACCCCGGATTCAGACTAGGGTAAATACAACGTGACGATCTAATAACCCGGGAGGGAGTTGGAGAGTGTGCAATCGATGACGTTGGGGCGAGACTCACGAGACTTAGAGTCGTTAAGATGTTGAGGGGGACTTCTTAGTTGACACAAAGTCACGTATTCCCTCGGCTTACACTCGGGAGAGGTGACGAGTGAGTTTACGAACCGAGATTGTCGGATATGCCGAACGCCGTTAATGTTAACTAAAACAAAATCAAACGTATTTAAGTAAATAAAGTTAATTCCTAGGTAATCTACTCTCCTAAACAATCTCAATATAGTATTTATAGTATAGTTAATTAAATTAGTATTTTAGTTTAGTATTAGTATAAATTAAATTTCATTTTTAGCGCCTAGATAAAGTTAGGTTATGACAAACGCGGTACTTGATAGTAATCTCAACCAATTCCTGTGGATACGATACCCGACCGAAAGGTCCATTATACTAAAACTTGACTTCTACTCTTGCGGTGAAAGTGGCAATGCATAATTGCGGCCATCAAGTTTTTGGCGCCGTTACCGGGGATTGGTTGTTTGTCATATGCAGTTTCTGGCAATCGACGTACAAGTTTTTGGCGCCGTTGCCGGGGATTGTGTTTGTTGAATTTAGTTTCCGGCAATCGCCACTAAGTTTTTGGCGCCATTGCTAGGGATCGAACTCGGGTCACCCGCGTGACAGGCGGGAATACTCACCAGTATACTACAAATTCCCTGACCAGTTGATTCTTATCCAAACCTATATCGCCGAATTAAATGCACATTTGAGTGAATCAAGTTAGCATTCATATATGCTATTTGATGTGAGTGGTTGGGTTTAGGGCGAACTTCGGATTGGTTCGGTATTAGTGTATTCACTTGTCATTTTCTTAATCATTTTTGTACACTCCTAAAACTGTAGCAATTCGAATACGTTTGGGGGTGTGTTACTTAATCATGACGCCAATCGATGACGTTGGGGCAAGACTCACCTAGGGTTGTTAAGATGTTGAGGGGGACTTCTTCATTGACTCGAAGTCATGTATTCCCTCGTCTTACACTAGGGAGAGGTGGCAGTGGAGTTTTAGAACTGAGATTGTCAATAGGGTAAACACAACACGACGATCCAATAGCCCGGTCGGGAGTTGAATTGTGTGCAATCAATGACCTTGGGAAAAGACTTGCGTGACCTAGGGTCATTAAGACGTTGAGGGAGACTTCTTCGTTAACACGAAGTCATGTATTCCTCTATCTTACACTCGGGAGAGGTGGCAGAGAATTTTACGAACTGATATTGTCAAATAGGTCGAATACCGTAAACGTAAGTCAATCAAGATCGAATACGTATTTGTAAACCGAGTTAATCCCTAGACAATTCTTTCCACTAAAACATCTTATTATATTAGTATAATTAATTTAGGTTATATTAGTATTAGTATTAATTAATTAAATACATTTGTTTTTAGCCTAGATAAAGTTAGGTCATGATAAACATGGTACTCGATAATAACGACAACCAATCCTTGTGGATACGATACCCAATCTTAACGATCACACTATACTAAAACTTTGACTTCGTACACTTACGAGTAGTCAATATGCGAGCGCGTAACAAACGCTCGTCGTACAAGTTTTTGGCGCAGTTGTTGGGGATTGATTGTTTGTCATATGCAGTTTTCGGCAATCGCCGTACAACTTTTTGACGCCGTTGCCGGGGATTGTGTTTGTCGAATTCAGTTTCCAACAATCGCCACCAAGTTTTTGGCGCCATTGCCGGGGATTGGATTGTGTTTATCGGTTATTGTCGATATTGTGAGTAACGGACCTGATTTTACTTTAGGCAATTCTTTTGTATATAATTTTTGTTTTGTAGTTTTGTTTTTATTTCTTATACAGGGTACTTGGAGATGTTAGATCGATAGGTATTGATGCATTTCTTTCAACGACATTCTGAGCCGTTTTATAGTGCGTGGCCACGCACATAAGCCGGTGAGGTGTTTCATTGAAAGATCGAGCCGAACAAAGCAAAACCTCGCCAAGCTTGAGGGCGTTATGAATATATTGGGCTGAGGAAGTTAAACCACGCACTTCTTGGGAGGCAACCCAAGGTCAAATAAATTCAATCCGTCACAACCGAATTTATTCGGAGGCGAGATTCTCTCTCCTCCTAGGTACGTGTTCTAAACCCCATTCGTCAGCATGCTTTAATTTCATATGTTGAGATTGATGATTGAGACCGCTGAGGACACTATCCATTTTAAGTTCGGAAGTGATGTGTAGTATGTAGTATGTTAGTTATGTTTTATCGTTTTTTCGTGTGCATGTGTGTTTAGGTTAGAATGTGTTTATATTTTTGTGTTATTTTTTGCATGTTGAGTTTTGCATTTATTTGGGCCTTTACCCGATGATAATATTACCCCTGGTTGTTTTCGAAGTCAAGGGTAATACCTATGCATGTGTGTTCTGTGTGCTTGATAATGCTTTTTGGTAAAAATTATTGTAGATCCTAATTTACACGAGCACATAGACTCAATGTATTTCTATGCAATTGATTTGAGGCCGATTATCGATTAACCAAACTCATGACACTTTAAGGATTCTAGAACCTGATTGAGGGGAAGTTTGAGGCGAAATCCTAGGCGAGGTAGTTCAGGAGACGTGATTTAGGCATTCTTTTTGTCGCTTGAGCCTTTTTAAGCCTACCCTGTAATATGTTTATCCGTCGTTACCTTGTCGAACCCTTAATGCCACTTCAATTCTGAACACATAAACAAATACCCTAGCCAGTTGATCTTTTTCCAAACCTTAATCGCTGAATTTAAAGGCACATTTGAATGAATCAAGTTAGCAGTTGCAAATGCTTCTTGATGTGAGCGGTTGGGTTTAGAGCGAACTTTGAATTGATTCGGTATTCGAATACTTACTTGTTGTTTTTCTTTCGTTTTAACCACACCCGTGAAATCATACTAATCGAATAAGTTTGGGGGTGTGGTAAGTTAAAAAAAAATAAAAAGTAAATTACGTTTCTTTTGACAAGTGAGTACGTCGGTCTTAAACGTTTGTTCGTGATTGTTTTCCAATTTATCTATGGGGTTCGAGAGTGAATGTGCCAAGCATTGAGCCTTGGGTAACGTTATGTTAACAACGTTAACCTGTTTTTTATTCTGAAATTACCCTTGGCCAAATGTACCAAAACCGAATCAAGTCCTTCTGATCTCTATGAACTTCTAAACCTACATTAGTGGAGAGTGGACCCCAATCAGGCATATAGAAATCTTAGTCCTATACGGTCTAAGTCATGAGTTTCGTTGGGGGATAATCCAATCCGGTCATTATATAGCTATATTATTGAGTCTCGCATAAATACGTTAACAGGATCTAGAATAGTGTTCACCATTATTGCATGATGAAATTCTAGAATACCACATGATGTGTTTTACCGCCTGAACTCGATATGACTGGCAGTTGTTGAGGAAAAAAATAACTAGGCCGTTAAAAGAATTTAAAACTCGCATGTCGTTATGTTTAGGTTGTATTTAGGTTCCTTGTTATTTCATTTAGTTGTGTTTTTCATTTTCGTGTGTGTGTTTTACTCAAGGACTAGTAAAATTCCAAGTTTGGGAGTATTTGATAGGTGTGATCTACCTACATATTTCCAAACCGATTTTGTTAGTTTTAGAGTAGTTTTTATATTTATTTTATTATGTTTTAATTAGTTTTTATACTTTTTGTATGAATCAGGTGTGTGGGGGCAAAAAGATAGGAAACTGGAGCATAAAAGATGAGATCGAACTAAGAACGGTTGAAGAACGGTTGAAAAACGAGCAAGGCGACAATATTTTGAAAAAAGCCTACTGTCGCGGTGTCCAGACCTCCACCGTGACGGTGAAAATGCAGAGAATGACTTATCTTGTTGAACGTCCACCGCCGCGGTAGTGAAAATACAGGATGTCAACCTAATCCACTACATTCTTCACCGCTAAGGTGATCAACCAACCGACCTACTCACCGCTGCGGCGGTGACCTTTACACCAGTTTAGATATTTTTTAAAGATATTTTTGAGATATTTAGCCTATATAATCCCCTATCCTCTCTCATTTTCAGACTCTCTTGCATGATACCACCCTTAGATATCTAAGGGTGGATTGAGAAGTTTTAGAGGGGGAGCTCACATCCCGAGGGAGAGAAAGACGGTGAAGCGATTGTTGAACATTCTTTGCGGCTAAACTTCAGACGAGGCTAAGTTCTTCGATTTCTTCCCTTATTTCTTTAACTTAGGATTTTGTGAGCATGTTTAGCTCATGCTTTATTGTAAATATGGTTATGGCCGTTAGTTAAACATGGATTGTATAGGGATTAATAATATATTTATAAATATGTGTTTCGAATGATTTCAGTGTTGCGTTTATGTTTGTTCTTTGAAGTTTGATTGTGTTTATCATATGGTTATATTTATTATGCTTAGATAGATATATCGAGAATACGAGGTTTGACACTCGGGAGAGGTAACCCCGGATTCGGACTAAAGTAAACATAACGCCAATCGATGATGTTGGGGCAAGACTCACGTGACCTAGGGTTGTTAAGACGTTGAGGGGGATTTATTCGTTGACTCGAAGTCATGTCTTTCCCCGTCTTACACTCGGGAGAGGAGGCGGTGGAGTTTTAGAACTGAGATTGTTGATAGGGTAAGCACAACGCGACGATCCAATAACCCGATCAGAAATTGGATTGTGTGCAATCAATGACGTTGGGCAAGACTCACGTGACCTAGGGTCGTTAAGACATTGAGAGAGACTTCTTTATTGACACAAAGTCATATATTCCCCCGTCTTATACTCGGGAGAGGTGGCGGGAGAGTTTACGAACTAAGATTGTCAAATAGGTCGAACACTATAAATGTAAGTCAATCGAGATCGAACACATATTTGTAAACCGAGTTAATCCCTAAACAATTCTTTCCCCTAAAACATCTCATTATATTAGTACAATTAATTTAGTTTATATTTGTATTAGTATTAATTAATTAAATACATTTGTTTTTAGCCTAGATAAAGTTAGGTCATGATAAACGCGGTACTCGATAATAACGACAACCAATCCCTGTGGATGCGATACCCGATCTTAAAGATCACACTATACTAAAATTTTGACCTCATACACTTGTAAGTAGTCAATATGTGAGCGCGTAACAAACACTCACCGTACATTCACCAATGACTGGCCCCGGGGGACTAACCGTCGCATTGCTCCCTGCGGATCGAGAGGACCGGGTACCCTGGAAAACTCTCCTCCTCAGTTTGCGACATAATTTCTTTACGATCAAATCATGTCTTGGATTGGAGGGCTAGTGGTCCATGGTCTTAGGCAAAAACGAGAAGTTCTTTTTTTTTTTTTTTCCAGAATTTTCAAAATTTTACAACTCGAAAAACAATACCAAGCAGAAAGTGACTTGATGAAGACATAAGGGAGAAGGAATGTTTCGCCCAAAAGCTCATACGCTCGGGCACAGGAAAATATGAATATACAAAAAATGACTTGTATTAATATGTTCAGGAGATGTAAAAGAGGAGGTCATCAGCTCGTTACAAGTCGACAAAAGAAAGAGGTTATCCACCCAGTACAAAAAGAGGGAGTTGTCCGCTTGTTACAAGTCGATGTAAAGAATAGGTGAAAAAGAGGCTACAGAGTCCTACGTGCTAAACAAGAAATGACCCGAAACTAAGTTCTCCCCGCCCTCTGCCCAAAGCGTGTCCAGGCAAGGAGAATGAGCATAAATATCGCCATCCTAGGGACCTCCCTCATCAGCACTATCCTCCCTGACATCTCCTTGTCTGGCGCCTTCATACTCGGCACCATCCTTTGAGTTTGGGAACTCTATATCCATTGGGTCAACGGGGAATTCGGGGTGCAGGCGGCGAATAGCCTTCATTGTGGCCCAGTTCCCTACCTCCATTAAGTCATTAGCTATCTCCTCTCGAAGTGCCAGGTACTCGGGACCATTCTTCCACTGTTCCACCGTCTCTGATCTATCTTTCTCCCTAATCTGACTGACAGTGTCCTTCCACTTTTGCTCTAGGTCCTTCACACGCTGCTTGTAGGGGGTAAACTTAGCATCGAGCATGTTCGCCTTAGACTGGAGGTCCCAACAATCAGTGCGGAGTTCAAGATTCTCGGTCCGCACAACATACTAAATGGCACAGAGGCTAGATTTTGGCTCAATGCTTTTATTGAGTGCAGATTAGTTGGAATCTAACTCGATGAGGAGTCTGCCCTCCGAAAAAAATTGGTTCGCTAATCCGTGAAATTGAAGGACAACCTGTCAATAAAAATAAGTTGGGGAGAAAAGGTGGCGATTCATGAAATTAAAAAGAGACTTTCAAATAATCTAAGTACTGAGAAAGAGTGAAGCATTCACCTCTATCACATCCCTATAAATATCCTCGGTGAGCCACTCCGGGATAGTACTGCCAATCCTCTTCCTATTAGCCGGTGGCATTACTCAACCTAGGAACTTCGTCATCAACGCTGGGTTATCCAGCAGGTGAGTACCAATCTCCACACAGGTTTTCCTGACTCCGAAGAATTCATCACTCATTTATTTTCTGCCAAATCACTCTGACATTTTCTCTTCCTAATCTTCGATCCGATTTTAGCCATTTCATCGTGTTTGATTTTCACTGCCCAAATCTCAGCTAGTGGACGTCGACAATCGATCTTATCCTTGATTCCCTTTTCCTATTTTTCTGTCCGACGATGACCGACGACTAACAACGAATAACGACCAATAACGAAGGGCGAACCTCTCCCAGTGGCAACCAAGCCCCAGGTCGATGTTCTTCTTGGGTCAACCCTAATTGTACTGGTAGAAATTTAGGCACTGAGCCAGATGTGGTTTCACATCATCAACTTCTTACTCATGTGTTTGCTTTTCAACTATACACAAGCAAAAGTATCAAGTCCATTAAAAAAAAACAAAAAAAAAACGTAGTAACATTTTAATTTTTTGGCGAATTACATCTAGAGATGGCAACGGGTGTCCTATCCACCCTAAAAACAAACCTGTTACTTAATAATGACATTTTTTCCAAAATTCGCAAACGGGAGAGATCGTAATTACAATTGTGTCACATTGGTTTGTGCCCTATTCCAGTTCTAAGGCTAACCGTCATACCGCACGACATGCTATAAATTTAATGCTTGGCAAGTAAATTATATTTAAAATTTAAAATTTAATCTAAATAGAGCCTTATACCCTTTAAATAGTTAGAATTGTACAATTAGATGAAAACATTAGGGTTGTTTTTTATTTATAGGTTTTTGAGTCCGATTACTTATTGAGACTACCCACACTCCATGCGCATTCTCAATGGTGAACGACTTCCTAATTTTACCCGTGAACAATCTGCAATGCTGGCGGGTTCATTTGATTTTTTGGGCTTAAACTATTACATTTCTATGTATGCAATCAACATGTCGTACTTCAATAAAGTCAATGTAAGTTACAATACAGACTCTTGGGCCAACCTTACAGGTAAATTGTCGATTCCTTATCAATTCAGTTACTCCATAAATTATAGTTTTTACCAGTTAACTTTAGATTATTTTCAATTTGTCAATAAAATATTTAATATTTATTAAAATAATTGTTGATCTTAAGATTTTGATGGACAATTAAGTGTTGATGTTTTGGTGTAACTAACAGTTTAATTGAGTGTTTCAGCTAATTAAGTTCTAGTGATGAAGATGCGATGATAAATTATGAATGAATGCTAAATGGTGATGACAAAGATGATGAAGAATTAAGACTTTAAAGAAATTAGGAAAAATAACTCAGGTGAATTTTAACTCTTCATATCTCAATTAGGAACACACACGGCACAAAAAGTTTTCATTGTTTATGTGTGTTTTGATAAAATGAAATTATTTACTCCTATGTGTGATTGCGAAAGAAATATTTATAATGGATTAAAATTGAATTTAAATATTTAGTGGAGCTTATTTAGAAAAGAAAATGGTTAAAATGGCGAAAACGTAAATAATAATGAGTTAAAAATGAGTTTAGAAAAGAGATCCAGTATACATAAATCGACTGGTAAGTCGAACGGACAAAGCAGACAAAACTCTTTGTATTTCTAAGTCGACAGATAAGTCGACTAGTGAAGAGAAAATAATCTCTCTGTATCTCTAAGTCGACAGGTAGGTCGACCGGTGAATATAAATCGAATTCTTTGTATGTCTAAGTCGACAGATAGGTCGACCGATGGACGCAGAATCTTTGGCTTGGCTACATCCTGAATCGAACGGTCGACTGGCCGGTCGATTGAGGGCGTAGTTTTAGGATATTGAGGATTCCGAATTCATATATAAAAGTAGCCGTTTTTGGTTGGAATTTGTGAGAGATTTCAGGGATTTTTATGATATTCAAGATATGCTACACCTATTATTTAAATCCTATTGATTTGGTTCATTAAGTTTGAATGTTTCTCAATTTGGTACATAAAATTGTTTCTATTCTATTTAATTGAGATTAAAAAATATTTGGGGGGCTTTTTTTTTAAGATTTAAAAGTTATAATTAAGTGAATTGAACAAAAATGAAGTGATAATGATATAAGGGGTCTAAGAGAGCATTTAAATGTCATGACACATGGGAACTAGCCGTTAGAGAGCTGATTTATTTTCCATATATATAGACCTGTATTTTTCATATCATGAACATAGATTAAGAGAGGTTAAAGAGTTGAGATCAGATTGAGCTGTTCTAAGAGATATCATACTGAGATTTTGTGAGAGCTATTTTAAGAGACGATTTTGAGAATCATTGGCTATTAATATTTGCTGCTACCGGATCTGAAATAATATCGCTATATTTATTTTTTCTGTGGATTCCGAGTGAGATCTTTTCAATTACTTTCTATATTGCATTGTTTGTTTAATTATGGAAATTGATCTTTAGAAATTGTTTCTGATTTTTATTGAAAAAAATATTTTATAAACAATTTCTTGAATCTGATTACATGCTCAATTATTTGCCACCCATCGTTTGTTTAAAATCAAATTTCAATCTTACATTTTTCTATCACTAGATTTGAGATATTAATCGAGTTTTAATTTATCTGGGGTAGTAGAAGCTCCGAGTGAGATAATCTGCTTATCAAATTGTATTGGTGAGTAGTGTGTTGGATTAAATACTATTGGGGTTATTTAATCAAATGGTAGCTAGTTTTAGTCTCTTCCTGTAAAGAGATTGAGGTAGTAATTCTTCCTAAATAGAATTGATTTGAGTGAATTTTGTAACGGTTCGATCCTTACCGGGTAAAAGGATATTTGGAGTGTTGGTGAGGTTTTGATTATTTTACCTTAGTGTTAAAAAGAATTTGGTTATTCTTTAGCCTATAAAAAGTAAATGTTCTTCCTTAGCCTGTGAAAAAGATTTTGTAAAGGTTGATTCTGAGCCTATAAAATAATCGTTGTGAGAGTTTAGTTCCTACCTTTAAAGGAATCTTGATTATTGGTGGGTGCGACTCTCTGTGGGGTTCGGGGGACTAGATTAGTCAAGAGTAACTTGGTGAACTAGTATAAATCTCTGGTGTGCTGCAATATTTAATTTGTTTATTTTTACTATTTGGTGTACACCTAATTGATTATATAATTCCGCAGTGATATAAAAATAATAATTAATTTAGGATTTAAATTAAATATTTGATTTATTGAAATATTATTTTGATAATTTTTTAATTACTCTATTCACCCCCTCTTGGGTGTTCCACTGGCCAACAATATTGTTGATGATAACCATATAATATGGTAGACAATAGAAATGGAGTCCTCATTGGACCACAGGTAAGATAATTTGTTTTCTTCCAATTTCTTCTTAAATTCCGCTAACCAACCTAGTCCATATTGTTTAAGCTAGTTGCAGATTGGCTCTATGTTTATCCGAAAGGCATTTTTGAATTATCGATCTACGTAAAGAGACATTAAAATAATCTACACATTTACATTATAGAGAATGGTAAGTGAGTAGATGAATTTTAATTGGCTGGATTTTAATTTGGTACCAAATATTCATATTTTTTTTTTTTTTTTTTTTTTATTGTAGGGGTTGATGTGGTAAACAATCCCAGGCTGCCACTTGACAAAGTCCTCATGGACAACTTTATAATAGAGTATTACTATCATCATTTAAATTTTGTTCGTGTCACTATCATATAAATTATGTATTACGTGCTCCTGTGATTTTAGATCATTTTCGCTAGGATTTATTTCAATTATTTTTGGTTTGGTTCATTTGTGATTTCGTAAATGTCTAATATCAATTTGTGTTTTTATAACGAAGGGAACATGTTTACGTGACTGCGTATTTTGCGTGGCCTATACTGGACAATTTGGAATGGGACGCAGGTTACGACATTCACTTTGGGATATATTATGTCGATTATGATGATAACTTGAAAAGATATCCAAAACTCTTCGCCAAATGGTTTAAGTTCTTCCAACGCAAATAGGAATTTTTTTACCATTACCTTCTATGGTAATCCCTTGTAATAAATAAGCATCCTATGAATTAGGGGAAAATGCTTTTTCCCATGTTATAATTTAGTGAGTGTCTTTTTCTTGGAGGAATATTAATTATATTGAATTCGGTGGCATTTCTTGCTGGAATTACAAAGGAGCGCATGTAAAAATCTTAAAAAAATTTACATGTTCTCATTTCCAATTTCCATCATACTAACCTTTGATCTTCAGCTTGAAATTGGCCATATCTGCTTAGAAGGGGAAATTAAATTAAACACACACATAAATGTAAAATTTCAAACACAAATATGATAAAATTAAAACATTAAGATATAGAGTGTAATTTTGTATAATAGTAATTGTAGATATGATATTTTTCCTGCAATAAAAAAAAAAAATGATTCAATTAATTAGGCAATTACCAAAAATAAATAAATAATAATAATTAAAAACTAGACAAAAAAATTGGATTCAAAATGTTTGGGCTGCAATGTGTCAAATTATGAAAGTGTAATACCTTTTTTTTTTAAGTATAAATATTATTTTATAGGACAAATTACAAATTTGATTCAATATGTTTGGTCGTCCATTTTTTTTTTATTTTCATTTTTTTTATATGTACACACTATTTTTTATGTAATTCTGTAAAAAAAAAGTGATTAAATATAATAAATTTTTGACATATGAATGCAGGCGTTTTCACCATAATTTTCTTTTTCCTTTTTATTTTTTTCTTTTTCTTTTTTCTTCTTTTCCGGTTCTTCATCTCTCTCTTTCTACTCTCTCTCTCTGTGCTTTCGCAGAACGACAACTTGCTGAGTTACACGGGCGAACTTGCCGGCCTATTTTCCGGTGCTTCCTTAACGAAAAACGTACGCTAACACCGGCATCGTCAAACTGGGCGACGGCCGGGTCATTTGTCTAACCTAAACAATCAAAGGGTCAATCCTTATTGACCCGAAGACATTGGATATTGTTGGGCCCACCCGTTCCCCGTGACGGCGCATTACGTGCTTGTGCTGGGGATGCCACTTAGGTATTGCAGCCACCCACTCCACTGTACAAGTTTGACTAACACCCTGAATCCAACGGGGTTCATGCATGTTATGTGTAAATCTAGTGGGAAAATTGTAAGCCCACCTCTCTCTCTTTCACGTTAGGTTTCTCTTTCACATTAGGTTTTCCACATTACGTCAAAGACATAATTGTGTTTTATTTGGCTTTCGAATCAACGAATGTGTGGGAATTAGAGGGGTATTAATTAGGTGTGGTGTAATAAGGATTGGTGGCGAGTTGGTCGACCATGCCATATGAACTGTTTTTCGCAAAATATGTATTGAATATAGGGCTGTCAATATGGTGCTTTTTCTCCGTTACAGGGAGAAGATTCTTCTTTGCATTCGCGAATCTGGCGAGGGCTTGTGTGGAAGACGACCGAATGCAGGGGAGATTGTGGAGAAGATATAGAGATTGGTGGAGGAATTGCAGGAGGGAGATCAATTCACGTTGTGTGAAAGCAAAGACAGATACAGTAGAGAGAGATGAACTGGAAAAGAAGAAAAAGAAAAAAGAAAATTACATTTTCACCCTTAAGGTCTGCATGTGCAAGTCACATGTCTAAAATCCATTCTATTTAACCCCTTTTTTTTTTTTTTTTTCACAGAAGGGTCACATAAAATAATCGGGTGCAAATACCAGGATCATATTGAAAATAAAATAAAAATGGAGGGCCACATAAAAAACATGCTGCAAATAAAAGAACCAAATTTATAATTTGCTTATTTTATATATCATAGTAATTTTAGCCTAATTATATTAATTAATGGAGAATAATTTATAATTTTATATTAGTTTATGCGGATATTATCGGTGACACTGCTTGTATTTGAGACAATAATCACAGTAATCTCCCTTTTTTTGACAAATACTATGGACACCCCATATCTTTTTCAATCGAAACACCTGACTTCCCAAATCGAAGCACTTTTTGTAGTTGGCATATCATAGTTGGTGATGTACTGGTTGTAATCATTGTGTTGTCAGTGGTGGTGGATTTGTTGTCGTTTCAAATGGCGGTGGAGAAGGGTTTGGGATGCGAAGGGAAGAGAAGGAGAAGAATCTAAATGAAAAAGAAACCGGCAATGATTTCTTTCGTTTTCTTTTGTTCGGCGATGTTGGTGTTTGTGGCCGACGATGGTGGGATGGTCAGTGGTTTGGTGGTGGGCAACAGTGACTATGGGGTTGTTCAGTTGAGTTGGCTTGTGTAGAGAGAAGGGGGCGGGGGCAGGGGGCCCGGGGGGAGGAAGGAATGAAAAAAAGAAGAAAAAAATGAGAAAATAAAAAAAATATAGTCAAGAGTAATATAGTCATTACAGTGATTTTATTTTTTTAAAAATATTATTAAAAAGATAAGAGTAAATAGGTAATTGATCACTATTTTTCTCTAGCAAATGGTCTTATTGGTATTTGATCAAACACAAAGTACTATCGTTGTCATTGTCTCTAATACAGGAGGTGTTACTAATAATTTTTTTTTTAAATATAATTTTAAGAAATATTTTATAATTTTATATTAACTTTTGCTTTAAAAGTATAATTAAAAAAATGCAATAATAACATTGCATTAGTCTGTGGGGGTGTTAGTATCTTAAGTCTAAAACCTAACATAAACACTATATATTTAGGGTAGATGGATGGGGTGTGTAAGGGTCCGACTGGCTTGGCCTACCCGACTGACCCGACCCGCGAAAAATCAGATTTCATCTCAATAGGGCCGGGTAGCGGGTTGAACTAATCATATTTTGCGGATATCGGGTTGGATAGCAGGTCATCCATTGATTCTATGAGCACACTCAACCCGCCCGGTGCCTTGCCTTAAATACACCTTTTTTACACTAGGGTTTCTTCATTTGTTCAACGGCCTCAGTCTATCTCCACTCTCCAGACGCAACTCATTCTCTCTCTCTGCCTTCGTCTTCTTCAATCTTCGCTCTCGTCTCCAGATGCGGCTCATGGCTTCGTCTTCTTCAATCTTTGCTCTTGATTTGTCTTCTTCCCGATTCATTTTGTCTCGATTTGCGCTCGTTTCATCTCGATTCTTCCTCCCTCCTTCACAATCGATGGATCGACGGTGAGTTCTTGACTTTTTGTATTGTTCTTTGCGTTTGTTGTTTAGTTTCTTGATCTTCAATTCTAATTTGCGTATCAATTAGGGTTTTAAATGTGGTTTCGATTAGGGTTTTTGATTCAATGATTTGAAATTATGATTGAGGAATTCCGATTTCCATGCTACCAGACCAATAAACCACCCGACCAAATCCGACCGAGTTTTGATAGACCCATGTATGACCGGTTTGAAGGCCTATTCGGTCGAAATTGGGTCCAAGTATTTCTATCCAAACAGTAATGGGTCGGGTGGCGGGTGGACCTTTTTTTTCCTACACCCGACTTGTGCACACCCCTACTAGATGGGGAAAGGGTAGCTGTCATGGCGAAGGTAGGGGTGTAGCCCTAGTTTGTGGCTTTCGGCCACAAGGGGGTTTTGAAGCTTTTAATTCATAAATTTATTCTTCTAGTATAATGCCCTTGATATCCATAACTATTTACTGAGGTTTTTTTCGTGCACCACTGAGTCAGCAACTGGGCCCCGGCCACGTGTCCACTCACGCTGTGACATGGATGCATTCCAGAATTCAAAATGCCACGCTGGAGTATACCGACCAAGGCTCCTCCCTAGAATCTCCTTTGCACCCATGGAGGAGCAACTTGCCCCATAGGGACGCTGCTGCCCAGAACTCTGCGTTGTGTCATCGAGACAATCAACTTCAGAGACTTAGCCGTTTGTCTTAATCGACTCACCATTTTAGTCCGTTTCTCCTCTAAAACTCCACGAATCTCTGTTCTCTTCCACTGGCTCAACTCCATAGGCTTGACAGAGGCTCGCGGGCTTTTCCAAATGGGCCCAAGATCCCAAGCCCAGTGATTATCTCCTAAACGCCTTGAATTATCAGCTAAATATATGGTTTTGCCTAATTACCTTGTTTAGGCCTGATTAGGTAAAGTTAATCATCTCCAACGCCTATATATACTAGGGCCTATGCAAGCCCGAGGTATACTTTATTATGCGAATGCTTTGAGTTCATTTGTTTACTTAACACATTTCTGTACATCTTCTCTTTGAGCTCTGATTTTCATGCCGGAGGGGTTTCACTAGGACAAATCCTGGCCTGAGCCTTGCGCAGGTACCACTCCCTAAGGAATAAGACTCTGAACTCAGCAAGTCAGTCCTCTGAGGACTCAGTACAACTCATGTGAAGAATTTTCAATCGTCAACTCCAACTCAGCAAAAGGAGACCTAACACCTGACTAGACCATACTCGAGGTGTTGACTACTTTGGGACACCAATATTTTGGCTCTGTCTATGGGAACCATGCAAAAATCCTTCCCCTAATCATTGCTCTCTACTCAGCTGAGCTTGGGTGATCACAAGGTCTGGTAAAAAGGCAGACACATAACAAAAGAACAAGATATGTCGAAAACTCCAAGGCCACACTCCCTAGCTCCCATCAATGAGGATAACTGCCCCTACCAGGACCAGGAAGGACCAGGAATGACCATCTACCCTACTACCTAGGGCTACGGGACAGACCTCGAGAGCTGTGGAAACATCTCAGATGATCTCCTTTAGTGCTAAATGGGCAAATTCAAGTCATGCGTATAACTCCTCCTTGCGCGCCTACCGCTGCCTCCTATCCAGGGGGATTGGCCCTCTAATCTGCAAGGCTCGAGGAGCGACCCCTAGATCGTAATGTTCGTATGGAGTCTCTGAATGAGCGTGCTCCCAGGGACCGCCATTCGCCTCGTAACCAAAAGTTTACTAGACTGGAGAAAGCCCCCTTGATAGCACCAAGGTCTCCATCTCCTCCACTGCACAAAAATGGTGCTAGAGACCTGTCCATAACTCCTAATAGTCGAGCTTCTGAGGATTGACCTAATTATCGACGCCACGACAGGTCATGGGTTCTTCAGCTTTCTGGACGCTAATGCCGACTACAATCAAATTCCTCTATTCTCCCCTGACAAGAGCAAACGTTATTCATCATGGATAGGGGAACGTACTACTACAAGGTGATAATGCCCTTCGACTTGCGCAACGCCGGAGCCACCTACCAGAGGTTGGTCAACAAAATGTTCAAGGCAGAGATTAGTAAAACCATAGAAGTTTACATTGATAATATGCTAGTGAAGAGCTCACAAGCTCTCGATCACCTGATGCACTTCCAAAAATGTTTTAACATGCTAACGGGCCACCGGATGATACTCAACCCACCAAGTGCAACTTTGGCGTCTCTACCTGGAAGCTCCTTAGATATTTAGTCTCTCGGCGCGGAATTGACGCCAACCTTGACTATATTACTACTATACTTGGCATGTCCCTGCCCAACTCGAAGAAAGAAATTCAAATACTGACTGGCAGGTTTGTAGCCCTGAATCGGTTCATCTCTAAATCCTCAAAGTGATGTTTGCCATTTTTTAAGGTACTCTGCGTGAACAGTGACTTCACCTAGACATGTGAGTGTGGAGCAACATTTTATGATTTGAAACATTACATTTCCCCAGCTCTCCTACTCAGCACCCTAAAAGGGGGGGGGAGAGAGGAGAGTTGTTTGGAGTTGTTTTTGTACATTTCCGCTTCTTCAATCAAGGTAAGTTCATTCCTAGTGAGGGATGAAAATAGTGTTTAAAGCCCAGTGTACTACTATAGCAGAGTCCTCCTGGATGCTAAGACAATATACTCAAGGTTCGAGAAGTGGGTTTAGGCCTTGCTAATTGCCTCCAGGAAACTTCGTCAATATTTCTAAGTGCACACCATTGTGGTTCTGACTGATCAACCCTTGAAACAGATCCTGCACTCCATCGACGTCTCGGGAACACTGATGAAGTAAAACTTTGATTTGGGACAGTTCTATATAGAATATCAGCCGAGAACGATTATTAAAGGCCAAGTCCTTGCCGACTTCATCGCATAATTCACCTTCACAAATGAATAGGATCCAAAAGAAAATCACCAGGGAACTACATCCCCGGGGGACCCTGGGACCTCCTCTGACCCCGATAATTTTGGCCCGACAATATGGCAGTTGTATACAGATGGATCATCTAATATGAGTGGCTGTAGGGTAGGGATGATTCTGGTGGCCCCAGATAAAGAGGTTGTTGAGTACGCTCTCTAGCTCGGATTCAAAGCTACAAACAACGAGGTTGAATATGAAGCCTTGCTCATTGGTCTCCGCCTGGCGAGGGTGTTCAATGTCTAAGCCCTTCTAGTCTTCTGTGACTCACCACTTGTGGTCAACTAAGTAAACGACGATTATATGGCTAAGGACCTGAGCATGTCGACATACTTAGGGAGGGTAAAGGCACTTATGGAAACTTCGAAAAAATCTAAGTGTTACAAATTCCCTGTGAAGAGAACAGTCACGCTGACGCACTGGCAAATCTCACCTTGGCGGTGGAATGGACTCTAAGAAAAATCATCCTTATAGAATACCTTGATGCTCTGAGCATTACAGTCTCGGACCCAATGGCCACCATCTACGAACTCACTGATCAGGATTATCATAACCTAACTTTATTTAGGAGTCCAATTTTTGGGTTTTTAAATTAATAAATCTGAAACAACTAAAATAAATATAAATACAAAAATTAAATAAAATAAAATATGGATTTTCTATACACAAATGTTTTAAGTGTTTGATTTCATCTTGTTATTCCGATGTTATCCTATTAAGTAATTATTAGTTAATTCTATTTATTTAATAATCAAAGTCCTCATGCTATTAATCTCTCAATACCTCTCCCGAGCGTTAAGTGAGAGAATATGTAATCACTTCAATACTGATATCCCTATCCCGTATTTAGGTGAAAACATTCGTTAAACCTAATCTTATAGATTACACAAGCTCTAAATATCTCTCGATCTATTAAAACTTACATTGTGTTTAACCTAAGTCCAAACCCGAGATTATCTCTCTCCGAGTGTCAAATCTCAAGTTCTCAATTTAACCAAAATATCATGTGAGAGTATATCTTGTCAGCATTAAGAAGACAAACGCAATTGAATAAAAAACCTAGTTGGTAAATCTAAAACTTGATCACCACCCGATTTCACAAAATCCTAAATTCTAAACTAGATTACTTAAGTGTTGATTTTCTCCCGGACTGACAACTACCTAAATTATTCACTCTCAATTCCGGTTACGAATTCAACCTCTCCCGAGTATAAAATTCGTAACCTAAACTCATCTAATTCATTGGCCATATGAATCAAACACATTAAGCATAAGAGATGCATAAAATGTAATTAAATCTAACAATTAAGAAAATAATCTAAACATGGTTCAAACAAGATTACATCAAATTCTAGATTTAGATATTAGCTTAACATAGAACAATCTAAAACTAATCTTTTCAATAAATTCATAACTGTAAATATGTTCAACACAATATTATAAATACAAAAATAAATCAAGATTAGGGAGAAGAAAAAGGTAGAGAAAATCATATTGTAGGTTTGAGCTCCAAATCTTTAACTCCAAGTGCCTCCAATGGTGTTTTCTTTATCAATTTCGCATCAAATTCCATACCATAGGGTGTTTTCTTTCCCAAAATCGCCACAATTCTCTGTTCTTCTATCCCAAAATCGTCTCTTCTTTCGTTCATCTCCTCCTCCTTTGTTTTGAGGCATAATTGAGTATTGATAGGACTGAAAAATATGGTTTTTGGGTTGCAAGCAGTTGCATACAGTGCTTCAGCATGCGTTTTAGCATGTTGCAGTGCACTATGGGCAGAAACCAACCCATCAACACTGATGGGAGGGCACTGCAGTGCCCCTTTTTTGCCCTGCAACACTCTTTGGATAGTTCTAATGTTTGGTTCGTAATTTGGCTGTAACATTCTAGTCCAAACTCCGATTGAGCTGATTGAAAACAACATTGAAATCTAATACATAGATCTACAATTTTCATGGTTTAATGTGTTTTGATGTCTGGTTCGTAATTTGGCTGTACCTTTCTCATCTGAACTTTGATTGAGATGATTCAAAAATCTATGAAAATCTAAGACGTAGATTTACAACTTCCATGTTTTGAGTTTTTTCAAAAATCAGATTGCAGCGTGTTAAAAAATGGCCTTGAAATTACTGCACCGGTATGTATTTTGCACCGTTTCTCCCATTTATTTGTAATCCTACAAAACACAACAAAAACACATTAAACCAAAAAAAATACTTGAAACCACATAAATATTTGAATTTAAAAGTACTTGATTTGTTGGTAAATAAACCATTCTTCATCAGACACCCGTGAAATGCTGATCATCTGAAGTGCTACTTCTGTAGGGAAGATCGTCTTTTGTAAACAATTTCCAGTTTGTACAAAGAGTAGCAGTTTTTATTATTAAAATAAAGAAGGTCTTATGTGTAATGTGCCTTATGTTAATTCTCTATTGAACGACATCCCGACCCTCAGAGTCACGGATGATTCTTCAGGACAACATTCCAACCCTCAAAGTTGCGGATGAATCTCCATAAAAAGGGCATCCCGACACTCAACGTCACGGGTAATTCTCCACAAGCTTCATCTCAGTGCTCAGCGTCAAGGGTGACAACCAGACTCTCTATAGAAGTCAATAGTCCATACCCGGGAAAAGACCAAGGTCATCCACCAAGGTCAAGGCATAGATCAGGGTCTGAGGGCCTGTAACTAAGTACCTATCCCCCACCAGTCGACTAAAAGTTCGATGTTCTAAAGGGAAGGTGCTCTGGCATGAACCAAATTGAGATAACTTAAAAGGGTTCAAGAATGAACCTAACTAGAGAGAACTCACCAATGACCATCCACAGGGGACCAACTGTCGTGTTGCGCTCTTGTGGACCGAGAGGACCGGATACTTTGGGAAACTCTCCTCCTAAGTCCGCGACACGATTTCTTTACAATTAACTCGTGTCTTGGACTGGGGGGGCTAGTGATCCATGGTTTTGGGAAAAGATGAGAAGTTATTTTCATAATTTTCAAAATTTTACGACTCAAAAAACAATACCAAGCAAAAAGTAACTTGGCGAAGACATTAGGGAAGAGGAATGTTTCGCCCAAAAGCTCACATGCGCGGGCACAGGAAAACATGAATACACAAAAAATGAATTGTATCAATATGTTTAGGAGATGTACAAGAGGAGGTTATCAACCCGTTACAAGTCGACAAAAGGAAGGGGTCATCCACCTAGTACAAAAAAGAGGGAGTCGCCTGCTCGTTACAAGTCGACAAAAAAAATAAGTGAAAAAAGATTACAGAGTCCTACGTGCTAAACAAGCAATGGCCCGGAACTAAATCCTCCCTACCTTCAGCCCAAAGTTTGTCTAGGCAAGGTGAAAGAGCATCAATCTCGCCATCGTCGGGACCTCCTTTGTCAATACTGTCCTCCTCGACATTTTCTTGTCCGGCGCCTTCATAATCGACACCATCCTCTGGGTTTGGGAACTCTATATCTATGGGGTCAAAGGGAATTCAGGGTGCAGGCAATGAATAACCTTTATTATGGCTCGGTTCCTTACCTCCATGAAGTTATTTACTATCTGCTCCCGAAGTGCTAGGTATTCGGGACCCTTTTCTACTGTTCCACTGCCTTTGATCTACCCTTCTCCTTGGCCTAACTGACGGTGTCCCGCTACTTCTATTCCAGGTCTTTCACACACTGCCTGTAGGTGGCAAATTTAGCATTGAGGGTGTCCGACTTAGACTGGAGGTCCCAATAATCAACGCGGAGTTCTAGATTCTCGATTTGCACGGTAGACTGATTGGCACAGAGGATAGCTTTCACCTCAATGCTCTTCTTGAGGGCAGATCAGTTAGAATCCAGCTTGGTGAGGAGTCTGCTTTCTAAAAAAATAGGTTCCCTAATTCGTGAAACCGAAGGACGGCTTGTTAATAAAAACAAGTTGGGGAGAAAAGGTGGGGATTCATGAAATTAAAAAGAGACTTTCAAATAATCTAAGTACTGAGAAAGAGTGAATCACTTACCCTCGTCATATCCCTGTAAATGTCCCCGGTGAGCCACTTCAGGACTGTATTACCAATCCTCTTCCTATTAGCCGGTGGCATCACTCAACCTAGGAACTTCGGCATCAGCATCGGGTTATCCAGCAGGCGAGTACCAATCTCCACACAGGTTTTCTCGACTGTAAATAATTTGGGATTGGGATCCAAATCGATTGAAGCAGCGTTCGTTTACTTCAAGAGGCGTTTACCCTTCTATTTGCCCTACTGAGTCGGCTCCCTAGCAGGTCTCTTTGTTTTCTTTTGTGAGGCTACCTGCGTAGTATTCGGATCCTGAGTACGGGGACCAAACTCTATGGTCTTCATCTGTGTGTGCTAAAGACCGTTAAGGTAGAACACCGCACTGATAAGTCTCTCCCAGTTTAACCGTCGAACTCTTCATGGTCCTCGCCTTCCTCTTGGCAGCTACTCTCCTCAGCATAACAATATTATCCATTCCTACTAGGAAATCACAATTCTGAACATCAAACCAAAGACATAAAAAATGGATGATTAGAAAAAACTGACTTGTTGTTTTCGGGCTTCGAATGAAGCTCAGCAAGGGCAGAAAGGGGGCTCGGTAGAAGTGAATGTCATTTAGTCAGTTAGAGAGTGTCCTTAGGTGCCTCTCCTTTAGTGTTGCAATCTCTGGATGGAGCTTTTTTACTTTGTGCGATGACTTCTTACCCTGTTTCTCACTCTTTGGAAAAATGAAATAGGAACCCAGTAAGTAAAAAAGTCTAGAGTACTATTCTCATCCACTCCCAAGATATCCTTACCAATTCATCCCTAGTGCTGAACAAGAATTGAGTGATCCTTCTCATCAGGGTCAAACTCCCAGTTGTCGCCGCCAAGGTAAAAGTACCTCAATTTTTACTTTTGCGTATGGTTATTCGTGTCATTCAGGAATGTAGACCTGGAAGACACGTAGCACAACCCGGCACCTAACGACCAGGACTTGGTAAAGAAAATAGCACAAAAAAGTTCCAAGCTCAGCTCAATCCCCTCCTCCATTAAGATAATGTAAGTCGTTATCACTATCTTCATGCTGCTTAGAGCTAAATATGACAGACATAGACTGAGCTCCTTGTAGATCGTTTGGACCCAGGGGTGAATAGGAAAACAAAGTTTGACAGCTAACTGGGGGATAAACACCATAATAAAGCTTGGGAGTGGTTGATGTGCCCTCTGGTCAGTATCAGGAATTCTCGTTACGATGGAAGCTGGAAAGGTGAATAGGCTACGAACTTTCATCAAGTCCTTCTTGGTAACGTTGGATTGAATATCCCAGAGAGGACTCCAGACCAAAACAGAATAGTACAATATCTTGGGTCTCGAACCGAAGACAGGCCACGGTACCAGGGGATCACTCAGAGAATTGAGTCTGTGTCACCCGATCCTTCACCTCCGGAATGGCTACAAAAATAGGCTCCCGCGAAGAACCTACTCCTCCGTGTTTGCCAGGATACTCGACCACGGACACCATCTCATCTAGGAAAGGTCTTTCCCCAAGTGATAGTGTTCGAACCGCTGGAGAAGAAGAGGGTTAGCTCGGAGCACCAGTACACCGTCTGGCATCCTCGGGACTAGGGGAGGCTCACTTCGACACGCTGAAGCCTAAGCTACTCCCAAAAGAAAAGAAGAAGATTCAAAATGCACTTCCAAGTTGGAGTTCTTTTTGCCTTTATTTTGGTCATTTCTAATATTCTAAGACCACTACATAAAGATTATGTGAAAAAAGAAAAGAAAAAAAAAAGACAGTTGTCATAAAAAGTTATGGAAAAAAAAACATAAATAGTTTTCCACATAAACACAGAATAAATTAAATAACGTTTAAGCATTTATTATGAATTCAAGAGTTCCCTAAAAAATGAAAATTAAAGGTACAAACAATGAGATTCACAATTCATGAATATCCTAAAATTAAAAGCTCTGTACATCTAAATTATTAGATACCTAGCTAATATCAAATAGAATAATGAATAATTGGTTAGGTATAGAAGTCTATAATCTTGGTGCAAGAATTTCTGATTTTTCAACACTAGCCTTAGATCTTCCATTGGTAATGGACAACGGACTAACAAATTCAAAATTTTCATCTAATTTTCCCTATGGATAACTAAAATCAAATAGTATAATCATAATATTTTATTGACTTACCAATATAAAAACAAACATGATGATACCGATTATTTCTTACCTCATGTATAGTATGATACATGGAGCCAATACTCTATTGAACTGACAAAAATACTCTAAATCAAATTTACTAAGTTAGAGTGTTATTCGCTATCCAAATATTTCTTTTACTAATTGAATATATATAACTTCATCACCATCTAAAGATCTATATAATTTTCAATACAAGAATTTATGCAATCTAAATTACCATCACCATTTGTCTCTCTCGAAGCTACATGTGATATAACAAATTCATCACTTGAAATCTGCTTTGTTAAAGCCACTAAACTCACTCCACTATTCTGGGTGATTCGTGATTTATCTTGATTCCTCGTGTGGAAACGACATCCATTAATGGTATATCCTTGGAACTTTATTACTTTGTGAAGGTCCATTTGGTATCCACTTATTTTATTAATTTTAGCAATGATAATGAACAATTAAAACTAAAAATAAACTAGTGCATACCTTTTCACGCAACCAATCACTAAAGGTGTTGTTGTTTCAATTCGTAACCATTATTAGTTTTTAATGGGAAATTTTTGCTTCAACAAATTAATATGCTTCCTGTAAATAATATGAAGTCTGAATGATTACTTTCAATAGATATTTTTTCTTAAAAACATCAAAAAATAAACAAGAGAATAATGTGCATACTTAATATACGGTTGGAACATCATTTGTGTTCTCCAGCGTATATCGATAAGCTAGTTGTAATTGCTTATGATCAACAGCAACACCACCACAAAGGTTTACCTGTGTCTACATCATCCTCGACCATATTTTTATCTAATAGAATGCTAATGGTACCCATCCCAAATAGATATGAAGTACAAAACTCAACAGCTTCTTTTGTAATGTAACATTCTGCAACATAACCTTCTGGACAATTACGATTTCAAACATAACCCTTAATGACTTTCGTGAACCTTTCAAATGGGTACGTCCATAAACAATATATTGGACCACATAGTCGGACTTCTCTAGTGAGATGTACAGTCAAATGAATCATGATGTCAAAGAATGATGGAATAAAAAAAGTCTTTAGCTAGTATAATGTTGTAACAATTTCTTTTTTCAATTCATCTAGTTTTGACACATCCACCACCTTACTACATATGCCATTGAAGAAGAAACAAAACCTAATGGTGACATATCTCACATGCTTGAACAATACAGATCTTAATGCAACTGACAATATTTGTTACATTAATATATGGCAATCACGAGATTTAAGGCCATAGAGTTTCAAATCTTCCATGGACACACGATTCTGTAAATTTGAAGAGTAACCTTCTAGAATATGGAGTTCTTACAAAGTTGTACAAACTCTTTTTTCTCATCCCTCGATAATGTATAACAAGCTGCAGATAAATATATTTTGTTCGGCCCACACGTTGGTGCTAACTTGTCGTGTAATTTCATATTTACAATATCCTCCCAAGATTTGACTGTATCTTTTTTTTTTTTTCCTAGAATATTGATCAATGTACCAATAATGCTAGCACATGCATTTTTTTCAATATGCATAACATAAAGGATATGTTGAACATGTAAGTTTTTCCAATATTCAAAATCGAATATAGATTTTTTCTTCCAAGTACCAACATTATTCATGTCCGAGATTTCAATCTTCTTTCCCCACATAAAAGGGATTCTTTCAACCTTAATCAATAGTTCTTCTCCCTTTAATGGGAAAGGTGGTGACATAAATTCTTGTTTTCCGTTAAATGCCTTTTCTGCCTACGGTAAAAAAGATGGCATGGAAGAAACCTTCAACACTGCATGCTACTTGGGGAACAGGTCTTCGTCGACTGCTATTGAATGTAAAACACCTGAGGAGGTTTGGTCTGGTTCTCATGCTGATTATCCTTCTTTAAGATTTTTTGGATGTCTAGTCTATGCTCATGTCAACGAAAGAAAATTAGAATCAAGAGCTAAGAAATGTATTTTTTCTTAGGGTATAAACAATGAGTAAAATGATATAGGTTGTGGTGTCCTGATCCTAAATTTCCTAAATTAATTACCAACAGATATGTAACTTTTGATGAATCTTGTATACTTCATTCTAGAAAAGAAAATGCTAACACATGTGATTCTCAAAGTGACAAACAATAGGTGAAGTTAGAATTTGAAACTTCAAAACCAACGCAAGAAGTTTCTGTGGAACAGCCCAGTGAAAAGGAGGTGCAAAAAGACGTTGCATAAGAATCGTAACAATACAATATTGCTATAAGGAGACAACATAGACAGATTAAACCACCTCAAAGGTTTACTTATGTAGATGTAATTGTTTGTGCTTTGTATATGGCATAAATTATTAAAGAAGAAGATAAACCGTCCACTTATCATGATGCCATCACAAACAATGAATATGCAAAATGGACTGTTGCTATGATAGGAGAGATTGAGTCTCTTTACAACAATCAAACATGGGAGTTATTCAAACTGCCTAATGGCCCAAAAGATTGTCGGTTGCAAATGGGTTTTCAAAAGGAAAAAAGGAATTCCAGGGGTCGAAGATGCAAATACAACGCACGCTTGGTAGCTAAAAGCTACAACTAGAAAAAAGGAATAGACTTCAACGAAGTTTGCTCAACAGTGGTAAAACACATTTCGATTCACGTGTTACTTGCTATGGTTGTTGTACTTGACTAGAGCTTGAGCAACTTAATGTCAAAACAAATTTTCTTAACAGTAAACTTGAAAAACGTATCTATATACATCAGTTAGAGGGATTCATTGTTCAGGGAAAAGAAGATAATGTTTGCTTGTTGAATAAATCATTATATGGTTTAAAGCAATCTCTGTGACAGTAGTATGAATGGTTTGATTCATTTATGATTAATCATGGCTATTGTAGAAGTACTTACGATAGTTCTGTGTATTTCAGAAAGCTTCCCAATAATTTTTTGTGTATTTTTTTTTTTATTATATGTTGATGACATGCTCATTGTTGCTAAAAGTATATAAAAAATTAGAAAGTTAAAATCTCAACTCAATGCCGAGTTTTAGATGAAAGATTTGGGTGCAGCTCAGAGGATTTTGGGAATGGAAATTTGTTGGGGTCATCAAGCTGACAAATTTTGTTTGTCTTAGAAAAGTTATATTGACAAAGTCCTTGAACGTTTTGGCATGCAAAATTCCAAATCCATTAGTACACCACTTGCTACTCACTTTCGCCTATCTGCAAAGACATCCCTACGGACAAACGAATAAACAAAACACTTCATGTGTTCCATATGCTAGTGCCGTTGGTAGTCTTATGTATTCTATGGTATGTACTAGTTTTGATATTTCACTTGTTGTTAGTGTTATTAGTAGAAATATGGAAAATCCAGAAAAAAGACATTGGCGGGTAGTAAAATAGATTCTTCATTATCTAAAAGGTACTACATATATTGGTTTGGTATATAAAAGGAGTAGAGACACTTGTGGAATTGTCATTGGCTACATGGATTCTGATTATGCAAGGATTTAGATAGAAGAAAAACCTTGACAAGTTTTGTATTCTCTCTCAGGATGCCTAATTAGTTGAAAAACAACTTTACAACCTACAATTGCTCTTTCCACTACAGAGGTAGAATATATGGCATTGACTGAAGTATTAAAGAAATCTATTTGGCTAAGAGGTTTGGTTACAGATTTTGGATTACAATAGAATTTAACTGTAGTTTATTGTGATCATCAGAGTGCGATATATTTAACTAAAAATCAGATGTATCAGGAAAGAACCAAACATATTGATGTCAGATATCATCTAATTCGGGATATTTTATTTGAAGGATTGATCAACGTTGAAAACATTGGTACAACATATAATTCAACAGATATGATGACAAAACTTGTTCGCTCTCAAGTTCCAGCATTACTTAAACCTGGTTCGTGTTCAGAAGACATAGCAAACCCTTTGGGTTTCTTGGAGAATGTTAGATCAAGGTTCATACAGTTTTCCATTAAATGGAAATTGACTTACAGCTCTTTGTTCCCATATCAACTAGGGGAGATTTGTTAGTGGAAGTTGCTTTCACATGTTGAGGGGCCCACACAATTTGAAAGTGTACGCCAAATTTATTTAACTTTGTTATCTCTTTTGACAAAAAGCAAACATATGTTTCTATTCATTAAACCAACTGCCTCTTTTAACCTTTTTTGTTGACAAGTAAAGAATCAAATTTCAAAATGGTTTTGTACCTACCTCGTAACAGGGGGCATTTTATATATAAGGCAAATTACGATGAACTAGTTAGTTGAGAAGAACCGCACCCGCATGGGTTCAACGGGTAAGTTCACATGTTTTGTCTAGCTTTAACTCCATGAGAAGAATCGTTCCAATCACCAATTTAAATGGTATGTTCATATGTTTTCTCCAGCTTCAACCCCACATAGCTAGTAAAGGCCCTATGCCATAGTTGTTAAAGGCACTCCCAGGTGCGTCTCACGTCCTGGTGCAAGTTGCAGTAAAGATCAAGGTGTGTGCCTTGCGCGAAGTAACAAACCTATAATACAATAGAAATAAAAAATGACCAACTGAAAATAACAACAACAAACCAATCAAGTTTAGACTGGAAAAGTACAATAGTAGAAGTAGAAAAATAAAACAAACAAGAAAAAGTAGTATAAAAATATTTTTTGTGTAATCTCAGTATTTTTATGTCCTCTTCCCAGAACCAAATACAACATAAATAATTTCAAAATTTTGAAATAAAAGAAAAAATGTCGGAAAAAAAGGTAGAAAATGCAGAAATTTTAGTAAAAAGAATGGTATAGAAACTTCAGCATCATGCAATCTTTAAGAAGTCCAAAATTTGATTGCTAAAAAATAATACCCTCAATTAGTGTCGCGATACTGATGTAGTATGGTGTTTCGTGGGGTGTCTTACCATAGGGATTGGTTTTGTAATTGTTGATTTCCAATTATTTTTCTTCCTTTAATAAAAATGAGTTTTGATTTTAGTTCTGGGTTTTGAATGCCAAAAAATAAATACTAAATCTACAAAAATAAAAATAGCGAATTGGGTTAAGAATTTTGGGTTTCGTATTTTGGAACTTATGTTGTTTTTGTATTTTCTATTCAAATCGGATTTACGCAAACAAGTGCTCCCAACTACAATCCAAAGTTACTTAGAAAGATCGGATTAATTAGTAATCAGGATGACTTGTCTTTGGTATTTAATTCCTATACTATACTAATTCACGGTGAATTAAAATTTAAGCATAAATCATCCGAACCATTATCAATCCCCAAGAATGTGATTGTGTGGCCATTAGATCTAAACCACATATACTAGATTTAATATTCTAGTAATAATCGGATCTAAACTAAAATCTATACAAGAACATTTTGAGAATAAATCCAACCACAATAATACCAAACCAAGAACAATATTCATGTCACACAATAGTTTACATAATATCCAAAATGAAATTAAAAAAAATACAATATTACATAAATCAAAAAATACTTCACCACAATCTTAACTCGGTTGAAGGAAATTTAACCACTTATCGTCATGAAAAATAGTGTTTTCTTGGATACAATCCTAAAAAATGCCATTACCACCTACTCTCAAGAACTTGGGCTTCTCTCCTTCAAGAATTGATGGAAAAAAGATTAAAAAAATAAATGAAGAAGGGAGGATGAAGAATGGGTCTTTAAGTGTAGCCTCTTCTCAAATCTCAAATCTAAACTTCCTATTTATATTTCCAAAAGGTAATGTATTGTTATGGGTGGAGAAAAGGGTAAAAAATGGGGGACAAAGTGGAGGAAAACAAACTAGTGCACCACTTTCGGCGCACCAGCTATGCTGGACACACTTGCGACTGAAACGGTTGTGCGCACGACCTTCACTAGCAGGCCCTGATGGTTGGCATTGTGCATGCCACGCCGGGCAGAATGCCTAACTGGGCATTATGCCCCCTTGTGGTTCGTCAGTTTTGTTCGATTGGTCATGCCTTGTTAGTTTCTTCTCCGTTTTTATGCCAATTCCAAAAACCTACAAAAATAAATAAAATAAATTAATTATACTAATTTATTCAAAACAGTAAAAAAAAAACTTAGATTAGTGATATTAAATTGCGTAAATTGTCACGTGTTCATGGGTGGGAAAGAAGAAAAGTAAAAATAATAATATAGAAACTTAAGCATCATAAATTCTTGTTGCTTCTACCACATGCAATTTCACAGAAAAATTAGAGGTGAATGAATTGCAATGAGCATAATCAGATGGTCAGAACACTTCGAGTGTTATCATATCTTATAATTTAATTTTTATTTTACTCTATTATAATCCCATTGTAGACATTTTCATATTGGTCCTATGTAATCATTTACATATGTTGAACTCAATGTTTTGATAAACAATTAAACGTTGATGTTTTATAAAACTAATATTTTTATTGAGTGATTTCAAATTTAAGTTCCATATGTTGTAATGAAAAAATAATTGATTGAAAAGGAAGAATAGTTGAAGAAATTATAATGAGTGCAAAATGGAGATAATGAATATTTGAAGAGTATTAAAGACATTGAAGACAATTAGGTGAAAATAATTCTTTACTTTTATACTCTTAATGAAACCCGAATTAAGATCACACAAAACACTTTAAAATGAATAAATCTTATGAGTGTTATGGTCAGAAGAGATAAATTTAAAACTTTAAATGGTTTTTATAATGTGTTAAATCGTAAAAATATTTTTGGTTAAGGGTTTAATTGAAACACTTAAATAAAGGGTTTTCGGATTAATTCAGTCAATTGGCGAAAGAAGTTAGTCGACAAACCAAAACAACGAGTTTAGGAAGTGAAAATGGTGACATACTAGTTAATTCGGCCAACCGACAAGTTGGGTTGGTCAACTAACCAATCCAGTAGTTGAAATTGGAAAAATGGAAACACTTATTGGTTTGATCGGTCAATCGACCTAAAGGGTCGGTCAACCGACCATACTAGCACAACGATCAAATTGTGACCATTGTGAGGAACTGGTCTACTGGCGAGTTTTGCCGATCAGCTGACGACTGCAGTCAATTCTTTGACTGGTTTGTTTTTTGGTCAATACACCTCGATTTTGATGATTTCAAGGGAGTGTTTCAAGGGAATTAAGTGTTTTGTTTTTAAAATATATCATATATAAAATGATTCCTATTTAATTGGTACATATATTTATTTATTCTCTTAATTTAATTGATAAAATACTTCCTATCTTTATGGATTCTGATTTGAAAAAGTTTAAGGGACCAAATTGATATTTTCAAAGAGTATTTTTAAATGAAACATACTTATTTCAAATATATTTGATGTATGGAATCTTGAGATGTCATCTAGAGTCATGACATTTGAAAATTAGCCGTTGGAGATCTAGTTATAGGTCTATTAATATAGACCTGCGGGATTGAGAAAACGTACTCAAGAACATTCAGATTTTGGTTTTCTAAGAGAGATTTTGTCGCTGAAATTCATAAGTGAGATTATTCATAAAATTCTTGACCTAAGGCGCTCACATGTTATCGGTTTGTGTTTTTCTATCGAATTATCATAATCGTTTTCGATGAATCCCGATGAAATCTTTCCAAGCTAGTTGTTTGATTTCTTAAATTATTTGATTATTTGCTTGGATAATTTATTTGTAGAAAATCGTTTTCAAATCTATTTTCGTAAAAAAATCTTTTAAAATGATTTTTATTTGTTATATCATATTACTTGCTATTTGTGTGATAAATTATTTAAATCAGAACTTTTGCCTCACATTGAATCTATCACGTAGAAATTTTGAGACATTAATTAAGTATAACTGTTTTGAGGTAGTAGAAGTTCCTTATGAAAAGAAACTAGTAAATCTTTTGTATTTGCGAGTTTGAATGGATTAGGCACGTTTGGGTCGGTGTCTAATCAGGTTAATTAGGTTTTAATCTATAGCATATGAACAAGATTGGGGTTTAACCTTTAGCTTGAAAAATGATTAGGGTTTGATCTTTAACCAGCAAAAAGATTAAGTTTTAAATTCTTCCTGTAATTGAATTTGTGTGTTATAAAGGTTCTTCCTAAGCTTATAAAAAAGATAAGTATAATAGTGTGGGAGAGTGATAGGTTAATTCTTAGCCTGTGAAAAGAATTAAGAATGTAAAGGTTGATTTTGAGCCTGTAAGAAAAATCGATATTGTAAGGATTTGGATCCTACATGAGAAAAGAATCAGGATTTAGTGGATTGCAAATCTCCATGGAGCTCGGAGGGTTAGACATAGGTAAGACTAGCTTGCCGAACTAAGATAAATTCTGGTGTGCTGCTTTGTTATTTTTTTGATTGTTCAGGTGCGCATCTAGATAAACATATTCCATTGCGTAACAAAAATTAATCGATTTAGGTAAATTGCTTATTTGTGTTTGGATTTATTGCTTAACGATTTATGACCCGCTGCTGGGTTAATATTTAGGCCAACAACATCGATCAAACCCTAACTAAATTGAACTATTTTAGGGTCAAATGGTAGCATTCAATCAAAATAATATTGTATTTGGAATAGCAACAATAACTAACGTGAAGGATGAATTGAATGTAATACACAAATAACTAACAACTTTTGAAAAGTGAAATATACGTGGCAGAAAATAGCGTTAGTAAAAAAAACATAAACAAATAATACTGTGTTTTAATACTTCACAAAAATGTGAGCAACTGCCATGAATACTATACAATGTATAGTCACTTTCCACACATGGTTCCAAAAAACACACAAAAAAAAAACAAAAAAAAAACACAACAACGTAAAAGTAATTAAGAGTAAGATAATACAAATATTAGTATATGCTCTGTAATAAACATGACACAATAAGACAGGCCATTGTCAGGTGACTTATGACGTGTAATTGCATAAAATGGTTACATGTACGTCGATAAGGGTGCTATTGAGGGTTAAATTATAAACCATAAAAGAAAAACGCTATGTACAAGACCAAACCATAATTTTTTCTCCTTTTGTGGCTTATCAAGTTTTGAATGCACGAGAAAAGCAATTTTCATCTATTTCACCATCTGATATACATCAACTCAAGCGGCAGTTCCCTACTATTTCTAAGGCTTCATCTATGTTGGCCTAAAGAACTACCCAAGAAGGGGAGGGATGAATTGAGTAGTTAAAATTTTTAAACAATCAAATACTTAAACACAAAATTTCAATTATCCTAAATTGATAATTATCTTGATTAGCAACGAAAATATGTTTAATCTAAATACACACCCAAATAATCAGAAAAGAATAAACAATGCAGCACATAAAGATTTATCCTAATTCGGTAAGCTAGTCTTACCTATGTCTAGTCTCTCGAGCTCTACGGAGATTCTGAATCCACTAAACCCTTGATTCCTTTCACAGGTAGGAATCAAACTCTTACAATCTTGATTATTTTCACAGGCTCAAAATCAACATTTACACACCTGATTCTTTTATAGCCTAAGAATCAACCTATCACTATTACACTTATTATTTTCGCAAATTTAGGAAGAACCTTTACAATCACACTTAATTCTATTATAGGATAAATTAAAACCTAATATTTTTGTAGACCTAAGATTAAACCCTAACTACCATGATCAGACACCGACCCAAACATGTCTAATCCGCTCAAACTCGCAAATACAAAAGATAGCAAGTTTCTTCATACAAAGAGTTTCTAACACCTGAATATAGATATACTCAATTAATGTCTCGAATAATACTATGTGATAGATACAATGTGAGGCAAACAAATCTAATTTTAAAAAAATGGCCAGCACATAATCAGATTTTTGAATAAAAATCTTTTAAATTTTTTTTAAGAATTAAGTTAAAAAATGATTTTTCTAAAACACCTTAACCAAGAAATAAATCAGTAATAATCTCAGAAATCAATAAATAAAGCTTGGAAGGATCTCACCGGGATTTGCCGAAAGTAATAACAATTTCACAATAAAGAAGACAAACCGATGACACAAACAATGAGCGACTTCGATTAAGAACTTTAAATATAATCTCAATTATAAATCTCAGCGAAAAAATATTTCTTAGAATGATAGAAGGCCGATGTTCTTGATGTATTTAATTTCAATTCCGCAATTATCTATAAATAGACCTAAAACTATACCTCCAATGACTAGTTTTCAAATGTCATTACTATAAATGACATCCCAAGACCCAATATATATTATATATTCAAAATAGATTTTTTCTTTTTAAAATATTACTGGGAAAACTCATTTCAGTCATTAAAACTTTTTTAAATCAAAATCTATAGAAATATGAAGTATTTAATCACTTTAATTAAAATAATGTTTAATTAAATGGACAAATTAAATAAGAACCACATATTTAATGATATGTAACAAAAATATTTCAAATCCCCATAAAACATCCCTAGGATTCATCAAAACTGAATTAGATTGACCAGAAACAAATCAGTCAATTTTTTAACTGAACTAGTCCGTCGACTAGCACCCTGCCATCGATTAAACGACATGTCACAACAACCACTTAATTAACCATTGTGTTGGTCCGGTCGGTTGACTGATTGGACCAGAAGGTCCTTACTCTTTCCAATTTCAGCTACTATTCTTGTTAGTTAACCAATCCATCTTGTCAGTTGACCGAATTGACCAGTAGGTCACCCATTCCACTTCCAAAACACATTGTTTTTGTTAGTTGACCGACCTCTTTCGTTGGTTGACTGAATTGACCGAAAAACTTATCATTTTAAGCATTAAAACAAAATTTTCAAATAGGTCCTTAACCAAAACAATTTCACATACTTAGCACATTATGAAACACACTTTAGACCCCTAAATTAATCACAACACACATACTATGAATTCATCTTAAAGTCTCGTGTGTGATCCTAATTCGGGTTGTATTAAAAGTATATAAGTAAACAATTGTTTTCACCTAATTGTCTTCAATGTCTTCAACACTCTTCAGGTCTTCATCATTTTTATTTTGCACTTGTTACAGTTTTTTCAACGATTCCTCTTCTTAATCAAATTACATGGAACTATAAATCTGAAATCAGTTAGTAAAAACATTAGTCACATAAAAATATCAACACTTAATTGTTCATCAAAACATTGGATTCAACAATCTCCCGCTTTTTGATGATAATAATTAATTTTGATATTTTCTCACAAAGATAATAGAACCAAACTCCCCCTAAATCTGAGGACAGGAATTTTAAATTCATTTAAACACCAATAGTGAAAACATAGAAAAAATTAAATTTTTTCGCCAATATAATTGCAATAGATTGCTCTCCTAAATGAATAGAATGCTTAGGCGAATAAATACCCTAAATATCAACTTCTCCCCATTTGTCATCTCAAAAAGTGGGCGCAAAAATGAAGATGTTTCATTCACTTTCAAATATTTTTTCTTGTAAAAGCAATTAATTTCTTAAAAACACACCTTCTTAAAAACATCATCTTCAAAAAATTGAACTCGTTAAAAGTTAAATATGAGGACAGGTATTTTAAATTCATTTAAACACCAATAGTGAAAACATAGAAAAAATTAAATTTTGTCGCTAATATAATTGCAATAGATTGTTCCCCCTAAATAAATAGAATGCTTAGGTGAACAAATGCCCAAAACATCAACTTCTCCCCATTTTTCATCTCAAAAAGTGAGGGCGGAAATGAAGATGTTTCATTCACTTTCAAATATTTTTCTTTCGTAAAAGCAATTAATTTCTTGAAAACACACCTTAAAAATGTCATCTTCAAAAAATTGAACTCATTAAAAGTTTGAAAAATATTTTGTTCTCACAAAATCACATTTTAAGATTGTCTAGAAAGCATATACCAAATTCTTATAGAACAGTATAAGAAATAAATAACAAAGCATAAATAGTGTTTCAAGCCAATAAGCATAGAAATCCATGATTATAGGCCTATACTACTCAAGCCTATGTAGTTCTAGTATGCATCACAAATCCTAAATTGACTATTACAAACCAATATACTAATGGGGACCCTGGCCCATAAAAGGATAATATGAACCGAGAGAGGTGGTAGAAGGTGGTTGTGGATAGTACCCTGCAGGTTGTCTGCTGGAGTTGGGAGGCATCGGCTGATGGTACGAAGTAGATGGTCTTTCCCTCGCGTGGCCTTCGAAAGGCTGTTGCCCTCTATATGTCAGTTGTCTTCCAAATTGTGGTTGTCCTCCTTATTGTTGTTGTCCCCCAAACTGTTGTTGGTTCTGCATCATCATAAGCATATGATCTATTTTGCCCAATCCAGCTTCCATCGAAATCCTTATACTTATCATCACATTAGTCATTCCAGACATTCTAGAATCAAGCACTTTAGTGTTTTGTTGAAAACTATCAAATTGGCCATGAAGTTGATCATTTTATTTTTATTATCAAGGCTTAATTATTCTCCTTCTTCTTCCTCAACCATTCTTTCTATTTATTCACCTCTTTTCTTAATCCACCTATTTCCAACACGCTCATAGCCCATTAAAGTTATACTAGTCGTATTCAACCATGTCAGACTAGGCATAACATATTGATAAGTGGTTTATTTACCGACAAATCAAGTACTTTTAGATTCAAATATTTGTATGTTTTCAAGCTTTTTTGTTAGTTTAATGTGTGTTTGTATTGTTTTATAGGTTTTTGAATAAATGAGTGAAAAGATGCAAATTCGATTCAGGTGCAGTAACTTCAAGGCCATTTTTGACAATGATGAAATCCGATTTTGAAAAATCTTAAAACATGAAAGTTGTAGATCTACCTCTTAGATTTCCGTAGGTGTTTGAATCACCTCAATCAGAGTTCTGACGAGAACGTTACGGGCAAAAGACCACCGCTGCAACGGTGAAGAGTTAGTGGACCTACTGACTTCCCACCGCTGTAACGGTACGGCTCCACCTGGATAAGATATTTTGGGATATTTTTTAAGATATTTTGGATCCCTATGATATCCCCTCTTCCCACAACACCTCATGCACGGTTTTGGGAGTGTCTTGAGAGCTCCAAGACATACCAACCAAGGAGGATCATCCATTTGAAAAGGAGAAAATGAGATTGGAGTGGACTTAGCGCACATGGAATTACCCGTTCTTCAGATTTGGCTATTATCCCTTATTTCTCTATTTTAGTTTTAGCTTTGGTTGGTAGTTTTAATCATGTTTAGCTTATTTGTTGTTGAATATTTGGTTATGGCCATGTATAACTAAACATATATTGTCTAGGGTTCGATGTACTTCATGAAAACGTAGTTTGAATAAATCGATATTTTGTTAATGGTTGTTTGTCTTTATCTGATTGTGTTTACCGTTTTATTACTTCCATTATATGCTTGTTATAATATATTGGTTGGTTTAAGAATATGGAGTTTAATACTCGGGAGAAGTAATTCCGGATTCGGACTAGGGTTTAAACACAACGCGATGATCTAATGACTCGGGAGAGTATTAGAAAGTGTGCAATTCGTGAGGTTCGGCCAAGACTCATGTGATCAGTGTCGTTTAGACGCTAGATGAGGACATCAACGTTGACGCAAAATTGCATATTCATTCACTTTACACTCGGGAGAGATAGTGAGTAAGTTTTCGATACCTAGATTGTCGGATAGATATAAATACCGTTAATGTAAACTAGACTAAAACGAGCACGTTTAAATGAACGAAATTAATCCCTAGATAATATATTCTCATAAATGTAATATTAGTATTATGGTTTAATTAGTTAATTAGTTTAGATTTATTATTTCTATAAAAAACTAAAAATTGGATCGCCTAATTAGGTTATGACAATCGCGGTACTTAACGACAATTTAATCAAATCTTTGTGAACACGACAACCCTACTCATCACTATTATATTAAAATTTGACACGTATACTTGCGGTAAAAATAGCGACGTAATATTCCGCTAACACATATGCCTCATCTTTTGCCTTTTTTTGAACTCCACAATGCAAAAGAATCCTTTGAATAGCATCATCGAATGGTAATATTCTTGATTGTACGCTCAATTGGTATTTCATATGCTCAAACATAACTTGCACAAGATCAATGTGTTGAACCTCTATAATGGCATTCATTAAATAAAGATCAAAATCCATAACCGTAGCAAGACTGCCTCCCTGAGAAACAATGGAGAAGGTGATCGTAGGATGAAGAATTTGATTTGCAAGACTTAACGATCCCGCCTTACTCCCAACCAAACCTAAGTTCTCACGGGCTTCACTCGCATTAAAATTTACAATAAGCCAAAGAGTATTATTATATGGGAAAACAACACCCTTTTTTACTTTCAAAATATACCCAACATCAACTATGTCTAAAGCAATATTCACTCCATTAACATAAGATTCTAGTTTCTTCTTACCAAAAATCAAATTATTGTTATAGAACATCTTAACGCAATGTGACATCCAAGTGTTGTTTTGGGAAAGAAAATTCTTCCAACCTAATCTCTTAAAAAAGTCCCCAACATTGATATGATTTTTCTTCAAATTCGAAAAATCCACGGGTTTTGAACAAACTAATTTTCGATTTGCAGTTTCATTGTTGTATTATTCTTATCTACTTTAGACGAAAACAACCTATCATTATAATTTGGTCTAGAGGAACTCAAATCGGGTCAAGAGGAACTTGCCTTTGTTGCCCTATGTTTCACAGTTTTTCTCTTGAAAAAATGTCAACCAAGAAGTTTTAACCCCCAAATCAAGAGGAGAACAAGCCTAAATAGTAGATCTAACAAAACCCTAAGAGAGAGAGAGAGAGAGAGAGAGAGAGAGAGAGATAGTCAATCTTACTTGTTGTAAGAATACCCAAGATATGTTTATAATGCAAGATCCGTGCACAAAATCTTCAAATCCAAGCCAAATATTAAAAGCCTTTAGAGTTTTTGGATGAAGACTCTCTAGATCTAGAGTGGGTTTTAGAGAGAGAATGAAGAAATTCAAAATGGGGGAAGAAAAATGGGTCCAAGGGATTTAAATTCCGTCATGTTCGGTTAACCAACCATTTACTGGTCTATTAACCGGCCAGTTCAGAGGCTGCCATTGTCAGCCTCTACCATTGTTGGTTGACCAACATGCCTATTTTTGTCCTATTTGCCCTATTTAAATCACATTTATTTCTTATTTTGATCTACATAAATAATTAGTTCAAAAAACCTTTTATACCACTTAAATATTTTAACTAATAATATATTTTTAATATTTATTTTCATACACACATTTAAAACAAATAAATTAATTCGAAAAGTGCAAAGCATCGGTCTCCCTAACAATATTAACATATTTAAATTTTAAAAAATTGGACATACTCAGTTCATCATTGGGAGCAATTAGTGTGTATACCTTTGATTTATTTTCAATTTCAAACTTGTCCTCCTTTGAATCAATCAATTTTCTTTTGTTTGATTCACCTTTATAATGTCTTCCTTACACATAGCGATTTTCTTTTGAATTGTTTAAGTGGCAATCTTCTTGCCTTTATAAGATGCTCTGGGTTGTTTTGTCTTGTTGTGATCTAGCACAATCTTATATGTTATCTTTTTCTGATATTGATTCTTAATCGTTCTTTGAGGATAAGTGTCAATTGATCTCCTATACTCAATTTATTACTTTATGAAATTTCTGTTTACCATTTGCATATCATTTTGATTCATTCTTTTTGGCTCAATTAATCTGAAATTCCACCTTGTCATATAATATTCATTGATTGTTCGTTTTTGAACAAATCCACCATTTGTATCTGTATGAAATTTTTCTTTCCTAGGTATCTAGTTATTTCTGGATCAACCAGGGTAATCGTGAAATAAGAAGTATTTAATCACTTTAATTAACATAATATTTAATTAAATTGACTAATTAAATAGAAATCACATATTTCATGATATATAACGAAAAAAATTTCAAATCATCTTAAAAACCTCCCTAGGAATCATTAAAACCGAATTGGATTGACTAGAAACAAATCAGTCAACTTTTTGACTAGACTAGTCAATTGACCGGTACCTTACTGTCAGTTAACTGACCTCTCACAACGGTCACTTAATTACCATTGTGCTGGTCTGGTTGGTTGACCAACCATTTCGGTTAGTTGATTGATTGGACAAGAAGGTCCTTCTTTCAATTTCAACTACTGTTCTCGTCAGTCGACCGACCCATCTTATCGGTTGATTGAATTGACCAGTAAGTCACGCATTCCACTTCCAAAACACACTGGTTTGGTTAATCGACCAACCCCTTTCGTCAGTTGACCGAATTGACCCGAAAACTTGTGATTTTAAGCATTAAAATAACCAAAACCATTTCATTTCACATACTTAGCACATTATGAAACACACTTTAGACCCCTAAATTAATCACAACACACATAAGATTAATTCATTTTAAAGTGTCGTGCGTGATCCTAATTCGAGTTGCATTAAGTATATATAAGTAAATAGTTGTTTTCACCTAATTGTCTTCAATGTCTTCAAAACTCTTCACGTCTTCATCAATTTTCATTTTGCACCCGTTACATTTTTTTTCAACAATTCCAGTTCGACGATTCCTCTTCTTAATCAAATTACATGGAACTGTAAATCTGAAATCACAATGTAAAAATATTAATCCCATAAAAACATCAACATTTAATTGTTCTTCAAAATATTGGATTCAACAAACTACAATTTTAGAATTTTTGGACAAGATAAAAGCAATTGTTGGTAATCTAGTAAATGAATTGATAATTAGTGATGACATAATAATTTACACTCTTAATGGACAACCAAATGATTCTAAATCATCCAAAATATCAATCTGACCCAGACAACTGCCCATGTATATGAATTATCTCAATGTTATGCTAATTTATGAGGAAGTCCAAAAAATTGAATTTGCATTTAATTAAAATATGCAGGTACAAACCTTCTGGACAAAATTTCAAGCCACACAGAAATCCTCTTCAAGTTGTCCGAGAACTAAACCAAATCGGCACAAACCAAACAGGCACTCAGAGCAGGTAAGCTGTTCTTTCGAAATCGAAGAGGGAATGACATATTCGCGAGAGTTTGAGAGTCAGAGATAAGGAATAATTCAATTTTAAGACAAAGATAGGGCAAATCAAAAATCAAATTGAGATGGAAGGAGGAAAAGTAATCTAGTCACGAGTGGTTGAAGAGCCAACGATCGATGGAGGCCCCGATAGATTGATAGCATTTCAGAGCAACAATAGATAGAGAAAGGTCTGGAGACAGTATCGCAAGATTGAGGGGTTTGAGGGCTTTGGATTAAGGCTTGTATAGTGAGATTAAGAAATAGAGGCTTCAAATTAGAGAGCGGAACATGAAATAGGGTTTATACCGGCTGCTAGGGTTGATGAAATAACGTGGAAGCAATAAATCTTCAACGATTTCGAGATTGAGATTGAGAGAAAGACAGAGAGAGAGAGAGGGAGGCTTTAAATTAGCGCGCGGAACATGAATAAGGTTAATACTTGCTGCTAGGGTTGATGAAGGAATGATGCAAGCAAGAAAAATTCAGCGATAACCATCACCATTTCTTCGTTTGTTTAATTAAAGTTCAGCGCAATTTTTTTTTTTTAATGAGAAATTAATTTTACTTATAAATAATAAATGTGATAAATACTACCTATTTACTATCATGTTTAAGTAAAAAGATGAGATCAAAAAATATTTTTAATCACATAATAAATTTTAAACAAGATTATATCTCACCTATATTTTTTTAAGGTTAATAACACTTTACCTCCTTATGATTTTGTTGATTTGCATTTATTCCTGTGTTGACACTTACGCCCTTGTGGTCTTGATTTAAGTGTACTTACGCTTCTGCGTTGGCACTCAATCCCCTGTGATTTGCACTTAATTCCAAAATTACAGGGGGATAAGTGCCAAGTCAAAAATCATAGGGAATTAAATGCAAATCTGCTAAACCACAGGGAGAGTAAAATTCTATTAACCCCTTTTATAATCATAGTTTACACAAAAACCAAGATAAATTATATTTCCTAAGTGTGATAGATCTAACTTGTTGTAGTAGTGTGGTCTTTTGGCTAGAAGAACTGAGTTGATCTCCTGCTGACTAAGAGAGCTGGACTGACTTTATTCTCGTTAGAAGAGTTGAGCTGATTTTTGTCTTGGCAGATGAGCTAAGCTGATCTTCGCTTCGCTAGGATGAGTTGATTTGGTTCGTTAAGAGAGATTAACTCGTCTTACTTATTTTTGTTGGAAAGGTTCCTCAGTGGACTTTTTTTTTTTTTTTTTTCGTTGATCAAATCATTTTCTGATTAGGAGAGTTGAACCACTAGCTAGAGAGCTAAATTGATCTTCTTCTCTACTCTCTCTTTTGTATTAGAAAAATATTAGTGAATGAAAAAAAATGACCCTTTGATTACCTCAGTGGTTTTTTACCTTGGTTGTGTCTTCTTGCTATCTGCATCCTTTTGCCTCCTGGTTCATTTATTTGTACAAATAGATGAGCCATTTACTCCCGTGTAGTGGTTGCCGCTTGAGCTATTTTTGTAATTAGTTCTACACTTAGTCATTGAACTTTTTTTTATGAACAATTTAGATTAGATTGTTGAATTGTTTTAATGAACATTTTTGAACTTAGACGTTGAACCATTTTAATGAACACTTCAGACTAATAGATTTATCCCATGATAAGAACTTTTGAACCGCTTGATTAATTGTTTTTTTTTTTTGAACTGTTTTACCATACAATTTTTGTTTTATTAGATTTACCCTATATTAAGGACTACCAAACTGTTTGACGAATAGTTTTTTGTTTGAACTATTTTATCGTACAATGTTGTCTTTGATTGCCAAACTGTTTTTGTGAATAGTTTTATTTTCGATTGCCAAACTATTTTGTAAACAGTTTTGCCTACGATTGCCGAACTATTTCGTGAACAGTTTTGTCTATGATTCCCAAACTGTTTATGAACAGTTTTATCTTTGAGTGCCGAATTGTTTCGTGAACAATTTTATCTTCGATTACAGAACTGTTTTGTAAACAATTTTATCTTCTTCTTAGGTTTTCCCTGGATAGGAACTACCAAACTGTTTTTATTGACACTTTCACTTTTTCTTAGGTTCACCCTTTGATAGGAAATACTGAATTGTTTTTATGAACAGTTTTTCGATCTTCATTGTAGTTTTACTGCTTGATAAGAAATATTGAACGCTTCCATATAGAATGTCCTCTATTTTTTTTCATATTATTGTCCTCTAAGGTGCATTTTTCATTTGGGAGATAGTTCATTTACGAAATGTCCCTTATTATTTTTTTGTAGATTCGTGACGGAGTATTTTGTCTCTGAGCTTCAACTAGGACATATTGTTCTTCTACTTGCTAATTAAGAATAACAATTCCTTCTGCGACACATAATAATCATAAAAAGAACAAGTACTATTTGTCTCTTTTTAGGATAGAGTACGGATTCTCATTTTTAGATTCGTAAGTTATTTAGGTTTCCAAGTTGAACCAACTTTATATCCTTAATCCATTAAGGTGGCGTTTGGTATGTGGGATTCGAGATAGGATTGGAATGACCATGAGAATGGTCATTCCATTCCCATGTTTTGTATATGAAATTTAATCCCATTTCTATTACCAAGAATTTCCTAATCCTATAAAATATGGGATTAATCAAAACCAAGATAAATTTGGTATTAGTTAATCCCTATTATATGGAATTAGATTTTAATCAATAATCGGCAAAAAAAAAAAAAAAAAAAAAAAAGAACAAAAAATCAAATATTTTAATTGGAATAAAATTAAATTAAATTAACAATTATACCGTTTGAAAATTCAATTAAATTACTATTTTACCATTTGATATCATTCTAATACAACATGTAATCCTTTTAATTACCAAACATAGGAATAGTAATAATCATTCCATTCCATTACCATATTAATTCTAATCCTATTGTCATTACATTCCATTCTATTCCATTCCAGCGTACCAAACGCAGCGTAAGTACTTTGCATACACTTCCTTGCAACTTCAAAAATTCATTCATAAACATATCATTCATTCCTTTAGGATTATTGGTAGTATCTTCAAAAAATATTAGTCATTGTGCGAAGTTAAAGCACTTTCTAGTGATGAGTTTCGAGATATTCTCCTACTTCAATTCTCATTTTTATAATGCTATCTTCTTGAGGTAAACAAACATATCATAATAAGTCAAGTTTTTGGAAAATTTGTTGAATTTGACTATCTTCGATTTCTCTTCGTGATGAATAAACGATGTTTCAAGCCAAACCTACTTGGTTTTTCCTTAGATAAGATGATAGGCAGAATTTGTAATTCACTTTTAAAGGTAATACATATTTCTTATTTCAAAGAGTATTTGGGTCACTAGCCGAATTGGCTTTACACCCTCGGAATAACCGTTATATTCAAAGAAATGTTTTCTCAAATTGAATATTTGGTTACTATTCATACAATTTCAAATTTCAAAATAAGTTCTAATAAGGTGATTTTTCAAAGAATTTCTTGAGTCGGGGTGCGTTTTATGATCTTAAGAGTTTCTTCTGAAATTTTAATGTCCAAATTTAGTGCCAACCCTATCAATAATAGCAAGGGTGAATCGTATATCCAATTAATCCTCTGGTCTAAGCGACAATTTTTACTAGTCGTCGCATGCCAAGTATCTTTTAATTTTTATCAAGGGATAAACCGGAGAATTAGTCCCGAACCAATCTTGTATAATTCCTTCAATTGTTTCTCCCCTATTTAGTATTTTCATATGGGTCCCGTCTAAATATTAGAAAGTAAGGGGCATTAGTTGCAATTAAGGGTTAATCAAAATAAGGTCTACCTCAAGTCATTATAACTAAATCCATGTTTCAAGCCTAAAATTTAAGGTTATGTTTGGGTAAGGTATTTCTAAAAGGAATTTCAATTGAATAAGGGATTTTAAAATTCTCTTTTAGCAAATATTTTGTTTGGATATTGAGGGAGAGGGAGGGATTTCACAAATCCCTTGAAGCCACAAATGAAGGATTTTGAAATCCATTTGGGAGAGACTAAGGCCCCGTTTGGTTAGTGTTCCCAACCAAACCCAACCCAACCCAATCAAAAAAATTTGGGTTTGATTTTTGGGAACGCGTTTGGCAAACACAAAACTCAACCCAACCCAAAAAATAGGAATTGATTCTCAAAATCCTAATGAAACCAGAAACAAAAAAAAATTGTTTATTTTTGTGCCCAAAAAACTCAACCCAAAGTTCTCAACTTCTGTCTTCATTTGCCGGCTGACCACCACCACCCGCCGCCGTCCGCCGCCGCCGGCCGCCGCCGCCGCTTCCGGCAACCGTCCAGCGACCGCCCGCCGTCTCCGGCAACCTCCGGCGACCTTCTGCTGCCGCCGGCCACCTCTGGCGACCGTCTGCGCCGCCGGCGTCCACCTTCGGCTACCGTCCGCCGCCCCCCGGCCGTCCGGCCACCACCGTCGCCATCGCCGTCTGACACACCGCCGTCGCCGGCGTCGGCGTCCGGCCACCGTCCGCCGGCCGCCAAACACAAAAAAAAATTCAAAAAAAAAAAAAATTAGTTTTAGGATAAAATCGTTACCAAACACATTTTGTTCTCAGCACAAAACAAAAATTGTCGTTACCAAACACAATTCTGTTCTCAAAATTCTCAACCCAACCCAACCCATTCCAGTTGAGTTCAAAAAAGTGGAAACACTAACCAAACGCCACCTAAATTTGCCAAATCCTTTCTTCCTCATATCAGCTTCGTCTTCAGTTTCGTTCGTTGATTCTTGATCTTCGTGGTCTCTAGCTTCGTCTTCTTCATCATCTCAGCGTCGTCGTCTTCTTCAGCTTCATCTTCGTCGTTGTCTTCGTCGGTGGTTCGTCGTTCGTCACTGTGATTAGGGTTCGTCGTCGATTTTGAACACGAACAAACAACTTCGATTTCGAAATCAAACCCTATTTAGGTTTTGAAATCGATTTCAATTTTGTTTTTTGAACCAAATACTTCATTGTCTTCGAACAAACAATTTTGTTTTTCCAAATACTTGTTCATCTTGTTTGAAATCGAACAAATGATTTCAATTTCGAAACCGTCTTCGTCTTCATCGTCTGTTCGTCGCTTCTGTTTTTTTTTGTTTTTGTTTTTTTTTCAAGAAGTGGGATAAAAAATAGAAAAAATAAAAAAATAAAAAAAATTCAAATACTTAAGTTCAAACAATTATCCAAATAACGGATTTGTGAAATAAAGGGATTTCAAAATCCAAGATTTTGAAATCCCTTACCCAAACCCAATCTAAGGGTGCAATTTGCAATTCCTTAAAATATTGGTGACCTTAGGATTTAATTCATTTATTACTTCTAAGTTTCTTCCAATCACCATAATTAAAGTAATGGTTTAAGTACCAAAAGGTAGGAGTTCAAATTGTAATTTATCGATTCTTCAGGGGGTCTTGAAACTTTTAATTCATAAATTTATTCTTCTAGTTTAGTGCCCTCCAGATCTGTAAGTATTATTCAAGGAAATAAGAGGGTAAAAGATGTAAATAAAATATTACCTTGGTCTGTGTAGTTATTTAATGCCCAGTGATAAGATCACTACTTATTCACCAAAAAACAGATAAGATCACTACTTACCCCCAATAGCCCAACACGTGGGCCTCTGAACTTTCCCAAGTGAAATATTGAAATGGAAAATCACAACATACCCGACAGTCCCCAACACGTGGGACACTTCAAATTTTTTAGTGGTGCCGGCCAAAGAGTTTGCAGCGTGATAATAAGTTATTCCGTTTCGAACGGAGGAGAAAAATGAATTGTCTTTTTCATTTTTACATTCAATTTCTCAACATCTATTTCAGGAATATATTGGTAAAAAAAAATACCATCATAAATAAATAAAAAAAAATTAAAAAAAAATAAATAATTGAAGCTACATTCAAATCCCAAAGATGTTGAATGTTACATTCAATATCCACATGAATAGTATTTTAGTCAGAAAAAGATAACATCATAAAAAATAAATAAATAAATAAAATAAAATAACCAATTGATGTTACATTCAACACCCACTGATGTTGAATGTTATATTCAACATTTACATGAGGAGTATATTGAACAGAAAAATATAACATCATAAATAAATAAAAAAATAAATAAAATGATGTTACATTCAACACCCACAGTCGTTCAATATTATATTCAACATTCACATGAGGAATATTTTGGTCAGAAAAGATAAAAGGAGTTATTGGTGCAAAAAAAATAATTAGTTGGCTTAATTGGTAATTTCTTCCGCACTTTGGGAGTTAATAGTGCATGACCCAAAAATGAATTGTCTTTTTCATTTTTATATCAGTAAAATTTACCTGACTTAATAATTATGGACCAATTTAAAATAATATAATTATGGATCCTAGTCTCTCAGTCCAAGTAACAATTAATCATTCCCAAGTTTATAGAATGTGTTATTCCCATTTTAGGCTCATTTCAACACTAACTACCTACTTCTTAATTTACGGACTCCTTGGTGATTTTTACCCATCATTTATTTAAATTTAATCACGTGTATATATGAACTTGGGAAGCTTCGTTCATTGAAGAAATTAGTATTAAAAACTCTTTTTCTTTCTAAAAAAAATTAAATTGACAAATAATAATTCTTATACCATCTTGTCTATAAAAAGCAAGCAAAGGTGCTGGTAGTAGCATCCCAACTTAAGCTAAGCAATGGCTACCCAAACCCTTCCTCTTCTTCTGTGCATTTCGTTTTTCGTTTTCGCAGTTACCAAAAGTGCAGCTTTTCATAGTTATGCTAGGGTTTCGATAGACCCTAACACCCAACCATTATCGCCCAGTTTTGGCATAAATACACTCAACCGCAGTAGTTTCCCTGAGGACTTTGTCTTTGGGGCTGCAACATCTGCCTATCAGGTTCCTCATCAACGGTTCCCAAAACTATAACCAACCCACTCTTTTTTTACAAAGAGACATTCTATATAATCACATTGCCTTGTATATATATATATATATATATATATATATATATATATATATATATATATGTGTTTGTGTGTGTTTTCATTTTTTTTTTTTGTGATAAGGACAAGTTTATTGTTTAGATTTCAAAACACTTTTCATATTTTCTTCATTTTATTTTTATTATTCTTTTTCTTTTTTTTTTTTTCATTTGCAAATTTCAGATTGAAGGTGCATGGAATCTAAGTGGCAAAGGGCCAAGTGTATGGGATCATTTCGCACACGAATATCCTGGTCTCTCCTCTCTTTAAACAAATTTTTTTTTTGTTAACGTTAGTGAAAATTGTGATTTTTTGTTAGAAACAAAAATTTTCAAACACCATGCACCAAAGAGTTCGTACTTTTTTTTATGGCCTTTTCTTCAATTTTTTTTTTCTCAAATGAAATATTTGAGACATAGGACCCGAGAAATGATCTCAAGGCATGCATTTAGTTAAAGTTTCCAAGTGTTTTGACATGTGTTATGATGAAATTGCAGAGAAGATATCTATTTTTGAAAACACCCTGGTCTTCTGCAGCTGGTCAAACAGATCATCAATTCTAGGCAATGGGTATTTATTATGAACCGTCACCTTATTTAACTGTCGGTAATCAATACACATCTTAACGTGCCATCCTTCTTCGTTACAAATAACACTAGAGCTCCTTACGAAGAAACACTAGGTCTGATAAACCCATGGTCTAACAGATCTTGCAACTGAATCTTCAATTCCTTCAGCTCAGTAGGCACCATACGATAAGGTGAGATTGATATCGGAGCAGTTCCTGGAAGTAACTCGATAGTGAATTCTTTCTCCCTATCCACTGGCAACCCTGGCAATTCTTCTGGAAACACATCCGGAAAATCCCTAACCACTGGAATATCTACCACCTGAACATCATTCTGTTTGGTGTCAATCACATGCACAAGGTATCCCTGACATCCCTTCTTTAGTAACTTCCTAACCTCCAGGACTAAAATCAAGCTAACAGGGGTAATGATTCTGTCCCCCGAGAATGTCAACTCTAGCTCGCCTAAGACCCGAAAGATAACTTCTTTTTTAAAACAATCCACTGTGGCATGATAACCAGATAGCAAATCCATACCCAGTATCACATCAAAATCATGAATACTCAGGGGTAGTAGATCTACTAATAACTCTCTATCACCAATCCGAAGCGGACTGTCTTTATATGCACTATCTATCAACACAGACTCACCTACCGGAGTAGAGATAATGATTCTATATGGCAAAAAAGTAGGAAAATTGCCTATATGCATCATGAAGGTTGCCGAAACAAATGAATGAGTAGAACCGGGATCAATAAGTACACATGCATCTCTATCATATAAAGACATGATATTTGTAACCACATCTGGAGTAGTCTGGGCATCCTGTCGAGTAGTAGCAAATACACGGCCATGCGTCGGAGGTCTACTAGTAGATCCTCTACCACGACCCTGAGCAGTGCTAGGGTCAGTACTACCGACATTGCTCGTAGAAGGTGTAGCTGTGACGGCAAATTTCAGACAATTTGTAGATATATTACCCGGCTCATGACAACAGAAACATATTGGTCCTCCCATAGGACAGTCCCTGGAGAAATGATCTGGTGCCCCACACTGATAGCATATAAATGCCCTGGCTCGACTAGACGGCTCATTCCTCTCCGGCCTTTGCTTGCCGACACTCAATCCAGATACACTCTGCTGTCGCCCGGAGTGTGACTGTCGTGAACCACGACTTCTAAAGGATTGGCCAAACGATGGGGCCCGTGCAACTGGCAGTTAAGATACCATTCCCCGAGAAGTGCCACCTAGATATCTACTAGGTGACTCGAATTTGCTTTTTTTGTACTGTTCGCGGCTCTCAGCGGTTTCTTGAACGTCCCTTTCCACTAACTTTACCGTATTCACCAACTCTGCGTAACTCTTAATTTCTCTACTCGTCAGCCTGGAACAGATTTCTAAATTAAGCCTTTTTGGGAATCGTCTGCATTTCGCCTCTTCTGCTTTTACCAGATCAGGAACAAAACGGGACAAAACATCGAATCTAACTTCGTACTGCTGGACAATCATCTTCCCCTACTTCAAAACTATGAACTTTCTCCATTAGAAATCAATAAGACTCAGGAAAATATTTCTCATTGAACACCGTAACAAAGCGATCCCAAGTGATTCCCTCGCCGGGAACTGAAAGTAACCTCTTCATCTCCTCCCACCAATGTTCGGCTTCCTCTTTCAGCTGAAAAGTGGCAAGGGGTACTTGGCTATCATCAGCGATTCCCATGGCCTCAAATACATGCCCCACACCTCTCAACCAGTTCTCAACATCGGTTGGACCTGTCGTTCCTGTGAAAACCGGAGGATCCAACTCCTTGAATCTTTTCAAAAGTACTGCCTGGGATGTAGTAGTATCAGTTTGTTGCTCTGTCAACTAGGCAGCAACTTGCAAAATCCTCTCGACGGCATCTAGACTTCCCTGCATCCTATCTTCCTACCTTTGGGGTTCCACTTGCCTCTAGGGTCCCACACTCCCAGGGCTCTCGTTTTCACGCTCCATCGTCACTTATCTGAAATAAAATTTAATGAACTACTGGACCAACCAGAAAAACAACAGTATTTAATTTGATAATAGAACTACCACTCACGTGCCCAAATCACCTACCGACACCCTATCTCAAGGTCTACCACTGGCTCGACGAACTGACATGTTTACAGAACCTATAACCTAGGCTCTGATACCACAAAATGTCACACCTCACCCCAGGCGCCCGTCACCTGGAGCCGGGCGTGACGTCGGCATAACTTTCCCTAACCAACCAACCAGTCACATACAGATATATATATTACATACATACCCAGATGCACCGTACCACTATCAATATTTCATCCAAAATAATAGCTTAATCTCGTTTCCAAAAATATGAGACACACCCGTCCCATATATATATATATATATATATATATATACAACAAAAATCACCAAAATAAATATACTGAACCTTCCACGGTTCGCTCCTAACCGGCCCACTCCTAAGATGACACTACCTCCAGACCCTACCTAGTGCTAGTAGTAGACCCACTCCTATTTGTGGCACCTAAAACCATAAATTTCTTATCGGTCTATTGTCTTCAAAATAAAAACGTTTTGTATGGATCAAGTATAAGAATTTAAATACCACATTATGAAATATAATATTATATAATCACATACCGTAAAGAAATCCAGTTACCTTGTCGCCACTGAAATAAACCCATATATTTAAAACACCCAATCCAATTATTCTAAGCCAACTAGTGCAACAAAATAATATTTTGACTCCAATCCATTTTTAAGATAATATAACTAAACCAAATCAATCTAGGCAGTTCATCGTAAAATAAAACGCCCCACATCATCTTCCTACTAGCCATATGATCATTTTTACTTCACGATCGGGAGTTACAACGGTACCGTACCACCCGCAGGTTTTGCACTCCTGACGGGTCAAACCACTTGCAGGACTTTGCTTAGCAGGTAATCCACATCTCCCAAGACATATCCTCCTGACGAGAAGAAAATTTGCATCTCATAGGTCACACCCGCCTAACGAGAATAAAATTCATATCTCGTAGGTCATACCTGCCTAACGAGAAGAAAATTCACATCTCGTAGGTCATACCTGCGTAACGAGAAGAAAATCCACATCTCGTAGGTCATACCTGCCTAATGAGAAGAAAATCCACATCTCCTAGATCACACCCACCTAACGAGAAGAAAAAACTGTGACATAGTTGGATAAAAATCACCCTTTAAAAACTCACTTGGTCCAAAAGTCATTTTCCACCTTTTAACACCAAAATTGCTTGATCCATATAAGCTGCAAATTTGTCCATTTTCAAAAAAACACATTTTCCATAATTTTTTTAGAAAATAAAATTTGTAAATTTACATAGAAGACAGTACACTCACCTCGTTCTCTGCCCTGCAAAAACGTCATTGTCCACAACCTACGGGGACGCTGGCGCCTGTGAACCTAATAGCAATGGGCCTAAATTAATATTTTATTTTTAAACAACCCTAATATGCAATGCATGGCCCTAAGTTTTGAAATTCCTTCTTCCTAAAATTTGATTATGTAAAATTACTATTTACCCTATTTCACGACATTAAGATTTTCTGTACAGTATTTTTTGTACAATATTGTTAAAATTAACAGTTGTAAACATTACTATTGTCACGATTATTAATTTTAACAGTTACGAAAATTTTAACGCTAAAAATTCATTTTTTTTAACAAAATTAGAAATCGGTCGAAATTTTGCCCTTTTTACGAATTGTTGAAGTTCACTATTTGCTGCCCAGGTCTTTATCGCCGCGGCGACAGTCTTACCGCTACGGCGATGCAATAGTAGTTCTGCATATAGAAGCTCACCGTTGCGGCGACAGTCATCTTCTTCGTCTGCTCCTGCCTCGTTTTAGACCAACCGCTTTCCTTTCTCTCCTCACCAGCTCCGGCGTCTTCACTCCCCGTCCCTTTCTTATGATCAGAGCACACACATACACCACTCCGACGCTCCCACACGCCTCAACCCCCCCATACACTCGTCTGCACAACACACACACACACACATAGTCGCACACACGGATGAATAGACACACACACAACACTGATTGCACAGACACCGTCAATAGCACCCACACCCACATGCGACCAACACACCTACACACCGAAGCATACACCAACCACACGGCCACTGATCACACACTCATATCTAACGCTCACCCAATGACACACACACACACACACACACACACACATACACACACACACACACACACTGTCGCACACACGCCGGCGACTGAACGCCGGTTATCACATGTACACACCCACCCAACGTTTGAACATACCCTCACGCACAAAACGACACACCGAACGACGATGCTACACCCACACCAGCCGGAGGAGTACATCGTCGACCACCCTACGCCCAATCTCTCTCTCTCTTCTCTGTTTCTTTTCTCGTTTCTTCTTTTGAGATTGCTGATCACCACTTTGCATGGATGTATTTATATGCATGAAATTGATCCCACACCTTGCCACGTCGTCTACCTTCCTTCCTCTTCCTTTTGTTTTAGTTTTCGTTGATCTCTCTCTCTCTCTCTCTCTCTCTCACACACACACACACACACACATATATATATATATATATATATGTATGTATTAATCTTTTTCTCGAATTACATTAATCTCCCCCTGATTTTCTTTAGGTTTTCATTTTAACCCAATTCAAAATTTGAGATTTTCTTAAAATTATAAATTCACCCCTAAAAAAATTTATTTCAAATTGAAAATAACACATACCACCCCGTTGTTTTCTAAATGTTTCTAAAATACAACTAAAATTATGTACGTGCTAAAATTAGGGTCTTACAGCAGTGATGTCGATAAAGTGAGGTGATGGCCGGCGGTGGTCGGTAGTGGCTAGATCTAGAGTGGGCGAGCTTTGTCTCTTCCTATCTTTGATCTGTCTCCCTCTGGTTCTTCTCCACCATTTGCCTTCCTCAATCCACCTCTGAAGCTCTCTCTCTAAGATCTTCTCGCGATTCCCTTGTGAAATTCTCACAATCGGCGATGGCTACTGTCCGGTGGTCGTCAACTCTTCGAACTGCCGTCGTTTCGGTGTGGTTTTGGTGGAAGATGGGGTGGTGGTGCATCAGCGGAGGGAGACGATCGAGGAGGAGTAAAAGATAGTGGTGGTGGAGTTGCAGGAGTGGTTGGTATGAGAATCCATTTGGGTTTCAATCTCTCTCTCTCTAGAAATCGAAAAGTGGGTTTCAATTGAACCTTTTTTCATAACATTGATGATTAAACAAATAAAAAACAAACAAAACCCATTTCAAAATTCAAACAAATAAAGATGAAAAATTAGGTTAGGAAATTACTCATCCATATCGAGCAGAAGGGTATCTGGTTTGGTTCGGTGGTGATGTTTGGTTCGACGGTGGTGTTTTGGTGGTGCTCGGTGGTGCACAGAAACAAAGGAGGGGACGAAGAAGACAAAACAACCCTCCCCCCCCCTCCCCAAAAAAAAAAAAAGGTATGGGAAAAAATCTTTTGACCCCTTAGTTTAACAGTATATACAAATAGACCCCATTATATTAATATGATTGAAATGACGCATGTACCTTTAGCCAAATAGTCACGTGGTTGTTTCTGTCCAAAATCCCAAAATTTCACTAACAGAACTCAACCCAAGGGCCAATTAGGCACTATTTTGAAATGTCAAGGGCAAATGTGTCGAGTTGCAAAAGTTAGTGACCAATTGGACATCCAGGTCATTTGTTAGGGACCAAAAAGGTCTTTATCCCTAATGACTGAAGTCTTGAAAATAAATAATAAATTAAGAATTATTGTGGTGAAATAATGTAATTTAAATTGATATTATAATATAATTGGAAATAGATTTTGTTTATATTTGTTTCATATCATGGTATATCACGATAAAATGTAATTTTATTTATTTTTTTATTTATTTTTATTTTTTTTTATGTATTTTGATATATTTGGATATATTATCATGGTGTATTTTCGTGAAATTGTGTATTTTGAGTAAGATATCGAAAAAAAATAATATTAACGTGATCTATTATGGTGTATTACTGTTATTAAGATGGTGTATTTCACAAAAAAAATACTGTGTAGGGAAAAAATAAAAATAGATTTTTTTTTTATATTTGTTTCATATCATGATATATCACGATAAAATGTATATATATATATATATATATATATATATATATATATATATATATATATATATATATATATTTATGTATTTTGATATATTTGGATATATTATCATGGTGTATTTTCAAGAAATTGTGTATTTTGAATAAGATATCAAAAAAATATTAACGTGATCTATTATGGTTTATTATTGTTATTAAGATGGTGTATTTCACAAAAAAAAATATTGTGTAGAGAAAAAATAAAAATACTTGAAGAATGTAAGAAATTGTGATTAAAATACTTGAAGAAGACATGAAAAATAAAAATATAAATTGTGGTTGAAAAAAAAAATAAGTGAGAAGTGTTGGTTTGGTGCAAAAAATAATTGAGAAGTGTTAGACTTATATAGAGAAATATTGAGGGTAAAATGAGAACAATAAAAATGTATTTTTGAGGAAAAAAATACAAAAAACATGCCCATTCTCGTTGCTGGCGCGTGAGGCGCACTTCTATCAATTTTGATAGAAAGTGTTAGATTTGCACTTAGGCCCAAGACCATAGGGGGGCTAAATGACGACGTTTGAACCACAAGAGATAAAGTGCAAATAAGCCAAATCATATGGGGTAAAGTGTAATTAACCCTATTGAATTTTTTTACTTTATATTTTTTTTAAAGCCCATACAATGCGTATTGAATTGGGTGGCATTTGACCACTTCCCTCTAAAAAAGTGATTCCTCGTATTAGTAGCAAGATTGAATTACTCTTGGCTAGCATTTGGTTTCAAAGGATTGGTGCCTATGAATTGGAATCACATATTCTCACTCACTTCCCGTTACTATTATACTACCCTTTGATCTTGAGCTTGAAATTGGCCATACATGGTTTAAGCGGAAATTATATCAATCACACACATATATGTAAAATTTCAGACAGAAATATGATAGAAATTAAAATACTAAGATATAAAGTGTAATTTACTATTATAGTAATTCTAGACACGATATTTTGCTTGCAATAAAAAATGATTCGACTACTTAGAAAATTTTAAAAAATAAAATTAAAAAATTAAAAACTTCACAAAAAAATTGGATTCCAAAAGTTTGGGCTGCAATGCGTTGTGTCATACCCTCCCCTTTTTTCATAACTATAAATATTATTTGATATATTATACTAATTTTAGTAATGCAGAATAATTCATAATTTTATATTAGTTTATGAGGGTTATTACCAGTGATTCCCGTAATTGAGACAGTGATAACGAGAATCTCCTGTGTTTTGACAAATACCTAGAACACTCTTTATCTTTTTCAATTGAGACACCGACCTCTCAAATCGAAGTCGACTTGCTGATGTCATCCTTCAAATTACATTTTTATCCCTACAATATAAAATTTATTTCTTAAATTACTTAATTGTCCTCATTGCCTATACTTATTAAGTATTTGTTGACTTCGACGACTTCTTTTTTCTGTTAGTTTTTCATCTATCTTTTTTCTGTTCCTTTATTTTTTTCTCTGCGTGTAATTCTTTCTCCTTTTTCTCTAACCCAAATAAACATCCTCTCTCCACCGCCGCCGCCGTTCATACCCACTTGCAACTCACCATCATCACTGCCAACACCATCTCCAAACTACTACCATCATCGCCACCCCCATCTTCAACCCAACCTACCACCTCCAACCCACATGAAAATAGACCCCTACCGCTGCCACCTTTACCCTCACTTGAAAAACAGAGCACTGCAACTACCATCCCCAACACCATTGGTCCTTGCCCAACACTGCCAACTCAACCCCTCTTTTTCCTTTATTTTATTTCTTCTTCTTTTTCTTATTTTTCTTCTTCGCTTCTCACTCTCTCTCCCCAAACCCACTTGAACGGTTGTCGCCCCCACTATCATCACGATCCCTCACTCTTTAAGAAAAGCTCATACCATTTAGACCCTTAGCGCGTCCCCTCCCCCTCCCCCCCCCTCCCCAACACACACACACACACACACACACACACACACATATAGAGAGAGAGAACAAAGGCTAAGATCTTAGAAAAATCTCAGATCTTCAAACCCAATTCTTAAATTTTGAATTGGGGAAGCCTAGTGCAATTTGATTGTGGGAGCTCTTCTGGTACTTGGCGTATCATGGTCAGTGATCTAATGGTTGTAATCGTTGTGGTGTCAATAGTATTGCAATGGCTATGGTGTTAGTAGCAGTGGCTTCACTTCTGTTTTAGATGGCGGTGGAGAAGAGTTTGGAATGGGAAAGGAATGTTGGGAATGAATCTCTAAATCTCAACAGATTTTTTAGTCCTAAATCAATATGTCGAACCATCAAAAGTTCTGTAACACATAAACAAGTGTATCTAAATCCATGGTGATGAATCGTTGGGGTAGAAGTCTTTCGCAAATTAATCACTTGATATTCCTCAATAGATTCTCTCTCTTAGATGGGATATAAGAGATGAGTAGCCGTCTGATTAGTCTTGGGGACCATAACCCTAAAAATCATTATATATTAGGTCAACTCAGACCTCATTAACTATAATTGCTTAATATGGGTAACTACACATTGTAAAGCCCATACCTATTTTAATGTTTCTTGAACCCAATTAATTAGATAACTTATTTGGGCCTTTATAAAGTTAATAGCCTATAATATAACTATTTAATTAATCATATGAGCCCACAATAGGAAATAATTAATTTCCTACTAATCTCCCACTTGAGCTACATATGAAATTGCGAAGACAGTTATATTCCTTAGTCTTGAGTAAATGCAAAAGTATTATTTTCTTTGAAACATTCCTTAGTTACATTCTTGTCCATCTCCTATACCAACATGAGATCAAAGCGACATTCGTTACATTCATCTTCGTAACTAGATCCATCAATGGTCACCATACCAAATATATTCAATGACATAGATCAAGTATTGATGTGCAACTGGAAATTACATGGATTGTGATCTCAAACATACCTATTTTCAACTGGTCCCTCTTTATTCCATAGTGATATCAATCTTTAGTCTTTATATCCTTATGTTTAAACCACAATTAAAAAGAACATATTTAGAGTAAACAAACTTTAAATCATCTACTTTATTCTGCAGAAAATCAAATATATGTATCTAACAAAAGAATATTCAATAAACAAAAACTCCTACTAAACCAGCACATCACCAAATAAAACCATACCCATACGATCAGTGTGCTCATGAAATACCTTAGGTCATAAACCTTTAATGAGAGGATCCGCAATCATGGAGTTCATTCCCATATGTTCTATAGATACTATCTTACTTTGAATTCTCTCTTTAACAATTAGAAGCTTGATGTCGATGTGCTTCAACTTCATGGAGTTTCTATTGTTGCTAGAATATAGCACTGTAGATTTATTGTCACAAAATGTCTTTTGTTCTCTATAACTACCTCATAACCCGTTTGGTTGTTTTCCAATGATCCATCCTAGAGCTACTTAAGTATCTGCCTAATATTCCAATGATGAATGCTAAATATGGATGCATACATACTTGAGCGTACATGAGACTCCCCACTTCCGATGCATAAGGAATCTTTAGGATCTCTTTCTTTTCCATTTCATTCTTGGGGCATTGAGTGAGACTAAACTTTTCACCCTTAGAGACGGGAGTATCTCCCAGTGCACAATCTTTCCTGCTAAATTTAACAAGCATCTTTTCAATATAACTCTTTTGTGATAACTCAAGGATACCCTGAGAGTGATCTCGATATATCTTTAATGCTAATATAAAATAGGCGTCCCTAAGATCTTTCATTTCAAAATTCTTAGTTAGATATCTCTTGATTTCGTGTAATAAGCCTATATCACATCTAACCATCAGTATGTCATCGACATATAGCACTAGAAAAATGAATTTACTCCCACTGAAATTGTCGTATACATAATTATCAACTGCATTTACCTTAAAACCATATGAGATAATGATTTGATGAAATTTGTGATACTATTAATGCGAAGCTTGTTTGTGTCTATAGATGGATTTCTTTAGCTTACAAACCGTAGACTTTGGATCACCTGATACAAAATTTTCTGGTTGCACCATATATATCGTTTCATCAATGTTTCTATTGAGAAACACAGTCTTTACATCCATATGATGTAACTCTAAATCAAAATGAGCTACAAGTGCAATTATAATCCTAAAAGAGTCTTTCGATAAAACTGGAAAGAAAGTATCTTTATAATCAATGCCTTCCTTTTGAGTAAACCCCTTGGGGACTAGACGAGCCTTATATCTCTCAACATTACCTTTCGAGTCCCTCTTGATTTCAAATATCCATTTGTAACCAATGGGCCTCACACCTTCAAACAACTTGACAAGTTCCCAAACGTTGTTGTCCTTCATAGATTTAATATCCTCATTCATGGCATCAATCCACTTTTGAGAGTTAGGACTTTGTTTGATTTGATGGAAGTTGATTGGATCATCTTCCATTGACCCTATGTCAAATTCATATTTTTGAAGAAAGACGATATAATCACTTGAAATCGCATTTTTCTTTTCTCTAATGGATCGCCTTAATGGCACTTCCTCTTGAGGTTGTTGAGTTTGCTTTTCAGGAGCAAAATCTTGATTTTGAATAGAAAAATCTTCATTATTGTCTTGAATTGTTTTTTTGGAAAATGTCAAGAACCTTATCATTGTCAATAACAATGTTTGGAATAGAAATTAATTCATTTTCAAAGACAACATTCCTGATAATCTTATTTCTCCCTTCAAACTCAACATCTTCTATCTTGCATTTCCCATCTCGAAAAAGGTCTTATTTGAGGTATCATAAAACTTAAGGAAAAGTATATTTTAAACTCTCTAACTATTAACACGTTTCTAAGTAGTTCTTATAAGTTTGTGCGTTTTATTTTAAACTCTCTACGTATCAACATGTTTTTAAATGGTCTTTCTGTCAAAAATTCTGTCAAACGTAACAAAATGGAAAGGCAAAATAGTATTTTTATATTTTTTAAAATTTTTAATCATTTCTATTTTTTTTTTCTTCTTCTTAACTTCTCTCTCTCTCTCCCGCTCAATTCTCCCTCCCTCTCTCGGCTAGATTCACTAGGGGTCTACACGGGTCGGGTGGGGGGTATTTTGGACAAACCCAAAACCTGACCCGAATGTGACGGGTCTAGAATTTCGAAACCTGCTGCCGACCAAAAAGAGGGATAATTTGATGGTTTCGGATATTGTCGGATTCGGTTGGAGAATAGTCGGGTGAGGTCAGTTGAAGAACAGAAACAAAATCGAGATAGATTCAACAGAAACAAAGCATGATAGAACAAAACTTGAACAGATTCAACAAAAATAAATAAGGAATTGGAACAAAACTTTCACATACCTGCATAGTGCTCACGCCTCACGTTTTCATTAATAACTGACCTTACATCTTCACTAACTGTTGATTTTGCAGACGGTAATGATAGATCTACATGCAAATCGAAGAAATCGAAGACATATTGGGAAGAAGAAGAAGAAGAATTGAAGAGAATTTTTTTTGAAGAAATCGGACGACTGTCTCTGGTATTGGGAAGTAGAAGAAGAATCAAAGAATAGAATAAGAAGAAGAAGAAGAATAGAATAAGAAGAAGAAGAATCCACGATAAAGAAATCTCAAGATCGAATTTCGAGAAGAGATAAATGGAGAGGAGCGGCGGTGACAAGAATAAAGAGAGAGGCGATTCGCTATTATGAACTCAAAACCCCTAAAAATCCTATTTAAATGATCCATCTTCGGATGGATCAGGTGGGCATGGGTTTGGTGCATGAAAACCCGCCATCCAACCGAGAACCCGAAAAAAGAAGAAGAACTAACCCGCCGTCCGACCGAAATGAGTTGAAATCCGAACAGTTGCGGATCGAAACAGCCAAGTCAGGCGGGTGGTTTGCACACCCCTAAGAATCACCCCTGTTACGGGTGACGTCTCTGTTCATTTTCTTGATGGTGGCAAAGTCGTCGTTGATTTTTCCACGATAAATGGAGCCCTTGATTAAGCAATTGGGGCTGAAATTGTCGGTCGCGATTTGGAGATCTTTGAATTTTTAGACAAGGAGAGATTAAGCTATACTCGATTAGCTCTCCAGGAAGATCTCTGGATTTTTGCTCTATTTTGTTCTTTGCCGACTCCAGCTTGTTGTATGAATCGAAGCTGTCAGAGAAGACGATCAAATCTTTTGTCCTGGGTTTTGCGGAAGAAAAAGCAAAAAGTGATGCCCCCAATTAACAATATGACGAAAATTCCTTCAAGAACACTGATGAGGATGAATACCCATGTTCTGTTTAAGCCGTTGTTTTAAGTGGGGGTGGTCGGCGGCGACAGGGGAGGTGTCGGTGGAGGCGGTGGCTCTGCCATTTGAGATCTCGAAGGTGGGTCTTGGAGCAGAACTAGAAGGGTGGTAAAAGGTTATATGACAGAATCTTGGTTTGTTAAACCATTGGATTCAAGAGTCTTCTCGGTATTCACCCCAAAAATTGAACCTACAACCAACATCGTTTTTCTGGAAGAAAATAAGTAACTCAACAGAAACCTAGCCCTGGCGTCAATTTTTCTCCTCGTCGGACAAGCGCACCTTAGGGGAACATAAATTCTGTCTCTGACGAACAATAACCTCTCACCCAAAATTCTGTTCTGATCCAGGAGAGCTTGACAGGTCGTGAGACCTTCGAAAGTGTTGCTCGCAATCAAGAAATAGGTATCGTGTTCCCTAACAATGTAAGACGAATTGAATTGATAGAACTCACCTGAGTAGGAGCAGTTGACGGTGACCAGAACCACCTGGTCTGTATCGAAAGGCGCGTCTTTCGGGACGGAATTGAGCCGAGAGATTGGTAATGGGTCGGCGGCCAATAGTCGGGAAATTGAAGAAACGGTGTTGTAAGGGGCTCATGATCAGAAAGTGAGATAAGATTGGCAGCTTCTTCTATTTACGCCATTGCAAGTGTACCGAAGAACAGAGGTGGAGAGGGAGGAAGAGAGAGGGACTTGAGCGAGAGAGACAGATAAGTAAAGAAAAAAAAAGAAAAAATGATTAAAAAATTTAAAATACGTAAAAACACTATTTTGCTGCTCCATTCTGTTATGTTTGACAGAATTTTTGACAGAAAGATCATTTAAAAACGTATTGATAAGTAGATGATTTAAAATGAAAAGCGCAAACTTATAAGAATTACTTAGAAACGTGTCAATAGTTAAAAGGTTTAAAATGTACTTCTCCCTAAAGCTTAAATTCTCTCGATCATTCAGTGTACCCAACAAAGTAGAAACTAATTGTTCTTAAATCCAGTTTCTTTTCATTTGTCCTATAAGGTCTTGCCTCAACTGGATAACCCCAAATGTGTAAATACCTTATGTTAGGCTTTTTATCTAACCATAATTCATAAGGGGTTTTGGCCTTCGATTTACTTGGTATCATGTTCAAGATATATATTGTAATCTTAAGTACTTCTCCCTAGAGTGATTCTGGCAAAGAATAATGATTTATCATACTTTTTTCCATGTCCTTAAGAGTTCTGTTTCATCTCTCAACAACACCGTCCATACTAGATTTGCCTGGCATGGTAAACTGTGGGACGATTCTATATTCTTCTAGGAATTTATCAAAGGTTCATGGACGTTGTTCTCCTGATCCTTCATACTGACCATAGTATTCACGACCACAAACAGATTTAACAACCTTGATTTTGTTGCCTAGTTTATTTTCAACTTCAGCTTTAAAAATATTAAATAGGTCCAAGGATTGAGACTTCTCGTGAATTAAATACAAGTACTCATAATGAGAGTAGTTATCTATGAATGTAATAAAATATTTTTGTTTATTCCAAGATATCCTAGGGAATGGTTTATAGATATTAGTTTGTATTAGTTCTAAAACATCGAAACTCCCGTTGGCACCCAATTTCCTAATGTTTGTCTGTTTCCCCTTTACATATTCAATACAAACTTTGAAATTTATTAAATTAAGGGGATCAAGCATTCCATCAGAGGCAAGCCTCCCTATCTTTTGTTTAGAGATATGTCCTAGACGCTTGTTCCAAAGCATGACAAAATTCTCATTAGTTAATTTGCGTTTTGTACCACAAGTAGTTGTTTACAAGGTTTCATTAAGTGAAGCAATAGTATCCAACAAATATAAATTATCAATCGAAGAACCAGTTACAACAATATTTGAATCTTGAAAAAGACTAAATTTATTACTTCCAAATGAACAAGAAAAATCAAATTTATCCAAAACAGAAATAAAAACCAAATTCCATCTAAATGACGATACCACAAATATTTCTTTCAAATCCAAAAAATAACTGATCTTTAAAGACAATCTAAAAGTCCATATTGCCTCCACAACAACTGTTTTCCGATCGCCCATATAGATGAATCTTTCAACATCATTTGACTTTTTGGTTTTATAGGCGATCCTGCATAAACACACTTACATGAGTAGTAGCACTAGAATTTACCCATCAAGTGTGACTTGGTACAAAAGCCAAATTAACTTCAGAACAAATAAGAGTAAAAGACATACTGTTACACCCCATCCTAAGCCCCACACCTGAGGTTAGGCGTGACCTCAACTTGATGTTACTTATCCAATAACAAATATATACTAATTAACAAAAAAAAAAAATTACCAACTCAAAATTCAACTATCCATATCAAACTTTTTTTTTTTATATACAACAAAAGTCTGAACTACTTATTACCAATAACTATCTTGACGGCCTTAAAAACTATACCACCCACTGACTATATTTAACGCGAGTTGTAGACCAATCTCTACTTGGAGTACCCAAGACAAAATATTTTATTGGTGTATTATCTTTATATTATAAAAATAATTTATGAATTAAGTACATTTATAAAATATACTTTCCAAAATAGAATATAATCATACACCGAGTAGTAACACAATCCAACAGATATTATCATGATAAAACAATTGTATTTCAAATTACTTTGATATATAATAGAATGCCATACACATACTTCTCTACTAGCTATAGGATCGTTTACCTCACGATCGAGAGTTATGACGGTATCGTAACCTGAACAACTGTGTTATCCAAGCTTGCCATCAGTGTCAGAGTCATTTAATATCTCTAATGGTAGGAGCCAACACATGGTACAAACCACAATATCATCAACTGTTGGCCTAAAGAGCTATCCAAGAGGGGGGGGGGTGAATTGGGTCATTACTAAAATTTAAACAATTAAATTCTTTAAACACAAATAATCAATTTTCCAAAATCAATCATTATACGCAGTAGAAATGTGTTTAATTCTAAATGCACAGCTAAACACAATATAGGAAAATAAAAAATGCAGCACACGAGAATTTATCTTGGTTCAACAAGCTATTCTTACTTACGTCCAGTCCCCCGAACTCCACAGAGATTTGTAATCCACTAAACTCCCTGATTTCTATTAATTTCACAGACTTAGAATCAGCCTTTACAAATCCTGATTATTTTTACAGGTAAAGAATCAACTTACCACTCTCTTACTTATCCTTTTCATAGGTTTAGGATGGATATTTACAATCACTCTTTAATTCAATTACTAGAAAAATCGAAACCTAATTTTTTCAAGGGAAAAAAATAACCTAATATTTTTGTAGGACAAATATGAAACTCTAACATTTTCAAAGAAAAAAGATTGAAACCCTAACTATCCTGACTAGACACCATCCCAAATGTGTCTAATCCGCTCAAACTAAAAAATAGGAAAAAATTTAAGTTTCTTCCTACAAGGGGCTTCTACAACCTCAATAAAAATATACTCGATTAATGACATGAATAAATACTACGTAATATATACAATATGAGGCAAATTAAATCTGATTAAATAATAGAGTGGGTGGCACAAAGTAAGAACGCAATCAGATAACCAAACAAAAAATTATTTGAAAGATTTTCAAGACTTTAAATTCAAAACAATTTTTTAAACAATCCTTAACCAAAAAATCAATATATAAATCTTTGAAAGTAAATAAAAAGACTTAGAAGGATCTCACCGTGAAACACCAAAGACTAGAATGATTTCGCAATTAGAACTCAAACTGGTGACGCAAATAACAAGTGCTTTAGATCAAGAATTTTGAAGATAATCTCTCGTAGAAATCTCAGCAATATATTCATTCCTAGAAAAGCTCAAAACTGATGTTCTAGATGTGTTTTTGCTCAATCCCGTAGGTCTACTTAAATAGACTTAGAACTAGGCCTTCAATGGTTAGTTTTCTAAAAATATGTCATAAAATGACTTCTTAAGACCCAATATATCACACACTATCAAAATATGTATGTTTCATTCAAAAATACTCTTTGAAATGTTCATTTCGATCCCAATTTTTTTTTTTTTTTCAATTAGCAATCCATAAGGATAGGAAGAATTAAATCATTTTAATTAAGAGAATACTAAAATATGTGGATGAAATCATTAGGATCACATAATACATTGTAGTTCACAAAATTAATTCAAAATCCCTTACAAGCATCCCTTGATATCATAAAAAATAGATAGATTTGATAAAGAGATCGAAACAGTCAATTTGTTGATTGAACATGTCGGTTGACTAACTCCTTCCTTCAGTCGACCGCACAGTGCCGATGGCTTATTTAGCCATTGGCCTTAACACATATCGGTTGACCGATCCACTTGATTGGTTGACCGATACGGTTAGTAGCATTTTCAAATCTTCCAATTTAGCTACTATTTCATTCGGTTGACTAACCCAAACCTATCGTTTGACCAGATCGATCAGAGATCTCCCTCCTTTACTCATTTAGCCACTGTTTCAATCTATTGACTAACTCATTTGCTCGGTTGATTGATTGGATCAATATGTCTCTATTTCTACTCCCAAAACACACTATTTTGATAAGTCGATCGGCCTTTTTCAGTTGACCGAATTGACTAAAAAACTTAAAATTTTACACTTTAAAACACATTTTTTATTTAAGTAATTTATCAAAAGAATTTCAAATAAGGAGCACATAAAAAATTTCATTTTAGGATCTTAAACTTATCACTTCTTATCAAAGACAAAATAAGATTAATTCATTTTAAGTGACATGCGTGATCCTAATTCAAGTTGCATTAAGAGTATATAAGTAAATAGTTATTTTCACCTAGTTTTTTTCAGCGTCTTCAAAACTCTTTACATGTGTATCATGTTCATCTTACACACTTTATATTTTCTTTAACAATTCTTCTTCTTAATAAAGAAAAAAATGGAACTTTAAATCTAAAACACTCGATAAAATCTTTAGTTCCACTAAAAATATCAACGCTTAATTGGTCATCAAAACCTTGGATTCAACATATATCAACATATTCAACTCCACCATATTATATTATCAATACCATATTAATAATCAATAACACGTGGTAAAAACCACCATATCATGTTGATAATCATCATCATCAACAACAACAACACAATATATATCAACCGTTTACATGATTTGCCTTCCTGATGGCAAATGTTGTACTTATTTTATTGTTTTGTGTTCCTTTGTCTTGAAGAAATAGAAATATCTATAAAATATATAGATAGATAGTAAAGTTGGGAGAAGGGAGAGAGTCGCGAAAAAAGAGAAAAGAAAAAAAGAAGAAGAAATGATTATGGATGACCACATATGTGTATATATAGATGGATGGAGAGATTGAGTGATCAGGTGAGGATTAGATGAAGCAGCAACAGAGGCTTGGAGAAGAGAGTGAAGAGAGGAATAAAGAAAAAATAAATGGAGGAAACATGCTTTCATCTGAGTTATTATAAGTTGTGGATTTCAGGTAGAATTAACTTTTTTAATATATGTATTTAATCTCTCTATTTATTGTGTAGTCCATGTTGTAGTTGTCGTTTAATTATAATTGTTGATTTATATGGATTATTTATGAACATGTATTACGTGGCAATTATGTGTTCTTCTGTGGATTGATTGGATGCATATAATAAATGAGTTAAAATTCTATCGAGTGTTGACTCATATCCTTATAGTATTGATTGCATGATCTATAAAAATAGAGCTGCGCCAGAAAGAATAATTGGTTTTGTAATTAATTGTGTAATATTTGTATTTATTATTAATTGTTGTGAAATTAGAAAGAATTAATTGAAAACAAATTATTATTGACATATTTAAATTTACTATCATTGTAATAATTTCACTAAGTTCGGTACCCGATGAATAGTACCGTGTACAATACATAAGAATAGTACCCGTACGTATGAATAGTGTCGCATGAGTATTGTCCACAAATTGATTTGTATTTTACTAATACTTTTCTGTAGTAAAGGGAGAAATCTAGTGACGCTCCTGAGAAATCTGACCGTTACATTGTAGACATGTTTTTAATTTTAATTTTTATTTTTCATTCAATTACGGGCATAGTTGTGTTGGAAAGGTTTTAAACTATGTAAATATGTAGGTATAATAATTTTGAGTACTTTGTAACTACTTTTGGTAATTTTCATTCCGTGTTCTTCTATGAATTGATTGTGTTTCTAAACTTCTTCTTTAGGATGATTTTCATATGATTTCTTTTTTTTTTTTGTCTTTTCCAAAGATTATTAGTGGCCATTTTTTTTCTTCACTAAATTACCATATGCCTCTTGAATTCTTTTTGGTGTTAATGAATGTAAATGATTTTAAATATAATTTCAAATAGGGTAAGCACTAGGGTTCCGATCTCATTGTTTAATATATTCAATCGGACTTTCTCTATAAATGTTTAGTATAAATGCTTTCAATTTGATTGTTTAATATTCAGCTACGGTTACACACTAGGATTCTCGAAAAAGTGAGAACATGATTTTCTTTTATGTTATGAAATAAAATAAGGTAAAATTTTTGATAATAAAGTTCCTGATTTGAGTATTTTCCCAGTTCTCATAAGTGTTTTCTTGATGTTCCCGAAAATTCATTCCATTTTTTTATTTCAATTAAGAACCACATTCAATTTTTGTTCCAATATTAACTCAGAAGTAGTGTGGTTTTACATTTTTTTAATCAGGTATCTTTTGTTTCTATTACCTTCTCTTTTTAGTTGTGTTTCCGCATATTTGTTCTTGTTTTCCTGTTCCCATAAATTACCTCTGTTTTTTCTCTCTCCCTTCGCAAAGCTCTCGTTATCAGCCACTATTCTCCTGATGCTGTCCTTGTTTTGTTTGATTTTTTTTTTTTTTGTTTCTCTATAATCTGTTTGTAAAATCTATTTTTGTACAATCAAGTCTTTCTTTTCGGGATAAAATAGAAAGGCATTAGAGGAAAATCTTTTATGTATTTTTTTAATCTTAAAAGCAGTGGTAATTTTTGAATTGTTGATTGTTTTGTTGAATGTGCAAAATATTGCGTTGAGGTAGTGAGATATAATTTAGGACGGTTTAGGAACATAAACCCTAACCTATCCCTATCTTATTTAATGCCTATTGGCCCATGCTATTTTTTTAATCATTTTTTTCGTTTATAGTTTTGTTGAAAAATAAAAGATATTTATTGAAATTTTTTATTTGATTACTTTTAATTTATTGGGTTCATTATACGTTGTCCCCTATAATTAGACTATTTTGCATTTACTTTTCTGTAGTATTTTTTCACTATTTATCCCCTTGTGTTTGTGGATTAGAGTGTAATAGTTAAGTTTTCCGTTACTTCTAATGGTCAACGGCAAAAGTCAACAAAAATCAGTTAATTTGTGTTAAATGACATTTATACCTTTAAAATATTTTAGTAAAATTATTTTTATATATTAAAAAACTTAAAGGGTTATTGTGCATCTTTTCTTTTATTTCATCTTCTTCATTTCCCTCCCTACCTCCCCACTCCATTTCAGGCAACCCAACCCCCACCTCTGCTCCATCTCCTGCGAAACCACCAAACCCCCACCCCTGCTCCGTCTCCGGCCACTTCCTCGCTGCCTTTACTTAAAAAACCCAACTCAAATTTTTACATCCACTCCTCCCCTCCTGTTCCGGCGACCTCTCCCTGTTCATTTATGCTGACGTTTCTACCTATTTTCTCTCCCTATCTCTCGCTCTCTCTCTCTCATCTCCTCCCCTACCCCGGTTCCCCTATTCCACTCCCCACCCCACCTAGCTCCCCTATTCCAGCAACGGCGACGACGACACCCTCCCCCCTTCCCTGTTCCTTTTTGGCGATCTATCTTCTGTGTTGAAGATCCAAATAAGCCCTGGCCCATCTTCTGGTTTTCCAAATGTGGTTTCGAAAGTAGAGAGAGAGATGGAGCTTGAGGGGCCGTCGGTCTGTGAAGGAAAACGAGGTGATAGAGGAGAAACTGAGACAACTGGGAAAGCAATGGAGGAGGGGTGCGATGATGAAGGAGCGGTCGCCGGAGATCAGGAGGATTCCAATCAGCTTGCAGAGAACAAGGGTATCGGTAATTTTGTCGTTGGCCCTCTTCTTCCTCTCAAGGACCAAATTGAGAAAGAAAATGAGGATGAGAGCTTAAGGAGGTGGAGAGAGAGAGAGAGAGAGAGAGAGAGAGAGAGAGAGAGAAAAGAGGGGATGTTGATGCGAACAGAGAGAGAAGAGAGGTGATGGAGTGGCCGGAGTTGATGAGTGAACAAAGAGAGAAGAGAGGTGATGAGTGTAGAATGGTTCGCCGGAGTTACAGAAGACAAATGATTTAGGGTGTTAGTGAAATTTCATCTAGGTTTTTTCAAAAAAAAGAAAAAAAAATGTAGAGAAAGAGAGAGCATGTATGTAACGGTGGTTGGTTAGTTGGTGGTTGTTCATAGGGATGGTTGGTTGGTTGGTTGGTGGTGGCAGCCGTTGGGGGGTGGCCGGCGTGGTAGATGGTGGCCTCCTTTATTTGCATTTGCTGAGGATGGGATGGGGTTGGGAATTAAATGGGTATTCGGTGAAGAGGTGATGGAGGGGGTTATTAGAAATACACTTTGATCCTTTAGTTTTGATTTTTTTGCAAATAAATCCCACTGAATTATTTAGAATAAAATAACAAAATTACCCTTAGTTTCAAAGTAAAATAGTACAATTATTCTTCATTCTGTTAAATTTTAATTGTTGCACCTTAGTTCACAATGGTAATTATATTATGTTAAAAAGTACCAAATAATGCATCGTTTTATGGGTGAGGTTTAGTTCAAGTTAAATATTGAAAGACATTTGTTTAATAAAATCAGAATGAATAATTGAGATGCCAGAAGTTTTGAATGTATTTTATGTATACATTTTGAAGACATATTTTGCCTACTTATTTTAAGGAACAATTTTAAGAAATCTCATGTTGATTTTATCCAACCTTTTCATTCATCAAATTTTCCTTTTTATTTAAGACCTAAGTATTTTGCTCTCTACTTCTCTCTCATTTATTTCTCAAACCTTTCTTTTTTTCTTTTTTTGCTGTTTAATTCAAAGCAGTGCAAATTTTATCACACTATATTTTATTTCTTTCTTAATTTTTATTTTTGTTTGGGTGGGAATCTTTTTTTCTTTTTTATCAAATTTAGTTTTGATCTTTGCCAATTATTTTTAATCTAATGGCTAATAATATCTCTTAAAAATGATACTCTTTTTCATTTATTACATAAATCATAAATTTTAGAAAAAAAATTAAAATTGAGAAAGAAAAAATAATGGCATGGTGGAATTTTGGTCATTTTGATTAAAAAATAAAAAAAGAGGGTTTTTTTAAAAATAAAATAAGAAAGAAGTAGAAGATTTAGATACTTGTTCATCAAATATAGAAAGAAGGAGACGGATGGGCCCACCTATTTTTGAAAATATCTTTTAGAAATATATTGCGAGGATATTTCCAAAAAAATACATATGAGTTGTTTCTTACTTTTAAAATTAATGGCTAATAATCGAGTTCTTTACGTAATAAATATAAAAAAAAAAAAAAAAAATTCTGACAACAGATGTATTTGAATTTATTTACGCAAGTTGCGTATTTCGGGGTTGGCAATCCCGGAAACTGAGATCCCGGGATTGCCAACCCCGGGATCTTCCATTTATTTTTTTATTTTTATTTGGACATATGGTCCCGGGGTTACCAACCCCGGGACCTTTTGGTCCCAGCTGCACAAGCAGCTGCTTGAAGCAGCAGCTGCTGCTTCAGACGTGCAGCTGCTGCTGCAGCTGTAGCTCCTTAAAAAAAAAATAAACTAAAAAATATCGTTTTGGCCCACTAAATTTATAAAATTTTCGGCAACTTTGAGTTGATTAACGGTGATCTATCGATATTTTAAATAAATTTAATTTTTTTGTGCATAAATTAAATTGAAAACACTCCATAATGCTTTTTACAACACTAAAAACGGACATGTGGATAAATTTTAAAAAATCGTCAAAGTTGGCCAGATGAGCTATTTCGATAACGGCAAAAAAAATTTCGGCAATCTAGAATTAATAAAAGATTGCATTATTCATAACAGAAATGAACTAAATTTTTTGTATATAAATTATGTTCATAACACTACATAACAAAACTTAGAACACTAAAAACGGACTAGTGAATAATTTTTAAATAATCGTCAAAATTGGTCAGATGAGTTGTTTCGATGACAATGCAATTTTTTTTGAAAACTTAATTAACAAAAATGGTCGTCTATCCGTAACAGAAATAAATCTGATTTTTTTGTGTACAAACCATGTTCATAAGAGCGATTATTTAAAAATTATTTACTAATTCGTTTTTGGTGTTCACAATTCAAAAACACTATATTACACTTGAAAGTTTGGATTAACATAATTTTGCACTCGGAGGTCCGTTGAGGGCGATTTTTTTTTTTAAAGTTGGATCTGATCTGAGTCATTACTCTGGATTTTGAAGATTTCAATTTTACCAATAGGACAAGATGCACGCTCTCAACAAAGATTACAAATTTAGTCACCTAACACTTGAAATTGAAAATTGAAAGTGAAAACGGACTTTATTTGAAAAAATACTGGACTTCCGGTAGTTTGCGGCGCCTAGATCTCAAAAAGATACCCAAAATCAAAAAAAAAATTTGCCCCAAACGGACCACCGAGCGCAAAATTATGTCTATCCAAACTTTTTCTATTATTTTACGTAAATTTTATTTTCTCTCGATAACATATTATCCGTTTTTGGTGTTTTCGATTTTATTATTTAGCGTTATGAACGTAGTTTGTATGCAAAAAAATCAGATTCATTTCTGTTACGGATAGACGACCATTTTTGTTAATTAAGTTTTCAAAAAAAATTGCATCGTCATCGAAACAACTCATCTGACCAATTTTGACGATTATTTAAAAATTATTCACTAGTCCGTTTTTAGTGTTCTAAGTTTTGTTATGTAGTGTTATGAACATAATTTATATACAAAAAATTTAGTTCATTTCTGTTATGAATAATGCAATCTTTTATTAATTCTAAATTGCCGAAAAAAATTCTGCCGTTATCGAAATAGTTCATCTGGCCAACTTTGACGATTTTTTAAAATTCATCTACATGTCCGTTTTTAATGTTGTAAAAAGCATTATGGAGTGTTTTCAATTTAATTTATTCACAAAAAAATTAAATTTATTTAAAATATCGATAGATCACCGTTAATCAACTCAAAGTTGCCGAAAATTTTATAAATTTAGTGGGCCAAAACGATATTTTTTTTTTTTAAGGAGCTACAGCTGCTGCAGCAGCTGTAGCTCCACGTGCAGCTGCTGCTGCAGCTGCACGTTTGAAGCAGCTGCTGCTGCTTCAACCAGCTGCACAAGCAGCTAGCAGCTGCTTGTGCAGCTGGGAAGGTCCCGGGGTTGGTAACCCTGGGACCATATGTCCAAATAAAAAAATAAAATAAAATAAATAAATGGAAGATCCCGGGGTTGGCAATCCCGGGATCTCAGTTCCCGGGATTACCAACCCCGAAATACGCGACCTGCGTAAATAAGTTCAAATACATCTGTTGTCAGAATTTTTTTTTTTTTTTTTTTTTTATTATTATTATTACGTAAAGAACTCGCTAATAATCTTTCAAAAAATATATTTTGAAAGTATAATCTTTTCTATTTTATTATATGGATGACAGGATATAAAAATAAAATTAAAAAAATAAGAAGAAAAAATATGGAATGATGGAATTAGAGTTGTTTTGAATTAAGAAACAAAAAAGAGAGATTCAAAAAAAAATAAAAAAAAATAAATAGGTCATTTAAATATTGAGTTCTTTAGCCAATAATTTTTATTTAAATAAATAATTTCTGAAAACTAATATATTTAAACTTATTTACGGAATACTTATAAAACGCAGGGGTGAAATGCGTTTTTTTGAAAAACGCAAGTTGGATTTTCTTTTTCTATATGAAAAAAAACCCTAAACGCAAGTTGGATATGCGTTTATATGGTTTCTTAATTTATTTATTTTTAATTAAAACGCATTTGCGTTTTGCGTTTCTATAAGAAACGCAAAACGTTTTTGCGTTTCTTGCTAAGAAAATGCAAAACAAATTTGTGTTTTCATTAAAATAAAAAAAAGAAGTCCACACATTTGTTTTTACTTAAAATGCAATTGCGTTTTGCATTTTAAGTAAAACGAAAAACGCATTTTTGTTTCTTGCTCACACAACGCAAAAAAGGCCACGTTTTCTTTAATTGCACTATTATCCTTTAAATTTTAGTTGCGTTTTCTTTAAAAGGGAAAAAAAAAAAAGGCGACGTTTGTTGAGCTGCGTTTTGGAGGAAAAGGCCACGTTTTTTTAGAAACGCAACGTTTTCTTTAAAAAAGAAAAAAAAAATCTCAACCGAAGCTTTGCTATCCGTTGCCATTAGAAAGGAAATAAATTGCACTATTATCCTTTAAATTTTAGAATAGTATTAACGTAAACTCTATTAAAATATTTAAGGATATAAATGTCTTTTAACTCAAAGTGACTGATTTAACTTTATCATTTTTTTCTTATTAATCTACCTAATATTCATTTCAATAAAAATAATTATTTTTTTAAAATTTGTGTTTATCATTTGGTTATAAAATAAATTTTTATTGTTATTTTATAATCAAATAAAAATTTTAAATACTAATTGGAATGGAAATTCCCCGCAGTCTATATTAGTGAACATCGGTGACTTCGATTTTGATTCACATTTGATGACACTTTCTAGACTGTTAAAAGGTGACCTAGAAATGATATTGGATTTGGATGGAGAAGAAAAAGAAATAGACAATAGGATTGTTAAAATTTGTTGTTCTAACCGAGATAGATATCAACGACAACTGTTCACTCCCTTGCCCGCTCGGTTCGACGTCCATATCTTCATCTCCATCCGCACCATTCCCCTCTTCCTCTAATGCAACAACATCTTCCAAATCTGTATGTTCGCCATTGTGGAAACTATTGATTGTAACTAGCCCATCCTCCACGTTCCTATCATACCTACCACAACTGTTGTCGTGCAGTGGACTAATTGGCGAATGATGGTAATGTGGAACGGCAGAACTGGTGCCTGCGTCACGGTCAATCACTGTATGGGGTTGATATTCTTCGGGAATGTAGGGAGATCGGTGAGTGTAACTGGATTGAATAACTTAGGGATCGAACATAGGAATGTTATACAAAGAAAATTGTCTGGATAACGCGGCAACATGAGGATTGAAACTCTAACTTAAAAATTGGATAAAAGGACTAGGTTGGGAAGTGGATATTGGAGTGTGATTAAAAGCTCGCTCTACCTCGACATACACCTTAACACTAAGCAGCGAGGGCACCTTACGAGGTAATTGAAGCACATGGTCTAATGCCGCATCGTCAACAATTGAAAACAACATGTGTCTATAATTCCCTGGCCCAATAGTAGCTATCGACAACCTACACTTTAACTTCAAAGTTTTATCAACTCCATCCTAAAAAATATAAGGTCATATCATCGCAATCAATTCATTTAACGTAATCCCTTGAAAAACATCCAACGATTTAACTGCAGACATTATATACGACACCCCAAACTCAGCTCCTTCCATTATTCTACCACCCCAATACAAATATAATGTAACGGCCTCCATTTCAAACAACTACAATGTCACAAATAAAAGCAAAACAAAGACAGTATTATTATCATTATCATTAAAAAAAAAAATTGAAATTGTCCAATTTTTTTTCAATAAATACTGTTGAAATTAATTGTCATTTATTAAATCTTAAATTATATATACACAATTACTTATTGAAATGAAATTTTTAAACACACTTGACTTATGAAGGTTGTAATATATAAAAAGTAAAGAAAACAAGTTATTGACATGAAGAGAAACAAAATCACGAGTCAAATTTTTTTCAGTGGTTTCCAGTGGTGTTTGTGGGCCCATTCGTTTTCATGATTATTTGATTGATTTAAACAAGGTTAAACCACCATTAGTCATAAATGATAACAAATCTAATTGATTAGATAAAAAATATTGAATGACTTGAATTATGGGAAAGTAACCTACAACTGATAATTTCATTATCTAAACCATTAGTTGAATCAAAATAACCAAATCAAAGGTTTAAAAACTGAACTCAACCAACAATAGAGAAATATCAAGAAAAACCATAATGGTGACTCAATTATTATCACCAAATACTAACGTAGTTGAATTCAACTCATGATATCAAAAGCTAACTATAGGGTTGAATTCAACTACAAAATTTAACTTAAACACACAACTTTGGGTTCAAAACAACTAACTTATTCAAAATTAACGAAACTCGTGTTGAAATCAAATTTGAATAGCAACAACAATTTTCTCACAACTGAAAAAAAAAAACCGAAATCTATATTATAAATTATTTTTTAAAAAATAATTTAAATCCTATATTCTAAACTTTTCTATATAAAACCGAGATGTTCAAACTATTCTACATAAAACAAGATCTAAAACCTAGATCTACACAAATACAAAACAAAATATAACTACTAATTCCCAATGTGTGTCCAAACTAAAAATACAAAATAGTAAAAACTAAATCTAAAACCGATCTACACAAATAAAAATCGAAATCTATCCCACGTTTTTAATTAATAAAATCCTATACCCTAAACACAAACACAAACCTAAATGAGCACACAAATGCACAACATTATAACAAAAATAGATGAAATTAAGCAAACAAACCCACAAAAAAATAATATTCGAAAAACAAATTCTCACCTCAACGACGGTGGCTAGAGGCGGCAACAGTGGCTGGAGGCGGCAACGTTTGGTGGAGGCGTTTAAGGTGGCTGGAGGCTGCAGTGTTTCGTGGTGACGCAAATGAGGACAAGACAAAACACATCGACGATGACGAAGGAGAAGAGAGAAAATGCCGACGGTGACGGCAATGGCGATCCAACTACAAAATTCAACTATTTAAACACACAACTTTAGGTTAAAAGAAACTAACTTATTGAAAACACCCAAAATAAAATTTCTAATTGAAATCGAAAAATAAATTTGTAACTAAAACTGAAATATAATAACAACGACATCTAAAACCGATTTACACAAATAAAAATCGAAATCTAATGCAATTAATTAATAAAAATCTTAGACCCTAAACACAAGCACAAACACAAACCTAGATTTATATTTCAAAACACACACACACACACGGTAAAATTACTAATATATTCACAACACACATATATACCTATATACACACATACATTTCAAGAGCCAAAAAAAAAAAAAATTTACCTCTTAATCTAGAGCAGTGGCCGACTGTGATGGAGGAGAAGAGAAGACCGGCGAACAAATTTTCCAAATCGAAATGAAAACGAAAGGGTGTGAGGTTGGTGTTAAACAAGAAAAACGCAGTCAGAAGTTGTGTTTCATGTACAAACGCAACTCTGATCTGTGTTTGTTTAAAAAAACGCAGATCAAAGTTATGTTTTTGGAAGCCTTTTTGCAGAAATTGCAGAGCTGCATGGGGAAGGAAAAATGCAAATGAGAATTTCATTTTTCGGAGACATGCATTTCCCATTTGCGTTCTTTTTGTTCGTACAATCATCCTTCCAATTTGCGTTTTTTTTCCTGCACAATGAAAAACGCAAAAGGGTTGTGCGTTTTTTTTTACCAAAATGCAATTCCCTTCTGCGTTTTATGTGCCTTCTGTAAATAAGTTTTTGTTCTACATATTTTAGAAATTTTCTTTTTATTTAATAATTATTTGGTAAAGAATTCTTTAAATATTTGTACGTCGACAATAGATAGGGTTTAACAAAATGGAAGGTTTGAATAAATGGAAATAAAGAAGAGAGAGCACTCATTTCTTAAAATTATTGCTTAAAATATATAGTTAAAATATATAAAAAATAAACTACAAATTGTTTTATAATCTATGTAATATGATAGGACGCTTATAAAGAGGATCATCTTATCAAAAGATAGACCAACTAAAATTTTTGTACTGTTGAATCATCCTCCTTCTACATATTATGAAAATTAGGGTTTTATGCTCATCCACCTCTACCCTAGCCGTGTGGTCCTCTCCCCTCTCTTCCAATTCATTGCATCTCTCTCTGCTACCCTCTCCATCTAAACCTAAAAGATCTCTATCTCACTTTCTTTCTATGTGTATCATCCCATCCCATCCTATCCCAAATTCTCATTACCATCTCTTCCTTGCTCACACCACATTGATGCAAGTACCACTATCGTCGATTAATCCTTATATCCATCATTTTTATAGAACATATACCATTACCACCCAACAACGACGTCGCATACCAACATCCAAACCACCCAGACTTTCTTTCGTTATCATAACCACGATTTTGGGCAGAAATATATTTGATTTGGCTAGATTTTGTTTTGAATTTGCCAGATTAAGATCTAATTTGGTTGGATATAGGATCAAGTAGTTTTCATGGTGGTTTCGCCTGAGATTTGCTCAAAATCATTTCCAACTCTGAAGTCATTGGAGTTTTGGAGCCATGGATAAGATTTGTGATCTATTGTTGCTCTTTGTTTGTAGAAGTCAGGAATTTGAAGTTAGCTAATGGGGATTTAGTTATTGTTTCTTGTGTATTTTTTGTTTATATTTTGGAAATATTGATTTCCAATCGGAACTTCATTTGGCTAAATCTAAGTTCTATTTCTCTATGTTTGTGTTCGAGTTCACTATATCTAAATTTATAGATCTAGATTCGTATTTCCATATTTATTTATTTTTTTGTTACATTTGTATGTATCTGTGTGCGATTGAGAGACAAAAGAATGCACTTGTATGTAATTCTCTCTTTGCCCGGAGTGGTAGAATATATATTGCATACTCGAATAGTCACACTTATGTTTTACTATACCTAATGAATGCCTTTAAAGTTTAGTGGCTGGAATACAACACTTGGTATAAAAGTATAGCATTGCACATATGTGATGACCAATACTTCAATTCTAAAGATCACAAGCACAATACAACTCCGATATTTCATTTTGACATTGTGCAAAACTATCAAGTAGAGTATCTAGGATAATCATCTTCAATGCTCTTACTACTCTATTAAGTCTCCTTTTGGTTGTTCTACTATCTCACATTAATAGTTGAGCTCACTATTTAAAAAACAATTCCCCACAAAGTAGTCTGAAAATGTTAAAGACTTGTTTTAACCATCCAGTCTGACTGGAAACATTTAGGATATAAGTTATCAAATGTCTTTGATCTCACTCTTTTTAATCGCCATAAAAAACTAATATATTTTTAATTTAATATTCAAGGTTCTACATCAACATGATATAAAATAATAGCAAAAATATATTTTATTAATACTTGATATTGCAATTTTATAGAAAATCCAATAAATGACATAAAACAATATTGATTAGAGGGCTTATATTCAACACCACCTACAATAAAAAAAAGCACTGACGAGCCAACCATAGGCAGACGTGGTCAACCACCTTAGGTCATGTTTAGTACATGGGATTCATTTTGGGATTGGAATGAAGTTGGGAATGACCATTTCATTCCTACGTTTGGTTGGTGGGATTGATTTTCATTCCCATTTCCAAATAATGACTAATCCCACAACTCATGGGATTAGTCAATCCCAAATGAAATGAGGTATTAGGTAATCTTGGGATTACCTAATCCCAACTGAAATGAGATATTAGGTAAGAAGAAGGGTCTATATTTCTTTTTCTGTATTTTTCACAACAGAAAAAATAAAATTCTGGGAACATAAACAAAAATATGGTGGTGTTTCTTTCATGTTTCTATTCCCAGAAAACATGGAACGGAAACAAAAATATGTGAACGAAATTTGGGAACAAAAATAAAAATTTGGGAACAGAACAGAAACAGAAATATGGGAACAAAAACAAAAATAGAAATCTGGGAACATATTTCTGTTTTTGTTCCCATTTTTGTGTTTTTATTTTTGTTCCCAAATTTCTGTTTTTGTTCCCAGATTTCTATTTTTGTTCCAAAAGAAACCTGGAATATAGATATAAAACTCGGAATAAATAACTTTTCCTCCATATGTTTATTCGTATTTCTAATTTTATGAGAATAGAAATACTAAACAAGTGAGGCATAAGTGGGGTTTGGTGTTTTTATCTTAAGTCCGTAAACAAAATAATTGGAACAGAATCAGTAAAATAGGAGAAAAATTGTTCTATTCTGTTCTCAAAATTTTACAACAAAATCCTAGAACCAGAACATAAGTAAATCATTTTTTTTTTGTTTCAGTTATAAATTTTTTTGGGAACAAAAAAAAAGAAAATAGAAACACGAAAGTACTTCCAAGCCTTTTAGTTTGTCGGGTTAAAGGATAACCTAGGTGACATTTGTTTAGGTGGCGTTTGGTAACTGTTTCTATTTCCATTCTAGCAGTGGAATGAGAATGGGATGAGATGAGAATTTTGTTTCCTTCTTGGGAGTAGAATCGCATTTGGTAACAATAATTTTTTTTTTTAAATCATTTTTTTTTTTTTTTGAGATTTTTTATGTTTTGGCTGGGCGACGGCAGTGGCGGTGACGGCGATCGGCTGGTGGGTGACGGCGACGGCGACGGCTACAGTGACTGTCAGGTGGGTAACGACGGCGAACGGCTGGAGGTGACTAGTGACGATCGCCGGAGATGGCCGTCGGATGGCGGGTAGCGTGTGGACGGCGACGGTCGGTGACCGGCGGCGGCAGATGAACAGTAACTGGTATTGAGAATGGAATGGGAATAATAAAAAATAATTTTTTTTTGTTTCTCATTTCTTAAGAAAAAAATAGACAAAATTCTCAAATGGAAATAGAATGGGAACGAGAACAAAAATTACCAAACGCTATTTCTAAACAGAATTCCCAAAAATCTAGGAATGGAATGAAAATTTTTGGAATGGAAACAGTTACCAAACGGGACATTAGTGTCTCTAAATAATTCTGTTATGTTCCCAAAATTTTGTTCTAAAATTTTCGAATATTTTAGAATGTTATTTCATTTTTATTTATCGGTCATTCCAATACCATATTTAATGTATTTTGTAACCAAACGTAAGAATGGTAATGGTAATTCCAATACCATGTTTAATCTTGTTCGTCATCGAACATAAGAATGATAATGACCATTCCATTCCAATACCACATTCATTCTAATACTACACTCATTCTATTCCATTCCAGCATACCAAACGTAGCGTTAGTATTTTGAGATTTCTGCAAACTACTAGGATATGGAACTTCAAAAACTAATTAAAATGTAAGTTTAAACCATATTTGTTCCGTAATTCCTAATATCATTTTTTGGGCATTTTAAAATCATTTTAAGCTCAATATCCTATATTTTTCAAAATTTAAATTTTTACTTATGCTAAAATTAGCAAAATATTATTTGTAAGATAAATTATATTTTAAAGCATGCATTAAAAGTCTATTTATTTTAATTCATTTTAACCTTTCATAATCGAGTGTGTGCATACCCTAATGAGTCTCAGATACAATGATATTAAAAGGTTAATTTAGTAAATTGAAAATTACAACATCTGCATTCAATTTTGTCTTTACTTCTTTAACTTCAGTCTTTTATAGCATCAATTTGTTCTATTTTAAACCAATTCAAATATTGTTAGCACACTCAAGATTCCAATTGAGGTATTATTATCAAAATTAAATTAATGTGTCCCTTATTGTTGAAACTTCTTGGGCTAACACCAACTATAATAAGATTATCTTCAATCATTGTGCTTTTAGGTCTCTCTTTTACTACAATCATTTAAAAATATTAAATTTGTTCGGTCACAAGCTTGTTATCCACCATTTGTAACAAAAAAAATGGCTCGTTGTATATTTATTGGTACCTGCTTCTTCATTACTATATTTGTTTCGCAAGACTTTCCAAATTTTCATAGCAGTTTTATAAGTAATAAGATAATAATCTTAAAATTGATCCTCAAGGCAATTCAATAGATAAAAACAACAATTATACTCCTTTTTCATATTTTGTACCCTTCTCCCTGTGAAAGTGTTTTTCCTCTTCGATCATGTTAGTAGAAACTTAGACTAAATTCTTCTTAATCAGAACATAGACAACTTTGTGAGGACTAAGAAAGAAAAACATATTGCACTTCCATTTCTTGAAATGGACTTCCTTAAAGAGCAAAGGCTTGTTGAAATATTTAACACTTTTGTGGTGATCATCAATTCCATGTTTGAATGTCCTTAAATTTGTTGGAGAAAATAAAATTTTAATTGAGAAAAATACAAACTAATATCGGGCTAAGACGAAAAAATCTTGATATGTTTTGGAGATTCAAGCCATGCACAATTGGATATACTTTGAAACCAGTGCAACTGATCTTCTTTTTAACTTGTCTCTTCTAAGATACAATAACCCGATTTAATCGTTGTTTAGCACTAACTTTGTACAAATAGTAAAACAACGAACTCCACCAAGAGATCATATTTTTTCTTTGCCAAATGTGAATTAAGTATATGTGAAATTGTGAATGTTATATAAGTCGTGTAGGAGAGCCTATTTATATGCTAAAACAAAATACAAGATTAAATGCACCAAATAAATGAGAAATGTTATAAATTCTAAGTCTTTCAATTAACAAAAATATGACAATATATTATGAATGGAGTACCAACACGGAGACTCTCTACCTCCTTAACTCATGAAACTCCAAAATAAATGAAAAAATGTTACAAAATACCCAAAATCTTTAAATTATGACAACATATAAAGACATGGTGAATAAAGAGGTAACACAATAAAATAGCAACAGACTCTTTATTTCCGCGACGGTTTATATATCCCATTAGAAATAGATTAAGAAGTTTATACCTGAGACATCCCCATGACATTTCGACAAATAGTAAGGTCACCTCTTATCATTTTCATAATACTTGAGACACTCATTATCATATTTGTTGATAAAAATACCATTGTAACATATTTTTTTGTATTTTTTAATTTTTTAATTTTTGTTTTCATTTTTTTTTTAATTTTCTACTCTCTATCTTTCTCTCTCTTTTGTTTTTTTTGTTTTTTTATTTTTTGCTTTTGTTCCATATTTTTTTTATTTTACGCTTAATTTGTTTTCTTAATTTTTTGTATATGGTGTTTCTAGAAAAAAAATAAAAATAAAATAAAGGATAAAATTAGAAAGCATTGTACATATAAAGAAAGAAAAACAACCTTTAAAATTAAAAACAAAAAAGACAAAAATTGATATTGCCAAAAATTACCCAGTGCGTGATTCACGCCCTCACGGTCGGAAACCTTCGCAACCCGCAACCCTACCTACAAAACCACTTAGTTCTATGGGGGACTCCGGTGTGGTGTCGACTAAAGAACCTCCGGTGTGAGAATCAGGTTAAGTTACTCTGAAGAGAGAAATAACCGTAAACAGTATATTAGAGTGATATTAAGAAAGTTATGAGTGTGTTCTTATTGATACCTATTTTTCCCATTTATATTCACTCTGATTTCCCTTAGAACCGTTATAGCCATGATCCTCTCCACGTTCCAAACTTTTCCATCGTGAATGTTGCTTGTGCACCCATTTATGGATGGTGCCTTAATTACGTCTGTGCATGGGTGGAAAGGTTGGTGATGCAACGATTATCGTTGACCTACCATGCTTGGGTCTCATTTTTGGGCCTCTGTTAGAAGCCTTACTTTGTATCAGGTCAGTCCATTTGCACAGGTGGGCCTTATTAGAAGGTCAGACACTTCTTTCCTCGGATCACTAGAACTTGCGGCCCATGATCAGTCGTTAGGCCACAGATTCATTCTATTGGGTTAGGCTTTATCCACTGACCCACCCCACCTTCTTGAGTCCGACTCCATTATTCACACGTGGGAATTTTTCCCACATTATTTGTCCTCCTGACTTCTATGGCGATTCGTCGAAGCAAGACGAAAGATTATTCTTTTTCTTCCTTAGTTCCTTGGTGGGTATTTTTTCAAGGTTGTAGTTTTAGCCTCATTCTGAGCCTCTCGATCGAGTGAAATTTGGCGAAGGTTGAGCTGAACATTGAAGTTGATGTGTTATGGGCCAGGTTGAGGTAATAATTAAGACGTCATTAGTCACGTGTTAGGCTCTTGGGAATTTCAGTTGGGCCCAATATACTTGTAATTAAGGTTAGCCTAATCTTGACCAGGTTAGGCTTAACATTTGGATGAGATCAGTTCAAATTTGACCAGGCTCTCACCCCAACCATTGGATTAGTACGAGTGCCTACTAAGCTTCGGGTTACACTTTGCTAAACAGTATAGATCAGTTGGGTACTATTTGGTTAATTAGTCATCCTTTCTACTTTTGGTCTTATCGATAATGTAATGATGACACTTTGGTAATTATGATCTGCCTTAAGCTCCTACCATACTTGATCTAAGAAACCGTCATTTTTTCCTCGATATTTGCTACCGCCGTTTCATCATAAACAACCCAACGATTGGGTTTCCCCTTTTCCATCATTTCATGATAATTGGTTTGGCTATTTAAAGCCAAACCTTCTTAAGACCTTTTCTCAATCTCCCCTTTCGGGTTTTTTTGTCTTTTCTACTTTCCTTTTCCTCCTTTCGTTTTAGTATGGACATGGCTTTGTCATCGTCCGCTTATGATATTTTCGACGTCGTTCAAGCTAAACAAAAGAAGGAGATTAAGGAAGGGATCCTCTTTTGTCAGCTCATGATGAGGGCGAAGACTTTCGACGAAATACATCCCAAGCTCTAGGTTATCAAGAAAACCTCTATCCTCTATGCTTCTCTTAATGTCACTCATTTTTACGTGATATACCAACTCCATGAACTCCGTGGTCAGTTGCGAGCAACAGAAAAACAAAACAAGGAGTTGTAAGCCCAAGTGCAACTCCACAAAACCCATAATGTTGCGCTGAAGGCGAAGAAAAAGAAACTTCTAGACAAGAACAAGGAGAAGAGAGAGATGATACACTCCCTATCTCTGGTGCTGAGCCAGTACGTGGCGGGCGACTCCTACCGCTCGAGTTTGGACTCCGAAGACTCAAGCTCTCTTCCTTCTTTGGGGTCGGATTAGTTTTTAGTTTTTATTTTGTTTTATTTATTTATTTTTTGATAAAAATCCTCAAGAGCATTTTTTGAATAGTACGGACTTATTAGTCACCAAATAAGCTCCTATATGTTCAAGAAAAGTCTCAAGAACATTTTTTGAACAATAGGTGTTTTTGTCTTTTCCAGTCCGAACTCCATGGTAAGAAGTGATAAGTTCAAGACTGGAAAAGAACAATATTTCAAGTAGGATCTTGACATGGTCAAATGTAATTATGTCTATTACGTGTTGACTCCGAGGTAAGAAGTGATAAGTTCAAGAAATTCTTGTATTTTAGATTATAATCATAAGTTTATTGTTCGTGTGAAACTGTTGAACTTGTGTGTCGTGCATTGAATAATTTTCCAGAATAAATCTTGTCTTCAGACATCATTCATGCATAGAGTATGTGTTCTTAAATCTCATGTTTTAAAAATAAGTAACATTTGGGATAACAGGGGTAAATCTCCCAACCCTGACTTTTAGCGAATGTAAGGAGTGATTTAGAAAAATAAAAAGAATGTATTTTGATTTTCCCATTTTCTAATCCCTTGTAAATCAAGTTTAAGTAATAACCGTGATGCAGAATGTATGAGTGTTAGCAAAGGAAATTTTTTATTATTCTATCATCTGCCCTCCTCCATATCGATTTTAAGTAATAAACGTGATGTGGACTGTATGAGTTTCGATAAATAAATAAATAAATAATATGCTTGCTGACTTGCAATTTTGTAATTAGTTGTGCGTCAGTTGACAAATAAGTTATTGTAAATTGTTTTAGCTCCCTTCTGAATTAGTCTGGGCAACTTAGGATGAGTAGCTTAGTTGGTACGTCATGCTGACCTAAGTAGCTTTGGTCTCACTAAGCTAATTGTTGTTGGGCTGACTTTGTTAGCTTTAGGATGAGCTGAACTTAGTATTTTGTTTGACCAATGGGCTGGCCTTGGCAGCTCAACCAATTTTGACGAATTGGGCTGGGTAATTCGGTTTGTACATGAAATGGGCTAGGCAGTTATGCATTGACTTGGGATGGCCTTGGTAGCTCAGCCAACTTTAACGAACTGGGCTTGGTAGTTCGGTCTATACGTGAACTGAGCGAGGTAGTTACGTATTAGTTTGGGCTGGCCTTGGCAGCTCAGTCAATTTTGACAAACTAGGCTGGGCTGTTCGATTTGTACGTTAACTGGGCTAGGTAGTTACATGTTGGTTGGGGCTGGTCTTGGCAACTCAGCTAATTTTGACAAACTGGGCTAGGCAATTCGGTTTGTAAACGAATTGAGCTGGGGAGCTACGTATTGATTTGGGTTGGCCCTGGTAGCTCAGCCAATTTTGATGAATTAGGCTAGGCAGTTCAACGCTTTGATGAGCTGACCTTGCCAGCTTAGTTAGTGGGTGAGATGATCTTGGTAACCCACTTCCGGTTTTCTTCATTTTCTATGTGTAGGGGTGGTTTGAAGCCTTTGCTGAAATGAGTAGCTCTGACTGCTCATTAAAAGGTTTACAATCGAAACAACAACTGAATTTTCTTCGAATCTAATACAACAAATAACAAGGGACTCACACAAAGTATATTCGTAAATGCGCAATGTTCCATGGCCTAGGGATTGGAACACCATCCAGATCTTCCAACCAGTACATCCTAGGTCTTTTCACCGTGATCACCTTGTACGGTCCTTCCCAGGTAGGTTCTAGTTTTCGTAATCAAGATTTTGGGTAGTGTGGCATTACTCTTCGAAACACTATCTCTCCCATTGTGAAGTGCCTTGGGCGAACTGCAGGGTTGAATATTCTTGTCACCTTCGATTTGTAGGTTTCCATCCTCATCGCTACTTGGTCCTATTTCTCCTCTATGTGGTCTAACTCTTGGTGTATTGTTTCCTCGTTTTCTACGAGATTGACCGTGTTATCCCACTTCTCAGGTAAACTGATCTCTACTAGGACTACTTCCCCCGTGCCATACGTCATGGGGTAAGGCGTTTCCCCCGTGGTGTACTTGAAGTGGTACGGCAAGCCCACAAGATTGTAAGTAGCTCTTCCACCCATTTACCTTTGATATCGTCCAACTATTTTTTGAGAGCTTCTTTGATGGATTTATTCGTCACTTTTGCTTGTCCATTCTCTTGTGGATAAGTTGTGCTTGATGTTTGATGTTGTATTTTCAGTTCGTTGAACATCTGAGCAACTTTTTCCCCAGTAAAAGGGGTCCCATTATCTGATATAAACACTGCTAGGATGCCAAAATGACATATTACCTGCTTCCAAAGGAAGTTCTTGACTTTATTCTCTCTTATTGTCACGAATGCCTCAACCTCTACCCATCTGGTAAAGTAATCGATCACCACTAGTAAATACATCTTGTTCCCAGGTGTCGGTGTGAACGGTCCTAGAACATCTATTCCCCATTGGGTAAATGGTCATGGGCTGTGTATAGGTGTTTTTGCTTGAGAAGGAGCTCGGATGTCCTTCGAGAACCGTTAGCATTTGTCACACTTCTTGGCATACTCTTTCATATCACTGCATATGGTCGGCCCGTAATACCCAATTGTGAGTGCCTTATGTGCCAAGATTCGTCCTCTCTGATGGTTTTCACAAACACCCTTATGAATTTCTTGCGTCACATACGTGGCTTCTTTTGGCCCCAAGCAGAGCAACAAGGGTTGCGTGAATGATCTTCAATATAATTTACCGTCCATCATGATGTATCTTAATGCCTTGTATAAGATTTTTTGTACTGCCACCTTATTGTCTGGTAACGTTCCCTCATTCAAGTAATGTACCAAAAGAGTTCTCCAGTCTTCATCCCGCCCCAACTCGCCAATGCATGCACAGGATTTGGTTTGAGCTGATACGAACGACTGCTCTAAATAGTCCATTACCTTAAACTGCTGATATAGGCCAAAGGACGACGCCCGTACTGACAGTGCATCAACTTTCTCATTCTCAGTTCTTGGGATAGCTTTAACTTTACAGCTGTCAAAGGCCCTCGTTATCTCCTTTACTTTATCAACATAGAGGCGTAGCATTCATTCGTTAACCACGTAAGCCTCGTTTATTTGGTTGACTACTAGTTGTGAATCTAATCTGACCTCTACATCATGGGCCCCTATCTCCTTTACTAAGGTCAGGCCCAAGATTATAGTCTCGTACTCTGTCTTATTGTTGGATGCTCTGAATCCGAGCTATACAGCCTTCTCGAGTTGATCACCCTCCGGGGTTTCCAAGACTATGCCAACTCTATATCCTCACCCGGTCTTATCAGGGTTATCAGACATTCTCCGTCTTCCATAGTCACCTCTTCTGATAGTGTTAGCTTAGCAATTAAATTGGCCAGTACCTGACCTTTAATTGTTGTTATTGGTTTGTAAGTTACGTAGAATTCTCCTATCTCTACCTCCCATTTTATGAGGTGACCCGAAGCTTCTGGTTTACACATTACTACCATGAAAAGATACGAGGTTAGAACGTTAATTGCATGCACTTGGAAGTAAGTTCGTAGCTTATGGGTTGCGATTATCAGAGATAAGGCACGTTCAGTATAACGGGTCTTTACTGGTGCCAACGATTTTCTTACATAGAAAACTGGCCTATGCCCTCTATGTATTCCTTTACCAAAGCTGCACTGACCACAATAGTGATAACTTCCAGGTATAGGTATAGATTATCTCTCGGCTCAGCCTTGGCTAAAGTCTTCGCAAAGCCTAGGTAATCTTTGATAGACTACAGGGCACGCTCGCTTTGTTCATCCCAATAGAAATGCTTACTCCCTCTCAAGATTTTGAAGAAAGGAACGCATCTGTTTGTAAATTTAAAGATGAACCTTTTTAGTGCCGCCAATCTCCTAGTCAACACTTGGACTTCACATATCATTGAAGGGGACTTCATCCTTCTGATAGCTTTTATCTGTCCAGCATTAATCGTAATTCCTGCCTCATTCACCACGAAGCCTAGGAATTTGTTTGACGTTACCCCCAAGGCGTATTTCTTGGGGTTCAGCTTCATGTTGTACTTTCGTAGTATTACAAAAGCTTCTTCTGGATGCTCTAAATTATCTTCTTTCTTAGAGCTTTTGACTAACATAACATCTATATAAACTGGTAGCGAATTATTTGACACTATAATACCACAAGTGTATGGGTCAAGTTTTAATAGTATAGGAAGAATAGGGTTCTCGTATCCACGGGGATTGCTTTAAATTATCGTTAAGTACCGCGATTGTCGTAACTTAACTTTATTTAGGCGATCAATTTTTTGGGTTTTTAAACTAAATAACTAAAACAAATATAAATACAAAAAACAGAATAAAATATGAATTTTTCTATGCACAATTGTTCTAGGGGTTTGATTTCATCTCGTTATTCCCATGTTTTCCTATTAAGTAATTATTAGTTAATTCTGCTATTCAATAATCAAGGTCCCGTGCAATTGCTCTCTCACTATCTCTCCCGAGCGTCAAGTGAGAGAATATATAAACACTTCAATACTGATATCCCTATCTAGTTTTTAGGTGAAAATATTCGTTAAACCCGACCTTATAGATTACACAAGCTCTAAATATCTCGCGATCTATTAAAGTTTACGTTGTATTTAACCTAAGTCCGAACTTGGGATTACCTCTTCCGAGTGTCAAATCCCAAGCTCTCAAATTCAACCAAAATATCATGTGGAAGCATACATCGGAAGTATTATAAATATAAACACAATTGAATGGCAATTCTAATTGATAAATCTAGAACTCGATTACCTCCCGGTTTTACAAGATCCTAAATTCCCAATTCGAATACTTAGGCATTGATTTCTTCCCAGATTCACAATAACCTAAGTTATGCACTCCCAATTTTGGTTACGAATTCAACATCTCCCGAGTATAAAATTCGTAACCTAACATCGTTTACCTCATTGGTCACATGAATCAAATACATTAAGCCTAAGAGATGCATAAAATGGAATTAAAAGTAACAATCAACAAAATAATCTAAATATGGTTCAAACCGAGAATATATCAAGCCCTAGATCTAGATATTAGCTCAACATAGACAAATCCATAACCAATATTTTCAATAAATTCATAAATGTAAAATTTGATACAATATTACAAATATGAAATTAAATCAAGATTAGGGAGGGAGAAGGGAAGAGAAAATGCTTATTGTGGATTTGAGCTCCAAATATTTAACTACAATTGCTACCAATTGTGTTTTCCTCTTCAATCTCGCATCAAATCGCTACCATCCAGTGTTTTCAAGGTCAAAATCGCCTTAAAATGGTGTTTTGTGCTCCCCAAAATCGACTCTCTCTCATTCCTCCTCGTAAAAATGAGCTGAAATACCGTAAAATAGGGTTCAAAAACGATTGTTGACACTCCAACACATGTTTTAGTGCACTGTAGTGCGCTATGGCTAAAAGCACAGACACAAGCTGGTAGCGCGTAAATATGCCGCTACTTTCATTCGTAAGTATACGAGGTCAAGTTTTAGTATAGATCGGGAGAGTTAGGGTTATCGTATCCACAGGGAGTGGTTTTGACTATAATTGAATACCGCGTTTATAATAACCTAATTTTATCTAGGCGAAGATAAATTAAATAAAATTAATTATACTAATACTAAGTTAATTAATCTAATTACATTAACTATACTAATATTACAATGAGATGTTTAGGGAAAGTATTGCCTAGGGATTAACTTTTGTTTACAAAAACGTGTTCGGTCTTGTTTTAGTTTACATTAACAACGTTCGACTTATCCGACAATCTCGGTTCGTAAAATCCCTCGCCACCTCTTCCTAGTGTAAGACGGGGGAATACGTGACTTCGTGTCAACGTTAAAGTCCCCCTCAACGTCTTAACGACTCTAGGTCATGTGAGTCTCGCCCCAACATCATCGATTGCATACTTTCTAACGCCCTCTCGGGTCGTTAGATTATCGTGTTGTGTTAACCCTAGTCCGAATCCGGGGTTACCTCTTCCGAGTGTCAAACCCCGTATTCTCAATATATCTAAACTAGCATATAATCATAGAAAACACGGCAACACAATCGAAATTATAAGGAACAACCATAAACGAAACACAAATTCAACCAAAACTACATTGTCATAAATAATACATTAATCCTTAGATAAAAACCCGTTTAGCTCGTGGCCATAGCTGGTTATACAATGAAAACAAAGCTAAACATGCTCAACTAACTACCGAAGTTAAGAAATAAAAGAAGAAACGAAAGAAACTTAGCCTAGTCCGTAGATTTGTCGCTAAAAATGCTTCGGGATTGCTTCTCCTTTATAGCAACGTGATCTTCTCCTTTGGAATTGGTTGAGCACTCCCAAAACCTCTCAAAATATCCCTCTATATGTTCTAAGGGGTCTCTTCCCCTAATGGAGAGGAGAGGAGGAGAAAACTAGGCTCAAAATATGCTAAAATATCTAAAATAATATCTAAACTGGCATAAAGGTTTTCGTCTAGGCGAAGTTACTGCAGGTAGGTTGGTTAACTTTCTGCCGGATTTCCGCCTAGGCCGAAAAACTACAGGTTTGCATTTTGTTTTGACTGTAACTTCTTCATCCGAACTTCGATTGAGGTAATTCAAAAACCTATGGAAATCTAAGAAAAAGATATACAACTTCCATGTTTTGAGTTTTCCCAAAATAGGATTGAATAATAATCCAAAATAGCCTTGAAGTTACAGTACCTGTACCGGCTTTGCACATTTTCGCCCTTTTTCCACCGTTCTTGATCCGATTTGATCGTTTTTGATCCGTTTACATACATTTTCACCTCAAACACCTGATTTAGACAAAAACACATAAAAACATAATAAAATGTACTAAACATACTCGAAAACTAACAACATTCGAATTGGAAATAGATAGGTAATTTACACCTATCAAATACCCCCAAACTCGGAATTTTGCTAGTCCTCGAGAAAAACACCCATGAAATAAAAGAAAATATAACAACTAAAAATGAAAAATGAAAAACACGATAAACAAATATGTGCAAGTTTTGAGTATCATCTACCGGCCAAACGAAATATCCTTCATCGGCCCCCAATCCTATCAAGTTCAGGCATAAAACACATTATGTAATGTTCTAGAATTTCAACATTTATAATAGTAAATGTTGTTATAGATCCTGCTAAAGTGTGTATGTGTGTTTAAAAACTCAAATATATAACTGTCCGTTAATCGGATTGGATTATCCACCATATAAGTGCATGACAGAAAAAAACCCGAAGGTATAGGGAATCCATAAGCTTGATCTGGGATCTATTCTCCACTAATGTAGGCTCGCAAGTTCAAAAAGATCAATAGGTCTTGGTTCGGTTTAGGACAAATGGCCAAGGGTATATTTGAAAAAGAAAACGGGTTAACGTCGTTAACTTGACGTTACCCAAGGCACATCGCTTGGCACTCTCTTACTCTTGAAACCCCACAGATATAACTGAAACAACCTTGAGCATAATTTTAAGAACTTTGTACTCACTTGTCAAAAAGAAACAGAAAATAAAAATCGTATGTACACTTGATTTTTTATTTTTTAACAAATACACCCCCAAACTCATTTGATTTGTACAATTTAAGGGGTGTGTGAAATATGAACAAAAAAATGACAAGTGAGTACTCGAATACTGAACCAATTAATTGTTCGCCCAAAACTCAACCACTTACTTCAAGTAGTATAATGAATGCTAACTTGATTCTCTCAAATTGTGCCTTTGGTTTAGCGATTTAGGTTTGGAAAGAAGTTTAATCGGTTACGTGGTATTGCTTAATTGTTTAGAATTGAAATGGCTATTAGGCTTCGACAGGGTAATGAGGGGTAATGATTTAACAAGGTTGGCTTAAAAAGGCTCAAGCGAGAAAATGAATGCCTAAATCATGTCTTCCGAACTACCTCGCCTAGGATTTCGCCTCGAATTTCCCCCAAATCAAGTTCTAGAAACCCTAATATCATGAATTTAGGTGACAAATAATCGTTTTCAAATCAATTAGACGGTTATATAATAAGTTTTCATGCTCGTGCAAGTAGGATCTATAATAACTATTACTAAAATATAATGTTGAGCACACAGAACATACATGCATGAGTTTTACGCTGGACCTCAATAAACAACCAGGGGATAGACTCATCATTGGGTAATGGCCCAGATGACGTCAAAACTCAGCACATAACACAATAACTATCCTAAACAGACATGTACGCGTAGAAACAATAAAACATACTAACTAAAACATATACTAAAAACATACTACACATCATATCCGAATCAAACAGGAAATTCCCATAATAACCTAGTCAGCGATCCCAATGACATGATAAAGCATTATAATGAAGACTAGGGTTTAGAACACGTACCTGGGAGGCGAGAGACTCTAGCCTCCAAATCAAATTGGTTATGATGGATCTAACTTATTCTTTTCCTTGGGTTGCCTCCCAAGAAGCGCTTAGTTTATGGTAGCCAACTTGACATTTTTAGAATGCCCTCAAGACTGGCGAGATTTTGCTTTGGATGGCTTGATCTTTCAACGAAACGCCTCACCAGCTTATGTGCTTGGCCAAGCACAATAAACAGCTTGGAATCCCGTCGAAAGGGATGCATCAATACCTGTCGATCTAACATCGCCAAGTACCCTGCATTGGAAACAAAAACAAAACTACAAACAAAAATTATATACAAAGAAATGCCTAAAGTAAAATTAGGTCATTTATACACAATATCGACAATGAACGACATCGCCAATCCCGGCAATACGAAACACTTGCTTCTCATATTTAAAACTTTAGTCCAGAGCCGTTACCGCGTTTCTCCGACAATAACATCAAAACAATCCCCGGCAACGGCGCCAAAAACTTGGTAGTACATAAAATACGCCGCTACTTTCACTCGCAAGTATACGAGGTCAAGTTTTAGTATAGATCGGGAGAGTTAGGGTTATCGTGTCTACAGGGATTGGTTTTGACTATAATTGAATACCGCGTTTAGCATGACCTAATTTTATCTAGGCGAAGATAAATTGAATAAAATTAATTATACTAATACTAAGTTAATTAATCTAATTAAATTAACTATACTAATATTACAATGAGATGTCTAGGGAAAGTATTGCCTAGGGATTAACTTTTGTTTACAAAAACGTGTTCGGTCTCGTTTTAGTTTACATTAACGACGTTCGACTTATCCGACAATCTCGGTTCGTAAACTCCCTCGCCACCTCTTTCGAGTGTAAGACGGGGGAATACGTGACTTCGTGTCAACGTTGAAGTCCCCCTCAACGTCTTAACGACTCTAGATCATGTGAGTCTCGCCCCAACGTCATCGATTGCACACTTTCTAACGCCCTCCCGGGTCGTTAGATTATCGTGTTGTGTTAACCCTAGTCCGAATCCGGGGTTACCTCTCCTGAGTGTCAAACCCCGTATTCTCAATATATCTAAACTAGCATATAATCATAGAAAATACGGCAACACAATCGAAATTATAAGGAACAACCATAAACGAAACACAAATTCAACCAAAACTACATTGTCATAAATAATACATTAATCCTTAGATAAAAACCCGTTTAGCTCATGGCCATAGCTGGTTATACAATGAAAACAAATCTAAACATGCTCAACTAACTACCGAAGTTAAGAAATAAAAGAAGAAACAAAAGAAACTTAGCCTGTCTGTAGATTTGTCGCTAAAAATGCTTCGGGATCGCTTCTCCTTTATCGCAACGTGATCTTCTCCTTTGGAATTGGTTGAGCACTCCCAAAACCCCTCAAAATATCCCTCTATATGTTCTAAGGGGTCTCTTCGCCTAATGGAGAGGAGAGGAGGAGAAAACTAGGCTCAAAATATCCTAAAATATCTAAAATAATATCTAAATTGGTGCAGAGGTTTTCGCCTAGGCGAAGTTACTGTAGGTAGGTCAGTTAACTTTCTGCCGGATTTCCGCCTAGGCGGTAGAATTTTCCGCCTAGGCCAAAAAACTGTAGGTTTGCATTTTGTTTTGACTGTAACTTCTTCATCCGAACTCCGATTGAGGTGATTCAAAAATCTATGGAAAACTAAGAAAACGAGATACAACTTTCATGTTTTGAGTGTTCCCAAAATAGGATTGAATAATAGTCCAAAATAGTCTTGAAGTTACAGCACCTGTACCGGTTTTGCATATTTTCGCCCTTTTTCCACCGTTCTTGATCCGATTTGATCGTTTTTTATTCGTTTACCTACATTTTCACATCAAACACCTGATTTAGACAAAAACACAAAAAAACATATTAAAACTTACTAAACATACTCGAAAACTAACAACATTCGGATTGAAAATAGATAGGTAATTTACACCTATCACAAGCATGTTGTAGCGCATGTAATTTCGCGCTTCAGTGTGCATTTGGTAACGCTGACATCTTGTTTGTATTTTGGCCATAACTTCCTCTCTTGAACTTCTATTAAAGTGATTCAAAAAGATGCGAAAATCTAAGACATATATATACAATTTCCATGTTTTAAGTTTTCCCAAAATCGTATTGGATTATAGTAAAAAATGGCTTTGAAGTTACTGCACTTGCACGCATGACGAACCGTAACAACCCAATTCTCCTCCTTTTACCACATTTTTGCCTTTTCTCCCAATTATTTGTAATTTTTGCAAAACAATACCAAAATCACATTAAACTAACAAAAATACTTGAAAATACACAAATATTTGAATCTAAAAATACTTGATTTGTTGGTAAATAAATCACTCATTAAATACCCCCAAACTCAAACGTTTGCTTGTCTTCAAATAAAAAGAAAAGAAAATAGAAGAAAAAAAAAATCAAGTACTAAAAACTAATGATAAAATTGTGAGTTTCATATCGAATTAATAACTGTGCAACAATCTCCGCAACCACAAGATGCTCTAAGCTCAAAGAAAATGCACACATTGAGATTATCTAGGATTTCAACTTGAAGCATCAATGTCAACCCACTCAAGACTCTCGATATGTAAGTGCGTGCAAAATCACTCTCACCCAACCAAATGTGCTCGAATAGATTTATGTGCTAAGGAGACAATGAACACTCTTAAGATAAAGAATGAAAGAACAACCATAAGCCCATTTTTCATGTTACTCTCCATTAATTGTGTAGGTAAATATGTCATTGGAGATCAAAAAGTCTTTACGGGTTGTAATGTATCGTCAGGGTAAAAGATAGATGAGAATGTCATTTTTTTTTTGGTTCAAATCACCCTAGGCATGTATCACAACTCATGGATCTTGCACAATTTCCAAGAAAAAATTCACCGACTTCCCCATTTATCAAATATTTTGTTTCAATCGATCCTACAAGGTTTTATTCACAAAACAAACAAAAGCGCACACACAAAAAAAACAAAAATTCAACATAGGTGAGAACCACACCCCAAACTCAAAATCAATATTGTTCTCAATGTTGCAAGGAAAAAAAAAACAAGCGCGACAGGCGGGGATACTCTCCACTAAATTACAACGACTTTGGATATATATATATATATACTAGGGTATAACCCGTTCCTGAAGGCATGGGCGTAAAAAAATGAACTTAAAAAAAATCATGTAATCCCCACAAAAAATCGAATCAGGACTTCCTGGTCACAAGAGAACAACCTTACCATTAGGCATAATCCCTTTTATTTATAGGACATTCCAAATTCTCTATTGCTATTTTATAACAACACGACATTGAAACACGGCCAATAACATTCAGACATGACAATAACTAACACGATCACAAAATAAACAAATATTTTCTAATGGACAATAATACCAAAGTATACGATACGATAAAATTAGTCATATAAATCCACCACCCAAAACTATTGGAACTTTAATTCTAGGCTGTCAAGCCATAGATTATCTCCATTTGGCTGAAGTGCCACATGTTTGTATATTGTCTAATGAAAAAGAAACACAATAATGATCAATTGGATAAATAAATTAGTATCATATTAAAGACAAATAAATAAATAAGTCTACCACTCATGGTTACTTGAAATTACCTTAAACATACTCTCAAACCAAATTATGGGAGCCTCAATCAATAAAAAGTACAAAAAAATTGAACTTCACCATGTTTGCGATGGCTGAAACAGAAAGGAAACTTCATCTAATGTGATAAATGAATTCCAAAGTTATTGTAAGATAATAGATCTCTGTATACAAAATTCATAGTAATATTTGAAAATCAAAGAAAACTCCATCCAATTATTAGGTTAACTATTTTCATCCTAATTAGAATATTAAGCACAAATTTTGCAAACACAATAAGACCTTCTCATCTTAACATAGACTTAATTACTAAGTTATCTAAACTTGCATGAGTATATGATCCTTGCCCTAAATGGGAGTGAACAACATAAATACAACAGGAAAAAAAAAAAAACAGAATTGAAAAAAACGAAAAAAAATAAAAATGAATGGCTTTACCTGAGAGAGTGCCACTACCTTCACAATATGTATTTTGTTTCAATAATTTCTGCATAAAATAAAAAGGAAAAAAAAAATCAATAATCGTAAATTAGGAGTAGAAAGTGATGCTTAAAAGAGATAAAACAATTTAATAAACAATTTTTTCTGTTGAAGTGTTCTCTCTCTCTAGCCCCAATATGAAATCCCATCGCATAAAAACTTTGGCTTGATAACTACTTATATTAGTTTATCAAACAACCCTTAAATTGTGGCATATTACAAAAACACCCCCTAATATACAAACCCTAAATTGTTTTCATTCATTTACAGGTTCCACTTCAAGATTCGCCTATCCTCCTCCTCCTCCTCTCTCTCTCTCTCTCTCAAATTATACCTTTTTCTTGGGAACGACCATGAGTTTGAAAGAGCCACAGCCAACGCAGAAACTTGGGACTACGAATTTGATATTTGTCATTGGCTCTGTAGTTGTGATTGAATTCAGGCAAAACGAACCGCAGTGGTGCGGCGTGAGGAGCGATCGTACTCGTCATCCAAGCCTCCGGCGAAGATATAGCTTTGTCTCCCTACACTGCCTCAGTTTTTCCGCCGGCTTCTACTTCCCTGTCTCTGACTCTGGCGCATCCACTGGGCCCAATCAATACCGCGTTGATCTGTGGAGGCTAATCTCATTGCCAAACAACGTGATACCGAAACTTCACTCCGTTACCAAATTGAAGCCAACGTTGAAGCTGTAATGATGGAAGTAAAAAGAGAACCTGTATATCGACATTGGCGACCATGGCAATCTCGGTTCATTCCTTATCGGTCGGGCAATGGGTAGAGGCCGGTTGTTCATGGAGTTGAAACCGAGGTGTTGGAGATGAGAAATCGAGAGCATCCAGATCCGGTCATTGCTATTCGCCATCCAAATCTGACCACGTGGCGTCGTACGCCATCCAGATCTGACCACCTCAGGCCATCGCCATCCAAATCTGACCAAGTTAAACTCAGATCTGGCCAAATCAAACTCAGATTTGGCCAATCCAAACATAGATCTGGTCGAATCGACAATGACGGCTACTGCGACAATATCAAAAAGGCATACATCTATTCAATGACAATCGGTGATGGCGGATATGGATCGGCGAGGCGAAGACGAAACTTCGATGTTAGGGCTCGTGGGGAGTGGTGGTGGCGGCCTCCAAATCGGAGACAATGAGTGGGTGAATCAGGATGAGCAAGAAGGAGCGATAGAGAGAAGCGAGAACGTGGGAGTGAGAGAAAGAATGAGAGGGCAATGTCTTTCAAAAGAATCCAACGTTTGTTTGATCTGGACCGTCGGATGAAGATCAATCCTAGGGCTTAAAATGTCTCTCCCATGGTACATTTTAGGCCCTTGGATATTTGATCAAAGGGCCTAAAATATCTCCCACCCAAAAAAACCACTGTTGCTATTGTAGGACATTTTCAATTTAGGTCCTGATTTATATTATAGATATATATTTTACAAACAACACAAATACAAAATGAAACACAAGTCCCAATACACAAATGACTTTCCAAAAATAACCCGTGCTAGTCCTTACATTCAATGATCGAAGCAAACATGCCAATTAGTGACGGGTTTAGGAAGTGGAAAAACATATAGCGGGTTTGATGCACAAAAGTGGGTAATGAAAGAATTAGGCAATGAGGCTCCACGGGGGTAACAAGAGGGAAAACAATTTTCAAGGGTTAGCTTCAAAGGCCCAAACGATCCAAAAAGAATGTCTAAGTCATTTCTCCAACAACACATAACCTAGCATTTCGCCTCAACTTTCATTCAAATGGCTTCTAGTGTTCATGAGATGTCAAAGCCTACCTAAAGCACATAAATGGTCTCCAAGTACTCAAAAGGCCGAGTGATCAAGATTCATGGTGCTCAATTGAATGAGTCGAGAGTGAATGACAATTAACACTAGTCAAGCACACAAAAATCTCAATGTAATACATTTCAAACGACCTAAGAAAACATCAAGTGCCTATATTCATCATCGATTTTAAGTTGTTTCTTCTCAACAAAACTCACAATTTATTCAAACAAACTAAGAAAAAGAAAAAGAAACTAAAAACATGGCCAAAAGAATACAAATTATATGACGAAAATCACACACATAAGCATTTCCTAAACCCAACTAACATAAACCAACATGTGTCTTACCCCCAAACTCAAAGTCAAACTTGTAGTCAAATTAAGCACAAGGGAATAAGAACACGTACTGGGGAGGCGAGACAATCTCGCCTACTAGGGCGGTTAGCAGTAATGCTTTGGGTAAGGCGATCGGTGCGGGGCTTTCTTCCATAGCTTGAATCCTTAGGCTCCATTATTTTAAAACTTGGGTTGCCTCCCAAGAAGCGTTTGGTTTAATGTCCTCGGATTGACAACAGAGAAGGGCTCGTTAATGGGCGGCTTCCGCCCATAATATATGTCATATAACACAACATATAGGTCTTGATTCAGAACGCCCTCAAGCTTGGCGAGATGTGACATTGATCTGCACGTACTCTCAACTTGATTCTGTTTCTACTCATGTGTTTGATGGGCGTGAAAGAGCGCAGTTAAAGGTGGGCGAGAATAGAAGAGCCACATCGAATCTTCATAGATGTGATCGTCTTCGATCGGTGGTGGTATCACAATTTGGATCACAAATGGTGAAGACTCACAAGCGTCGTCTTGTGATTCTTCATCATCGATCCATTCTTGGGTTTCCTTCTCATTCGAATCATTGTCCTTCAACACACCCAAGTTCCTCCTACTTGTATTCGGTTTCTCTTGGTAGCTTTCACATATGGATGGGACTTGTGTGTCTCTTAGTGCCACCGTTTCTGACTCAGCCTCAATATAGTTGACAAGTTGACTGATTTCCATCTCGAGGGACTTTACGGTCGCATCAATTTTAGTGCAGGTCGTCTCATTGAGTCGGTCATAAGTTTCATGAGTTTCCCTCCATAAAATTTGAGCTTCCCCCATGATTGCAACGAACATTTCTTCCAGGGTGGGAGAAGACTCCACAGGTTGGTCCGGGGTGTTAATCCATGACGCTAAAATGTTGGAATTATCTCCTAAGTTTTGGTAACTTGTTGAATAATTTCAAATTGGATAGTAAAAAATGGCCATGTCTTTTAACCACAAATAGGCTTCGCCCGCGGTTAGTTCGTAGAAAGAGGTGGTACCATTTCCTCATTCCACCCACGTTCTTGTTGTGGCTTGTAACCCATCAAGGAAGTTCAGCAGTTAACACTCTTTCGGGAAACCATGATTAGGGAACTGAATAAGCAACTCCTTGTATCGTTCCCAAGCACAATAAAACGGCTCAGAATCTTGTTTAGAAAAATTTATGAGGACTTGTTGATGAGCCACCTTCAAGTACCTCACAAAACAAACAAAACTAAACAGAAAAAAAAAAATAAAAAAAATCCTAAATTAAAATCAAGTTATATATTCACAATATTAACAATAATCTAAAAGCCAATCCCCGACAATGGAGTCAAAAAACTTGGTAGCGAATTATTTGTCGCTATAATACCACAAGTGTACAGGTCAAGTTTTAATAATATAGGAAGAGTAGGATTATCGTATCCACATAGATTGATTTAAATTGTCGTTAAGTACCGCGATTGTCATAACTTAACTTTATTTAGGTGATCAATTTTTGGGTTTTTAAACTAAAATAACTAAAACAAATATAAATACAAAAACAAAATAAAATGTGGATTTTTCTATGCACAATTGTTCTAGGAGCTTGATTTCATCTTGTTATTCTCATGTTTTCCTAATAAGTAATTATTAGTTAGTTTCGTTCATTCAATAATCAAGGTCCCTGTGTTATTGCTCTCTCACTACCTCTCCTGAGTGTCAAGTGAGAGAATATGTAAACATTTCAATACTAATATCCTTATCTAGTATTTAGGTGAAAACATTCGTTTAACCTGACCTTATAGATTATGCAAGTTCCAAATATCTCTCAATCTATTAAAGCTTATATTGTGTTTAATCTAAGTCCGAACCTGGGATTTCCTCTCCCGAGTGTTAAATCCCAAGCTCTTAATTCAACCAAAATATCATGTGGAAGCATACATTGGAAGTATTACAAAAATAAACACAATTAAATGGCCATTCTAATTGATAAATATAGAACTCGATTGCCTCCCAGTTTTACAAGATCCTAAATTCCCAACTCGAATAGTTAGGTGTTGATTTTCTCCCAGATTCACAACAAGTTAAGTTATGCACTCCCAATTCCGGTTATGAATTCAACATCTCCCGAGTATAAAATTCGTAACCTAACATCATCTAACTCATTGGTCACATAAATCAAACAAATTAAGCCTAGGAGATGCATAAAATAGAATTAAAGACTAACAATTAACAAAATAGTCTAAACATGGTTCAAAACGAGACTACATCAAACCCTAGATCTAGATATTAGCTCAACATAGACAAATCCATAACCAATTGTTTCAATAAATTCATAAATATAAATATGTTTCATACAATATTATAAATATGAAATTAAATCAAGATTAGGGAGAGAGATGAGAATATAAAATGTTTATTGTGTGTTTGAGCTCTAAATCTTCAACTTCAAGTGTCAACAGTGGGGTTTTGCTCTTCAATCTCGCATCAAATCGACACCATCCGGTGTTTTCACGCTCAAAATCGTCTTAAAATATTGTTTTGTGCTCCCCAAAATCACATCTCTTTCGTTCCTCTTTTTCTTTCTCGTCAAAATGAGCTGAAATACCCTAAAATAGAGTTCAGAAGCGACTGTCGGCACTGCATCACGCGTTTAACACGCTGCAACGCACTAAGGCTAAAAACACTGACACAAGAGCGCTGCAGGGCGCGTAATTTCGCGCTGCAGCGCGTGTTGGGCAGCGCTGACATCTTATTCGTATTGTGGGTGTAACTTCCTCGTCTAAACTCCAATTGAGGTGATTCAAAATGTTATGAAAATCTAAGACAAATATCTACAACTTCCATATTTTGGATGTTTCCAAAATAGGATTTTATCATAATAGTCACAAATGGCCTTGAAGTAACATCATTTGCATGCCTGATGAACCATAACAACCCAATTCACCTCCTTTTACCACATTTTCTCCATTTCTCTCAATTATTTATAATTTCTACAAAACAACAATAAAAATATATTAAACTAACAAAAATGCTTGAAAACACACAAATATTTGAATCTAAAAGTACTTGATTTGTTGGTTAATAAAACACTAATCATAAACCTTCATAGTTATTCCAATTATTTCTTAGAACATATGATTCATAGACGTTGGTATGTTACCCTGACATTTCTTAGACCGAAAGGAATCACTCTATAGCAAAAAGTACCTCTAGGGATGATGAAAGTCGTTGCTTCCTCATCTAGATGGTTCATCCGTATCTGGTTGTATCCCGAATAGGCATCCATCATTGATAACAATTTGTGTCCAATAGTTGTGTCCACCATTTGATTGATTCTGGGCATTGGGTAGTAGTCCTTGGGGTACGCTAAATTTAGGTCTATGAAATCCATATACATCCTCTATTTCTCATTCTTCTTCTTAACTGACACTAGGTTGGCCAGCTACTTTGGGTAGACCACCTCCCTTATGTTTCATATTGCCTCTTTCTTCTCCGAACTGAACATCATTATCTTTTGTTTCACTGGAGGGTAGAACTCTGAGATATTGAGTTGGTGAACAATTACCTTAGGGTTATTCCCCTTCATGTCTTCAGATGCCCAAGCAAATACATCCAAATTCTTTTCTAACAATTGCATGAGTTTCTCCTTCTTAGGTTGGCTTGGCTTAGTAATAAACCAGTTGAAAGATTTTTGTTTCCCTGGCCGAAAGTTACTTCTTTAACCCATTCGGTGGGCTGTAGAACTCTGGGATGTTCCCTGAAATCATCTATCTCCTGTGTTGAGCTCTTGGGCTAGATTGCGTTAATAACCCGAGCTTTGCTTAGCCCCGCTTTTAGGATGTGCTGGTGATTTGAGCTCCAACAAAATTTTGTTTCTAAGTTGAATCGTTGATCTAAGACCTGCTCTGTCACTGAGCTGGGTTGTTGATCTGATCTCTAATGTTCTTCCTTTGTTGAGCTGGGACGTTGATCCGAGATCTGCTTTGCTGTTGAGCTGGGTTGTTGATCTGATCTCCAACATGTTCCCTTTGTTGAGATGGGACATTGATCCAAGATCTTTCGGACCTTCGTTCTTGAACTGAGTTGTTCACCAGAGCCCTAATGGGCCCCTGCTCCCATTGTTGCTGGGTAGTCTTTTTCCTCTTTTTTGTCATCGCTAAACATTGCTTAGATGTGGCCTGATCGCTACGAATGGTGACCACCTCACCGTCCTTTATGTATTTAACACATTGATGAAGTGTTGACACTATGGCTTCTATTGCATGGAGCTAGGATTGCCCCACAATAGCGTTGTATGGGCCATTGAGTCCATTACAATGAACCCCACGTCTATTGGTCGATCCATCCCCACGTTTGTTGGTCGCGACGAATAATAAGATCCTTCCTACCGAAGAGCTCAGATCTCCATTAAATCCTACCACCAGCATCTAGGTCGATGCAATGTCGGAATTGGGCATTCCTATTTGGCTGAGTGTTTTGAAGAAAATGATGTTGACTAAACTGCCCGTATCAACCAATATCATTCGTACTTTAAAGATGGAGATCTAGAGCGTTATGACTAACGTGTTTGCATGGAGGCAGGATATACCGGCACTATCTTTGTTGTTGAAAGTCATCACTAGTTGATAGGTATAAATTACCTACGTATTTCCAATCCGAATTTGTTAGTTTTTGAGTACATTTATAGTTATTTTTATTATATTTTAATTAGTTTTTATCATTTTGTATTAAATTAGATGTGTGGGGCAAAATGATAGGAAACTGGAGCGAAAACAATGAGATCGAACCAAAGCGAGTCGAAGTTACGGTGGAAAAATAAGCTCGAAGGCTAAAATATGAAACAGGCCACCGCCTAGGCGGTGAAGAAGCTGAGAAAAGAGCAAATTGTTACTGACAGACGACCGCCTAGACGAAGATCCTTCGTCTAGGCGGAAATCCTGCAGAAAACGAAGATGGGCTACTAACAGCCGCTCGCCTAGGCGAAGTTTTCTTCGCCTAGGAAAATATCCAACATAATGTTTTCCCAGTCCACCGCCTACTTTACCGCCTATGCGATCAGCCGAACCGACCTAAATTCGCCTAGGAGGCTGAAATCCCCTGCACAGTCTTGAGATATTTTAAGATATTTTTGGGATATTTTGGCTATAAATACCCCATCTCCTCTACTCTCTCTTGCTCTCTGGCATTTTTGAGCCCCTTAGGCTATATCTAAGGGTATATTTAGGAGTTTTAGAGGTGGAGCTCACATCCCGATATGGAGAAGACGGCGAATCTATCGTAGAGCGTTCTTAGCGGTTTATCTTCGGACGAGGCTAAGTTCTTCGATTGTTTTTCCTTATTTATTTATCTTAGGATCAAGTGAGCATGTTTAGCTTGTTATTTTATTGTATATGAGGCTATGGCCTCGAGTTAAATATGGATTGTAGTAGGGATTAACGAATATTTATAAATATGTTTGTTTGGATGATTTTGAGGTTTCGTTTGTGATTGTTCTTCGTAGTTTAGTTGTATTTATCGTATTGTTTGTTTATCATGCTTAGTTAGATAAATGGAGAATACGGGGTTTGACAAACCCTAGATTTGGATTAGGGTAAACAAACGCCACGATTATATAACCCAGTTGGGGTTTGAATCGTGGACAATCGATGACGTTGAGGCGAGACTCACGAGACCTAGGGTCGTTAAGATGTTGAGGGGGACTTCTTCATTGACTCAAAGTTGCGTTATATCTCCCGTTTGATACTCGGGAGAGGTGGCGAGAGAGTTTACGAACGGAGATTGTCGATAGGGTAAATACAACGCGACGATCCAATAACCCGGGAGAGAGTTGGATTATGTGCAATCAATGACCCTAGGAGAGACTCACATGACCTAAGGTCGTTAAGACGTTGAGGGGGACTTCTTCGTTGGCTCGAAGTCATGTATTCCCCCGTCTTACACTCGGGAGAGATGGCGGTAGAGTTTACGTACCGAGGTTGTCAAATAGGTTGAACAACGTAAACGTGAGTAAATCGAGATCAAACACGTATTTGTAAACACGTTAATCCCTATGCAATTATTCACCCTAAAACATATTAGCATATTAGTGTAGTTAATTTAGGGTATATTAGTATTAGTTTAATTAATTAAATACATTTATTTTTCGCCTAGATAAAATTAAGTCACGACAAACGTGGTATTTGATAGTAACGATACCAATTCCTCTGGATACGATAACCTGATCTTAACGATCACACTATACTAAAACTTTAACCTCGTATACTTGCGAGTAGTCATATACGCGAATGATAGTAGAATCTTTCGGCATACAAGTTTTTGGCACTGTTGCCGGGGAATTATCTGAATTTTAAGTTGATATTGCGACTAAGTGGTCGATTATTAATCCTGACCTTTATTTTGTTTTGTTTTTAATTTTAATTTTTGTTTTATTGTGTTAATGAGATCAAGTCGTGCGAAGAAACGATTAAGAATAGTGGAATTCTTAATTCTCAATCTCGAGATCGAGCTTATATTACAAATGATAAGGACATAGAGATGACACCGACTTCAATTCATGATCTTGATCCGACTGAGCATTTGAGCCCAAATTCCTTGTCTATGGGGAATTTTGGTGAAAAATACTTAGTAACACGAAAGTCCAGCTGGGGACGGTAAAGCAAGCGCTATATTTGTTTTTGAAATGAAACTCAGGGTATCAAATTACTCGATTTTTGTTACTATTTATTTTATTATTTATTCTTTTTGGAAGCTGGCATGGCTTCGAAACGTGTTCGGAAGTGAATTTAGGAGTGTGGATGCTTAGGGAAGTGTTTCACGTTTAAACACGTTAAACAAGCGAAGTGGAAACGTACGGGGTAGAGCCGTATTTTGATAATTTGAGAAAAACATGAAGAAGGAGCTGCAAGCCCACCGCCTAAGCGGTGAATCCACTGCCTAGGCGGTAAAATTACAGGTTGTGTGTTTTTCTGCAAAAACAACCCACCGCCTAAGCAGTGAATCCACCGCCTAGGCGGTAAAATTACAGGATGCAACAAATTTTGAAAACACGCTCCACCGCCTAGGCGGCGAAACCACCGCCTAGGCGGATTAGCAGCAAAACAAAATGTTTTTTACACTGGTGTAACTTCGCCTAGGCGGAGAAACTACCGCCTAGGTGAATAAACATCAGAAAGGTTTTTTTTTTTTAAAAAAAAAAAGGGATCCACCGCCTAATCGGTGAGTCCACCACCTAAGCGGTGGACCTTCTGCAGTTAAACAACCCATGTTCGTTCAAAAATTGATATCACAAGGTTCCTTCCCCAAAAACCTCCACCTTCTCTCTAAAACCTCACTTCCAAACCGTTCCAATACTAAAAAATCATCATTCTATTACCAAAATAAGTCATTTCCATCACGAATCAACCTCTAAGAATCGGATCTCCACCCCTAGTTCCGAAATTTTAGGGTTTTTGCGTGAATGGTGCGTTTTCTTCATTCTCTTTCGACTGGACCATAAATTCTCAACAAGTAAGTTACTTTAACCTTAAATTTAGTCTAGTTGTTGAAATTATTGGTTGGTTTGCAAAGATTATGTTAAAAATCATTGGATTTTGAAGTTTTGCCCAAAACCCATTAACCCTATTTTCGCGATTTCAAAGTTCTTTGGGTTTTTAGTTTGATTCTTGGTGATGAGCATGTTTAAATGGATTGTTTAAGTATGTGAACTAAGACAGTATGTCACATTTGTGAAATTTGGTTGAAAAGTTTAAATGGGTGTTTGTTTTGAGATGTATATGTTCGTGACAAAGTGATTTGGGAGGTTTATGTTTTTCAATTATTCATTTATGATGAGGTTGTATTGGTTTTTTGTGATTGTGATTGTTAGGAAATGCCGAAAAGGGTAGCTAAGAAGAGGGCGCGAGGAGAAGGGTCGAGTTCGCAACCCGGCGTGCCGAATGAAGTTGACTATGATGCTAACCGTTTTGTGTCAAAAACAAGCCGAGGAGCATTTCAACGAACACGAAACCTTTCGAACATGCATACGCCAACTGGGTATCGGTCCGATAGAGGATCTCCCGATGGAATTTCAACAAGAAATCCGAAGCCGCCAATGGGATCAATTCTGTAAATCGCCACCCCTGGGCGAGGTAGCTTTGGTCAAAGAATTTTACGCTAACGCTACGGAGGCCGTAGACTACCAAACAAGAGTTCGAAATCGGCCGATCATCTTCAGTCTTGATTTTATCAATGATCTCTTTGGACTATTGGCACCAAGGTCCACTGAAAGCCAAGAACCAACTTTGCATAAGGTCATTAAAAAGATCACATCCGGCGAAGTCAAGTGGAAACACCAGGGACCGAATGTCGCTACCTTCTTGGTGAAATACCTAAATCCAATTCCAAAAATCTGGCACCATTTCATTTGTGGAAGCCTCCTACCGACGTCACATCTTTCAGACGTGTCAAAGGACAGGGCCTTTTTGATCTACAAAATTCAAACCGGGCAAGCAATCAATGTTGGATTCTTGATCTACTCATCGATCATGCATGCTGCGAAATTGGTAAAGGGTGGACTCCCGTTTCCATCACTTTTGACCCACATATTCCGACTAGCTAGAGTGACGGTATCCGGGGAAAACATGTGCCACCCTATTATTCCACTAGATCTATCAAAGATAAACTGTTTGTGGAAGACTGGGGCGCAAGAGGCAGCCGAGCCTAAGCTTGAGGAAGGGGAAAAACCAACCAACGAGACAAAGGGATCTTCTGAAGCACGAAATGAAAACTCCCAGGAGAGGATATATAATAAGCTTCAGATCGTCCTCCAAAATCAATACGAGATTTGTTCTTTCCTAGACCAATATTCGAGGTAGCAAGATCGAGTCCAACGGAGGATTTGGGAAGGCCTTGGACTTGAGATGGGCGATTACCCTCCGATGCCATCTGTGCCGCCACATCTGCTACAGAAACTACACTCTCCTTTCCAACGTGATGACGGTAATGACTCCTCGTCAGGTGAACAGTAGGGAATAAGTCTTATTCCCTAGGTATGTGTTCAACCCATTTTGTTTTGCATTAATGCTATATGTTTATTGGGTTCGCTGATTTTGGAACACTTCTTTTGTTCAAGCCTATATTGGTATGGAGTGGATGTTAGTTTAGTGGATGTTCATCCATTTTGATTTTTTGTAGAAAATGATGAACCATTATTATTTTTTGAACAAAATGCAAATTTTTTGATGTACAAAATTATGTTTATGTATGTATTTTATTATTTTGAATGTTTTAGTTTTTAAATTTTTAGTTTAGTTTAGTTTAATTTTTGTTTTTGCATATGTAGTGTTAGATTAATTTATGTACGTTAGTATTAGATTTAATTTAGAATAGTGTATGTATGAAGTTGTATTTGCATGTTTAGTTGTTGAGTTCATTTGGGCCAAATCCCAATGATGAGAATTATCCACTAATTGCATATTGAGGTCGGGGGTAATACCTTCCTTGTGTGTTTTGTGTGCTTAACATGTCGATTGGGTAAAAATTATCTCGATCCTAAAATCGCATGACATTTGAACTCAATGTATAATAATCTGAACAATTAGACGCTGATTATTCAATATTAAGCTCATGATAGAAAATGAGGAAACTAGAACTTGATTTGGGGGAAACTTAAGGCAGAATCCTTAGTAAGGTAATTCCGGAGACGTGATTTAGGCCGTCATTTTATCACTTGAACCGTTGTAGCTAACCTGAAAATTTTCATTCCTTATTTCCCCTATCGAAGCCGATAACATAATCAATTCTGAAAACGTTCAAATACTCTTTTAATTTAAATTTTTCCTAACCCAATGTCGCTAAGTCTAATTTTCAAAAATGAGTAAAATCAAGTGAGCGGTCGGGTTTCTGATATATTTTTTTTTTATTCGGTATTAGTGTATTCACTTGTCACTATCGTATTTCTTTTTGCACGCTCCTAAAATAAGTTTGGGGGGGGGGGGGGGTTCTATCAATTCTTTCTTTTACATATTCCTAAAATTTTATAAATTTGAATAAGTTTGGGGGTGTGTTTCTCTAACTTCTTTTTGCACTGTCCTAAAACTATAATAATTCGAATTAATTTAGGAATATGTCAAAAAAAAAAAAAAAAAAAAACGTGAATATAGTTTTCATTTTCTTTTCTTTCGACAAGTGAATACAAGGATCTTCATTTCTTATTCAGAGTTGTATTATAAGAATGTGGGTGTTATGAGAGAGGATAGCGACAAACGATTTTACCTCGGGTATCGATCAATTAAACCGATTTGCTATTTTTTATTCCTGTGATACCTGTGGTCATTCTCCAAAGCCAAACCAAGCCTTATTGATCTCTGTGAATATCCGAGCCTACATTAGTGGATAGTAGACTCCAATCAAGCGTATAGTTTTCCTGAATCCTTCAACGGTTTACGTTATGAGCTTAATGATTGAATAATCCAATCCGGGATTTAAATAGTTACACATTTGAGTTCTCACACACACACTTCAAATGGATCTAGAATGGTTTTTATTGATATTGATCATTGAAATTCTAGACCACCACTTGGTGTGGGTTACTTCCCGAACTTGATCAGATTTAGGGATGTTGAGGGAGGAACAAATTGGTCCTTTCGATTGAACTTTATATTTACATGCATATACTTCTTTTGTGTTTAAGTTTTTCATTTTTAGTTTATTAGTTCATTAGTTAGTTTAGCTTAGTGTTAGTGTTTTGCTCGAGGACTAGCAAAATTCTAAGTTTGGGGGTATTGATAGGTGTAAAATACCTATCTATTTCGAAATTGAATTTGTTAGTTTTCAAGCGTATTAGTTATATTTAATTGCATTTTAGTTTGTTTTAGTGTAAAATAGGTGAAGGGACGTTAACGAGCGATAAACAAGCGAAAACGGTGGAGAAACGGTGAACAAAACGTGAAGAACAGGGTTTCGGTGCATGAAGACCACCGCCTAGGTGGAAAAAAGGCAGAAAGTTGGAGTGCTGAAGTATTGAACCACCGCCTAGGCGAGAAAACCACCTCCTAGGCGAAATAACGTCAGAATGTTGTGCCAGCAGCCACCGCCTAGGCAAAGATCCGACAGAAACTTAACCGACTCAAGCCACCGCCTAGGCGGTGACACTCTGCATAGAAATATCTATTTTTAGATATTTTGAAGATATTTTCCAAACCTTGTTATTAAACCCTTTTCTCCCCCAATTGTTAAAGAGGCTTGGATGTTTTTGAGAGCTTCCTTTCACATTTGTTAGGATTAGATAATTTAGGAAGTAGATTAGATTAGTTTTAGGAAGTGTTCTTGGCCAATTCTTGAAGAGCTAAAAGAGGAAGTTCATCAATGGAGAAGAGGAAGCTCGGGAGGATTGTTCTTTGGCGAAAGTGGACTACTCCACTTTGAGATTTGATTTTTCTTCCCTTGTTTCCATCTTTGTACTTAATGTTTATTATTGATGTTTATGATATCCTCTTGATTTACTATAGTAATGGCTAAGATCATGTTAGTTTAATTAGAGATTAGTTAGGGTTAGATGTAATTCATGTAAATACTCGCTTGGTTTAATATATGTTTCTTTAACGGTTGTTGCTTTTAAATCCGATTGTGTTTATCATTTGATGACGATCTTAGTATGCTTGTAATGGTATTAGGGTTGGATTTGAGAATCTAGGGTTTGACACTCAGGATAGGTAACTCTGGATTCGAACTAGGGTAAACACATCATTACGATCTAACGACCCAGGAGGGCGTTAGTTAGTGTGCAATCGATGACGTTGGGTGAAGACTCACGTGGCCTAGATTCGTTAAGACATTGAGGACAAAGTCGCCTATTCCCCCGTCTTACACTCGGAAAATGTGGCGGAGGAGTTTACGAACCGAGATTATCGGATACCTAAACTCCGTTATTGTTAACTAAACGAAATCAAACATGTATTAAGTGAACGAAATCAATCCCTAGTTAATCAACTTAGTTAGGATTAACCCACTAATTGTAGTTTAGCTTAGTTTAATTTTAAATCATTTCTTTAATCGTCAGGATAACATGAGACTATGTAAATTACGGTATTCAATTATTCACACTTTTCTCTATGGGAAAGATATCCGATCTTCAAGATCCACTATATTAAAACTTAGACCTCGTATACTTGCGAGTGTAAGTAGCGGCGTAATTTACGCACTACCAAGTTTTTGGTGCCATTGCCGGGGATTGGCGATTTAGTTAGTATTGATATTGTGTGTAAATAACTTAATTTTACTTTAGGCATTTCTTTGTATATAATTTTTGTTTGTAGTTTTGTTTTTGTTTCTTATGCAAGGTACTTGCCGATGTTAGATCGTCGAGTATTGATGCATCTCTTTCGACGGGATTTCAAGCCATTTTATGTTGCCTGGCCAAGCACATAAGCCGGTGAGGCATTTCGTTGAGAGATTGATCCTTCCAAAGCAAAACCTCGCCAATCTTGAGGGCGTTTTGAAAATGTCGGGCCGAGGACCTTAAACCACGCGCTTCTTGGGAGGCAACCCAAGGTCAAAATAAGTTAAATTTGTCACATCCGACTTGATTCGGAGGCGAGATCCTCTCGCCTCCCAGGTTAGTGTTCTAAACACCCTTCGTCAGCATGCTTTAAATTTCATATGTTGAGATTGATGATTGGGATTGCTGAGGACACTGTCCATTTTGAGTTCAGAAGTGATGTATAGTATTTAGTATTGTTAGTTTATGTGTTATTGTTTTTTTTCGTATTGCATGTGTGTTTAGGTTAGAATGTGTTTATGTTTTTATGTTGTTGTTTTCATGTTGAGTTTTGTGTTCATCTGGGCCGTCACCCGACGATGAATTCTGTGTGCTTGACTATGCGTTTTGGTCAAAATTATTGTAGATCCTAATTTGCACGGGCACATAGGCTCAATGTATTTCTATTCAATTGATTTGAGGACGATTATCGATTAACCAAATTCATGACACATTAAGGATTCTAGAACTTAATTGAGGGGAAGCTTGAGGCGAAATCCTAGGCGAGGTAGTTCAGGAGACGTGATTTAGGCATTCTCTTTGTCGCTTGAGCCTTTTTAAGCCTACCTTGTTACATGTTTACCAATCGTTACCCTGTCGAAGCCTAAATGCAAATTCAATTCAGAACACATAAACTAATACCATGACCAGTGGATCTTTTTCCAAACCTAAATCGCTAAATTTAAAGGCACATTTGAGTGAATCAAGTTAGCAATTGTAAATGCTACTTGATGTGAGCGGTTGGGTTTAGGGCGAACTTCTAATTGGTTCGGTATTTGAGTACTCACTTGTCGTTTTTCATTTGTATTTCACACACCCCTTCAATTGTAACAATCAAATAAGTTTGGGGGGGGGGGGGTGTTCGTTGAAAAGAAAAAAAAAAAAAAAAATCCAATGTAAATACGGTTTTTATTTTTATTTCTTTTGACAAGTGAGTACGTCGGTTTTAATTGTATGTTCAAGATTGTTTCCAATCTTTCTATGGGGATTCGAGAGTGAATATGCCAAGCGTTGAGCCTTGGGTAACGTTAAGTTAACAACATTAACCCATTTTCTATTCCAAATTACCCTTGGCCAAATATACCAAAACCGAACTAAGTCCTAATGATCTTCATGAACTACTAAACCTACATTAGTGGAGAGTGGACCCCAATCAAGCCTATGGAAATCCTAGTCCTTTACGGTCTAAGTCATGAATTTCATTGGGGGATAATCCAATCCAATCGTTGTATAGTATATTATTGAGTCTCCCACTAACACGTTTACATGATCTAGAATAGCGTTCACCATTATTGCATGTCGAAATTCTAGAACATTACATGTGTGTTACCGCCTGAACTCGATACTACTAGCGGTTGTTAAGGGACAATAACTTGGCCGTTAGAAGAATTTAAAACTCGCATGTTGTTATGTTTAGATTGTTTTTAGGTTGTTTGTTATTTATTTCAGTTTGTTGTATTTTTCATTTTAATATGTGTGTTTAGCTCGAGGACTAGCCAAATTCTGAGTTTGGGGCTATTTGATAGGTGTAAATTACCTACGTATTTCCAAGCTGAATTTGTTAGTTTTCGAGTATGTTTATAGTTATTTTTATTATGTTTTAATTAGTTTTTATATTTTTGTATTAAATCAGGTGTGTGGGTCAAAATGATAGGAAACTGGAGCGAAAACGATGAGATCGAACCAAAGTGAGTTGAAGTTACGGTGGATAAACAAGCTCGGAGGCTAAAATATGAAACAGGCCCACCGCCTAGGCGTCCAGACCACCGCCTAGGCGGTGAAAAATATTACTAACAGATGACCGCCTAGGCAAAGATTCCATCGTCTAGGCGGAAATCCAGCAGAAAACGAAGATGGGCTACTGACAGCCGCTCGCCTAGGCGAAGTTTTCTTCGCCTAGGCGAAAATCCAATAGAATGTTCTCCCCATCCACCGCCTACTTCACCACCTAGGTGATCAGCCGAACCAACCTAAATTTGCCTAGGCGAAGTTTTCTTCGCCTAGGCGGAAATCCCCTGCACAGTCTTGAGATATTTTTAGATATTTTTAGGATATTTTGGCTATAAATACCCCATCTCCTCTACTCTCTCTTTCTCTCTGGAATTTTTTAGCCCCTTAGGCTATATCTAAGGGTATATTTAGGAGTTTTAGAGGTGGAGCTCACATCCCGAAGTGGACAAGACGACGAATCGATCATAGAGCGTTCTTAGCGGTTTATCTTCGGACGAGGCTAAGTTCTTCGATTGTTTTTCCTTATTTATTTATCTTAGGATCATGTGAGCATGTTTAGCTTGTTATTTTATTGTATATGCGGCTATGGCCTCAAGTTAAATATGGATTGTAGTAGGGATTAACGAATATTTATAAATATGTTTGTTTGGATGATTTCGGGGTTTCGTTTGTGATTGTTCTTCGTAGTTTGATTGTATTTATTGTATTGTTTGTTTATCATGCTTAGTTAGATAAATGGAGAATACGGGGTTTTGACAAATACTAGATTCGGATTAGGGTAAGCAAACGCCATGATTATATAACCCGGTCGAGGTTTGAATCGTGGACAATCGATGACGTTAGGGTGAGACTTACGCGACCTAGGGTTGTTAAGACGTTGGGGGAACTTCTTCGTTGAATCGAAGTTGCGTTATATCCTCCGTTTTATACTCAGGAGAGGTGGCGAGAGAGTTTATGAATGGAGATTGTCGATAGGGTAAATACAACGCGACGATCCAATAACCCGGGAGAGAGTTGGATTGTGTGCAATCAATGACGCTGGGAGAGACTCACATGACCTAAGGTCGTTCAGATGTTGAGGAGGACTTCTTCGTTGACTCGAAGTGATGTATTCACCCGTCTTACACTCGGGAGAGGTGGCGGTGGAGTTTAGATATTGAGATTGTCAAATAGGTCGAACAACGTAAACGTGAGTAAATCGAGATCAAACACGTATTTTGTAAACACGTTAATCTCTATGCAATTCTTCACCCTAAAACATATTAGCATATTAGTGTAGTTAATTTAGGATATATTAGTATTAGTTTAATTAATTAAATACATTTGTTTTTCGCCTAAATAAAATTAAGTCAAGACAAACGCGGTATTCGATAGTAACGACACTAATCCCTGTGGATACGATAACCTGATCTTAACGATCACACTATACTAAAACTTTGACCTCGTATACTTGTGAGTAGTCATATACGCGAACGATAGTAGAATCCTTCGGCGTGCACTAGTCCTGTTTCACTCATTGACACCATCATATATCTACTGCCAGGTTCCTTAATGGCCTCGTGGGCCTTTCTCTTTTGTCCTCGATTTGTTTCTCCGACAAGGAGGTAAACCGTATTTGTTCGGGAATTTACTCCAAGAACGTCGTTCGGACTATTGTTCCACATGCCGAAGAGAGTAGTTGCATGGGTTATGCTTAAGGCCTTCTTGCGTGCTCTTTCGTCTATGGAGAATGGGACCTTCTTTATCTGGTTCAGATCTGCTACTCTGAACTGTGACTGTCTCATCTCGTCGGCGAGCTTCTTTTTACTCAGTTTCCCATAGATGGCACCAAATGATGTTGTTAAAAATTACTCGGTGCGTGATTCAAGGCCTTACATGCCGGAAATCTCTGCAACCCACAACCCTACCTACAAAACCAGTTAGTTCTATTGGGGGGGGGGGGGGAGGGGAGGACACCAGTGTGGTGTCGGTTAAAGAACCTCCGGCGTGAGAATCAGGTGAAGTTTTTCTAAAGAGAAAAAAAAAAAACGTAAACAGTATATTAGAGTGATATTGAGAGAGTTATGACTTTGTTAATATTGATACCTATTTTCCTGTTTATATTCATGCCGATTTCCCTTGGAACTGTTATAGCCATGATCCTCTCCACGTTCCAAACTTAGCCACCGTGAATGTTTCTTGTGCGCCCATTTAGAGATGGTGCGCTAATCACGTCTGTGCATGGGTGGAAGGGTTTGTGAGGCAACGGTTATCGTTGACCTACCATGCTTGGGTCTTATCGTTGGGCCTTTATTAGAAGCCTTACTTTGTATCAGGTCAGTCTGTTTGCGCAGTTGGACCTTATTAGCAGGCCATACGCTTCTTTCCTCGGGTCACCAGAACTGGTGGCCCATGATCAGTCGTTAGGCTGCAAATTCGTTCTATCAGGTTTGGCTTTATCCACTGACCCGCCCTACCTTCTTGATTCCGACTCCATTATTCACACCTGAGAATTTTTCCCACATAAAAAATATTTTGTTTTTTTTTCTTTTTTTATATTTTTCAAATCCCCCCCCCCCCCCCCCCTCCCCCCTTTTTTTTTGTTATTTTCATTTTTTACATTTCGTTTTCTAGACTTTTACTTTCGATTTTTTTTTTCTACAAATATCATACCAAAAAAAATGAAATAAAAAAAAATGCAAAATGAAATAAAAATTCTAAAATACAAAATAAACAATAAAAATATTACATTGTAAGGTATTTATTATCAATAAAATATAGGGCCTCTTTTTCAAAGGTCCTAAAAGTCTCAAAAACAACTTTCTAAGGACTACTAACACTAGATTTTGAAATTCCAATTAAATTTTTTATGTGATATCCACTTAATTTTATTTTTTAGTAAAAATTTCGCTGAATTTAATTTTTTATATAGAATATTTTTTTTAAAAAAAAATACCCTAAATACCCTTGAAAACCACTTACATAAATCTAAGTGGAAATCCACTAAACAAATCAAGGAGAAATGCGCTAAAAATTATAAAACGCAAAAATTAAAATTATGAATTGAGACATTCAAAAACCAAATCACCATCAAACTAACCATCACCTTACTACATTCTCATGAATAAATCCATTGAAAATCAAATGAAGAATCAAGGTTCATTGCATTAAAAAAAAATGAAAAATACAAAAAAATCTACGACACTAAACATATCTCAAAATATATCCAACTCTTGACAGCATAACCTTGTCCTCAACCTCTGAATGACGTTCTGTTGATTGAATCCTGAAATGAATACCACTGAAAATAAACTTATCCCAACAATTCAACAAAATATATGTACAAAACACACAACACATTTCAAATTTATCCACATAAATCAACAATTCAAAATATGAAGCATTTTTTTAATTAAAAAAAAATAAATAAAAAATAAAACCCAATAAAAATGAAAATCCATTTAAACATGAGTTACGCAAAATTTTAAATTTCAGTTAAAAAAATTACACAATTAATGGACATCCAGTAAAAAATTAAATATACACTAAAAAATAATCGGTGGATATCCACCAACTTTATTAGTGAGGTTTGATAAATAATAACACATTTCAAATTTATCAGTGGATATCGACTCAAAATCAATTAGTAGATATCTACTAGAATCAATCAGTGGATATCCACATACCTCTATTAGTAATGTTTGATGAATAATAACACGAAAATAAGAAAATTAACTTTCCTTTCCTTGTTCAAGTTCATGACATTCAACAAAGCGGAAGAACCACCATACATGAATAACAAAAATAAGCAAAACACAAGGCATATAATCAGCTACTTGAATTTCAAGCTAGAAATAGTGTGTCACTAATCTAATATTCTTCCATAATTAAAGGAAATCATATATACTAAGACGAATCACTTTTCAGTATCAAAATTCAAAGAAAAACAAATGAAGAATAAAACAATACCTAAAACGAGCAAGTCCGGGTTCTGGAAAAATACCTGAAACTTGTAGTCTTCAGTGGTGGTGAAGCCACGGAATCGATTGGTGATGACTAGATCTAACCCGATCTAGCCAAATTGAAGCGACAATGGCGAATCAGAGCGGAGACGACGATGAATCGGGGAAGAGATGGCGACCATGGAGCGATGACGACGACCTAAGGCGAGGACGATAGCTCGTTATGCGAGGGCGAAAGTGGCAAGCCATCTGAGGGTGGCGAGCTATGGTGAGGGCAGTGACAACGAGTTAAAGGGAGGACGATGGAAGAGAGTTATGTGAGAGCGGTGGCGGCGAGCTATGGCAAGGGCGGAGCGAGCTTTGCGAGGGCGGCAAGCTAGGGCTGAGAGAGAGAGAGGAAGAATGACAGAGGGCAATGAGTGAGGTCAAGAAAATTTAATCTTTCGATATATTTAACTTGAAGTGTAATTTTGTCATTATAAATTATTAGTAGGGTCTGTGCATAATTTTTTTTTAACAAAATAGGAGTTTTGAACAAGTTTTATTTGTATGGGGGTGGAAAAGTTATTTTTCATTAGAATAGGAGTTTTGGGAGAAAATTTCTAAAATATAATAGAAGACTAGTTTTAGACCCGCATATTATGCAGGTCTAGAAAAAAATAAAAATATATAGTTTTTATTTAAATATTACACATGATTCACAACTGAATCTTTAATTTTATAGATATCACATTTTATAAAAGTATAACAAAAAAATGAATGTCGAGAAATAAAAAAAATATAACCTAGAAAATAATTAATGTCAACCTCTATGATTCTCACTCATATTTATTTTTGGAAAATAGTAAATCAATATTTAAACAAACTCCTAAGGGGTTTTTCAATTTTTACTTTTTTTTTCTTCAAATAATAGTCGTAAAATAATCTAATAGGTCATTTTTATGTTGTTCAACAGTTTCTATGATTTGGTTAAAAATTGTTAGAATACTCTTCGGAGCGCTTGAACTTGAATAAATTTTATATATAATTAAAAATGGAGAGAAAAAATGTTATTAAATTGTTGAAGAGAGAAAATATGAGGAAGAAATTAGTTACGAGTAATTAATTATAATGAAAACAATAATCAACTAAAATATCGATAAATTTAAGTAATGTCACTCGTCATTTAAAAAATCTACAATGACATCCCTTGTCATTTGAAAAATGTGTCCCACACCCTTTTACTTTGTTATTAAATATAAAATTATTTATTTGTCCATGTTGTGATGTCATTATACTATTAAAAATTAATTAAAACTATCTAATAAAAATTATTTAACCATCTTAAAAGAATTATGATTTTGGTTGGTTTTGATTTTTAAATTTTTTTATTGTAATACAATTCCAATTTCAACTTCTTTTTTTACTTTTGAGATCAAATGATGGTCGTTACATTTATTTTAGTATTTAAAGGGTATTTATTGCTATTTATAAAACGTAAAATTATTTTAAGAATTTAAATATTTTTTTTGTAAAATGCATTTTTAATTCTATTTTTTTATTATTTTTGGGATTTAATGATGGGTTGTTGCATTTAAAGAGTACTTGCAACAATTTTTTTTTAAATAAATTATTTTGATAAATAAATATTTTTATTTATTTTGATAATTAAATATTTTTTATTTATTTATGGAATTTACAATTTATATATAAATTTATTCATTTTTTTTTAATTGTCTGGCAAAGTCCTCACATGAGAGTTTATTTAGTAATAGCTTTGTTCATGTTCAGATAGTAGGTTTGCGAATTTTTTAATTGTTATTTTTAACCATTTATTTTGTTTTTTTTTTCTTTTTAACTCATTTAGTATATCAGATTGCTGCATATAAAATAATATTTTTCATTACTTCTATCAACACTTATATGAGAAAAAAATAATATAAAAAAAAAAAAGAGAAAAAGGAAAAAAAAATTACGTCTTAAAAGAAAAAATAGAAATTCTAGTAAGTGAAACATTTATAATTTTTGATTATATATTTATTTCTAAAATTATATTTTATTTGAAAGGAATAGAATTGTCATTCTACGTAAAGAATAAATTATAAAAGTGTAACAATTTCAAACAAAATTAGATGTCATCTATTTGCTGGAGTTTCAAGGTGTCATTGGGTTTCTAAAATGACAAGGGGAGCAAAAATATTTTTCTAAATGAAAGGGAATGTTTTTGTAGTTTTTTTTTTTTAAATGACATGGGATGTTAGTGAAATTTAGCCATAAAAATATTAATTAAATAAAAATAAATAAAATCCACTCAACACATTATATTAATAATAGATAACAATTAAATTCATTAAATCATTAAATTCATGATAAATTATATTTAAAATTTATTTAAATATAAAAATGTCAAAAGACAGATAAATTATGAAAAATCAAGTAATAAGATTTTTCTTTTTCTTTTTTTTTTTTTAATTTTTTTTTTTTTTTATGTATTTAAAAATTGAGAATTAATGATAAGACAAATATTACATTTGGCGGGGAGCTCTCATTCATTTCAAGGCAAAATCTTTTAATTTTAGGTATTACTTTAGATATCATAACTATCGAAACTGTAATAATAAAAAATAGGGTTAATTACACTTTACCTTCTGTGGTTTGACCCATTTTTACTTTACCCTCATGTGGTTCAAACGTCGTCATTTACCCCCCCTGTGATCTTAGGCCTAAGTGCAAAACTAACAATTTCTATCAAAATTGACAGAAGTGAGTCCAACGCGCTAGGAACGAGGATGGACGTGTTTTTTTGTGTTTTTTTCCCTCTAAAATATATTTTTCTTGTTCCCATTTTACCCTCCATATATCTCTATATAAGTCCCAACACTTCTTACTCATTTTTTGCACCAAACCAACAATAATTTACATTTATTACACCACAATAATTCTTAATTTATTATTTATTTTCAAGACTTCAATCATTATTATATCAATTTTTTTTATTTAAAATTAATCTTATTAATTTCATTTGATTATTCAAATATTACATTTTTTAATTCAAGTATTTATTGATTTTCATGTCTTTTAATTAATATCAATTATTTATTAAAAAACTATTTTTAGTACTGATTGCATTTGTAAATAAAGTCAATGGTCAATTTATTGAATCCGAATACAAGGATAAATAAATAAAAATTCTAATAATTAATTCAAAATTAAAACATAAATTGAGAGGTGATAATGTAATTTATTTTCATACCCAAAACACTTAATTTAGAGTTACAGTTCTTCATCCTTGAAATATTTTTAAATTTCAATTGGATTCAAATAAAAATATTTTCAATTGAATTGAATTGAATTGAATTGAAATTAAATTAAATTTCATTTAAAAATATTTCAATTGAATTTTTAAAAATATTTCGAAATCAGAAACTCGACACATTTGCTCTTAACATTTAAAAATCGTTCCAAATTGGCCCATGAGTCGGGTTCCGTTAGTAAAATTTGGGGAAATTGGATGGAAACAATCATGTGACAAGCACGTGATTATTTGACTAAGGGTACGTGCGTCATTTCATTTTTATTAATTTAATGGGACCTATTTGCATATTTTATTAAACTTAAGGGGTAAAAATATTTTTTTTCTTTAATTTTTTTTCCCAGATCATCTTCTCTTATCTCTGCACCACCGCCCCCAAACTCCACCACTCCACCGCCACCTCAAGACAACCGCCGTAGCCATTTCTGTCGAAGGAGAAAAAGATGGAGGAGAACCATCCATGGTCCTGTCCACCTCCAACGAAGACGCGTGCTCTCCCTCACTGTCGTCTTCGTCTTCTTCGCCGTTACCTACGTCGTCTTCGTCGATTTCGAAATTTCGATTTGGATTTGGATTTCGATTTTGAAATCGAATCCCTAGTTCGTTCACGTTCTTCTTCTTCGTCTTCTTCTCTATTTCGATTTCGATTTCGAATTTGAAGAGATCTTCACCTCTGGGTTTCGATTTCGATTTCGAAATCGAAATCGAAACCCTAGTTCGTTCACGTTCGTCTTCTTCGTCTTCTTCTCCATTTCGATTTCGATTTCGATTTCGAAGAGTTCTTCACCTCTGGGTTTCGATTTCGAAATCGAAACCCTAGTTCGTTCACGTTCGTCGTTTTCGTCTTCTTCTCTATTTCGATTTTGAAGTGTTCTTCGCCTCTGGGGTTCGATTTGCGTTTCAATTCCGAAATCGTTCGATTTCGGAATCGATTTCAACCTTGTTCTTCACCTTTTTGATTTCAAAGTGTTCTTCGCCTAGTTACCGTCGTTATCGATTTCGTATTCTTATAGGGTTTCGATTTCGATTTCGAAATCGAGTCGGTGCTTTGGTTCATCACCTGAGCTGTGAATATCCGGTGGGAGACGAATAGGCGGAGGTGGTGGTTTATCGCCAAAGAGCGAAAAATAAAAAATCAACACATGAATAATTATGAATAGCTAAGGGTTTATTACATTTTATACCCTAATAATTGTGAATAATTATGGAAGGGCAAAATCGACATTTTACGTTTTCCGTCAACGGAGTTAGCGTTGCACTTAGGTCCACAAACCACAAGGGGGGTAAGTGGCGACGTTTGAACCACAAGAGATAAAGTGCAAATAAGTCAAACCATAGAGAGATAAAGTGTAATTAACCCCCAAAAATATGTCTTATATTAAGAAAATGATCTCTCATCGATTAATGGTCAGTAAAGATTCTAATCATAATGGTTAAGTCATCACTTCATCCAAAATATTGTTTTTAAACCACGTTTCATTAATAGGTCATCAAGTGTCATGTTTCCTACAAATATGCGTGCGTGTTTTTTAACGACTTTGGAACTGATTTTTAACAAATTTTTTTTTATGGTGAGAATGGACCAGAGCAATTCATTAATTGTCTATCACGTGTCATTATTAAATTTTTGATAAATTTCATTTGTTACACATGTATAGTCTAATTAGTTTATTGTCTTTCAGTTTGAATTTTCTAAGTGCAAACCTAATTTTAAAAGGCCTTTTTGGTTAAATTTTTTGACAAAATAAAGGACAAATATATAAATAAATATTTTTTTTTGTAATTTTATTAATTTTTATTTAGAGTTGTCAACTATTTAATTGTATTTAAAATAATATTTTTTTTTGTGGAAAGTTATATATATAAATATATATACATAGTTGTTATAAAACGGATTTTAGAAATCTGACTAACCAAAATAATATTTTCTTTTCTTTTAATAAAATGATTAGCGGACATCTTTTCCACGATGTCACATTTCCCCACTTAGAAGAAAAAAAAGGGACTTCTTTTTGCTTTCTCTCTCTCTCTTGTCCCCTCCTGATTTCTTTCATTTATTCCTCCTTCAAACACCACTTTTTGAATTATTTTATTTTATTTTTTCGATGAATTTAAAAAATAAAAAATAAATAAATTAATGGTTTTTTTTTTTCCCCTTAATACCTCATTTTTTTTAGATGCTCTTACCACCAATTTTCAAATTGGTATGCAAATTGTCAAATGAACCCAATTAGTTTTTTTTTTTTTTTGGCACCGATTACTCCTCCTGGCTTTTTGCAGACTAATTAGCCCCTATTAATGAATTGTTACCTTCTATATACCTTGTCACCACTAAAAACGCGGAACAAATTATGGTAATAACTACAAATGAAACTGAAAATGAAATTTACAATTTCTCCCAATTATGATTGTTGTTCAACGATTTTTTTGCACTACAATGATCTGTAAATCATGAATTTCCAAATGAAATTAATGAAAAAATAGTGAATATGATATTATTTTGAATATCTTATTTAAACGGATCTTCAAATATATAATTAGATCGTCAAAAAATATATACAACAATACTTATTTTGATTTTAACAAAATTATTTTATTGTGAAACTGTTAAATATGAAAACTCAGTTAATTTTTTCTTAAATATGTGGTATAGTTTTTTGTATTCATTTTTTGAAAAAATTAATATAGCACGTAAAAATAAGAAGAAAAGCAAAAATAATAAAATTCATTTTTCATAACAAAAAAAAAAAAAAAAATTGAAAAAAAAAATTTGCCACTTGAAATTTCCAGATTTTTTTTTATCATTTAAATCGTCTTTCATTTTTTTTTCAATTTTTTTTTTTGTTATGAAAAATGAATTTTATTATTTTTGCTTTTCATCTCATTTTCACTTGTTATATTAATTTTTCAAAACAATGAAGACAAAAAACTATACCTCATGTCTTCACTAAAAGAAAAAATTGACTTTTCATATTTAACGATTTCACAATAAAATTATTTTATTAAAATCAAAATAACTACTATTGTACATATTTTTTACAATCTAATTATATATTTAAAAATTCGTCTGAATAAGTTATCACATTCATTATTTTTTTTATTAGTTTCACTTTGAAGATCATGATTTACAGATCATTGTGGTGTAAAAAAATCAATGAACAATAATCACAATTAAGAGAAATTGTAGGTTTCGTTTTCAGTTTCATTGGTAGTTTATTACCATATTTTGTTCCACATTTTTAGGGGTGACAACATATATAGAAGATAACGATTTATTAATGGGGGCAAATTAGTCCACGAAATACAAGTAAGAGTATTCGGTAAAAAAAAAAAAAAAAGGGTTCATTTGGTAATTTCCACACCAATTTAAGAATTGTTGGTAAGAAAGTCTAAAAATAATAAAAAATTGAGGTATTAAGAATTTTTTTTTTTTGGTAAATTCAAGAAAAATATAAAAAAATTCTAAAAGTAATGTTTGAAGGAGGAATAAATGAAACAAATTAGCAGGGTACACACGAGAGAGAGAGAGAGAGAGAGAAAGCAAAAGATAAATTCTTTCCTTTCTTCAAGTGGGAAAAGGTTACATTGTGGAGAACGGACAAAGCCGGAGAAGAAATCTCCGTTTATCATCTGATATGGGAGAAATTCCTACCTACGTCTAATAGAAGCTTGAAAGGCTTCAATGGGTTGGATCGGATTAATGATTTGACCCGGAATAAGTGACTCAGTGGTCACCCTGGGCTGAACACATCAACCTGCCTAGAATTACGTTAGCTCATAAGAGCAACCCAATACATGAATAGAAGAAAGCCCTATAAAGAGGCCTAATCAAGAATGAACATAGCTCGCAGTGGAAAGTCACTAGAAGATCAATCCAAAACCTCATGATCCCATGCATAAGGATAATCATAACTAACTCATTGTTCATGGCAAGATCGTCAGTAAATCCCATGCAAATTGGAGTGGATTGTGGAGGGGGCGGCTTCACCAACAAACAACTCGAATTAAGAAGTCTATGTATAAGAGAATGTATCGACATATAGTAAAAAGTACTTGATATTTCAATAAAAAATAGACAAACTTATTCTCACGTCGGAGGTTCTTTGGCCTACAACACATCGGTGTCCCTTTTTGAGTTCTTTCGGTTTTGTTGGTCATCTATTTATAGGTAGATGAGGTTTTTGGCACGTGGGACGTTGTTTGCATATGCTGGATATTTTTGGCTATATCATTTGGCGCCATCTGTGGGAACTCTAAACAAAAAGCTTATCGTCATCGTGATGAGGCAATTACGAGCAAAATGAGTAGGTTTGAGCCAAAGCAGTCAAGTTCTGCCACCATTGAGTATTGAAGTTCCTGTAGAAGCCTCAGAAGAGGTTCACGTTGATCCTCTGCCAGAGGTACAAACCACTGATTCGGGGATCGATGCTCTACAAAACAATTTTGGGTTGGATCTGAAATCCATAACACAACTCTAAAGAATTCAAACAAGCTAAAAATATATATAATTACCTAAAGGAATGCACAAATAAGAGTACGAAAGAGCTCTGCATAGCTACGATTCCTAATCTTGGCTCGTCTCCTGTCTCAGGATTGATCAAACAAAGTTTGTATGGTGTTGTGCGCTGGGAATCAATACAGAAACCACCTGACGCTGTTTTTTGCTCAGCGGTTATGAGTTGTTAGAGTCTAATAATGTTGAAAGGATGAGCCGAGCTGCTAGAGATCGAAGAGCTGTTGGACTAGCTGCAGTTGGCTGTGTGCTATCTTCCTATTCCCTAAAGCCAAATCGTGCACACGTCTGACCCCTGACTCGTCCATCTTTGGTGTTTCAAATGGATCGAAGACAAGGACTTTGCAAGGTTGTTTATCTAGGACTAGGAGCTTCTTCAGTTTGTCCTCAACCTTAGTTGTAAGGCGAAAACTCTAGCAGGCCCCTTCGTTTGCACAAAATAATCCATGAAAATGTAAGGACAACACCAAAGCAAATTTCACAAACTAAGATCGAGAGAGATAAAGAAAATCAGGGTTACTCGGGAAGTTAAAGTGCTTCAGTACATCTGGAGGTTGCCCTATCTCATAGGGGGAGAACTCCCAATTACCCTTGAAGAAAATATATCGCCTCTTCCAACTCTTCACCGTGGCAGGAAGGTTGGTAAGGAAGGGAGTACTTTTTAATGGCTGAGTAGTAGTATCTCCCAATGTTGTGAATAAATTTAAGGGAACAAACACTCCTAATCATTTCTATAGTAAGTGGAACATTGTTCACCCGAGAAAGAGCTAAAGCTCCCATAATCTGGCGGAATCCGTTAGGTACTAATTGGGTCGGGGTAATCTCTAATTAACAAAAAAGGTTACGAATAAAGGGGTAAGGGGAAGCCTAAATCCATATTCGAACATCCACACAAAGAGACAGATTTCATCCTCTTTAGTGCTATAAGGATGTTCATTCTTAGTTGGAACCCTAACTGTAATCGACGTAGGGATGTTGCATTGTTCTTGGAATGACTCAAGCCAATCCTCCCTAAAGTTGCTAGCACCATGATTTTGCCAATTCATTGAAGAATCGGTGGACGGACGCGCTTCGGGAGATGTTGTCTTCTTCGAAAGAGGAGTCTATGACAAACCAACCTCCGCCGATTGTTTGATGGACTCAAGGTCATAATTCAAAACAGAATAATAAAAATGAAAAATCGTGCACAAACAACTATACGATTAGGAAATCGAATGAAATGAAAAATCGTGCACAAACAACTATACGATCCGGAAATCGAATGAAGTCAAGAACTTACGCGAACGGAGAGGTGATCTTTCATCTCACTTATTTGAATCATCACAAAGTTAGAAGGGCAAATGACATTAGAGAAATTCCCGCCCACGTATAATAAAAGCTTAAAAGGCTTCGATGGGTTAGATCGGGTTAATGATCCGACCAAGAAGAAGTGACCTAGTGTTCACCCCTGGCTGAACACATCAGTCCACCTGGAATAAGGTTAACTCATAAGATCAACCCAATACATGAATAGATAAAGGCCCTATAAAGAGACCCAATCGGGAATGAACAAAGCTCGCAGTGAAAGGCCACTAAAAGATCAAACCACCACGATCCCATGCTTGAGGAGAATTATAACTTACTCATTGTTCATGGCGAGATTGTCGATAAATCCCATGCAAATAGGAGTGGATCGTGGATGGGGCGACTTCACCAATATACGACATGAATTAAGAAGTCTATATATAAGGAAATATATTGACATATAATAAAACGTACTTGATCTTTTATTCAAAAACAAATTAACTTATTCTCAAGCCGGAGGTTCTTCGGGCGACACCACATCACGTCTCCTTTTGAGTTCTTTCGATTTTGCAGGTCATTTATTTACAAGTAGAGGAGGTTTTTAGAAATGTGAGAAGTTGTTTGCACATGCTGGAGATTTTTGGCTACATCATTATCTTATAAAAAAAAATGAGAATTTGAAATCTACCGTATAAACGGATTTTTAATCTCCATTTCTTCAATTTATTTATTTTTTTAAAAAGGGGAAAGACGGATTTCGGAAATCTAGCTTTCATTAGCTGGATATCCGAAATCCATTTTATAACTACTATGTATATATGTTTATATATATATAAGTTTTCCAAAAAAAAATTATTTTAATTACAATTAAATAGTTAACAACTCTTTTATTTTTTTTTTCTCTTTTCTTTGTTCTATCTTTTTCGTTATCTTCTCTCCCAGATCCGAGCTCATCCCTTGCCTTCATCACCAGTTATAGACTCACTATCTCGTCATCGTTAAGCTTCATTTTTTTTTTCCTTTGGCAGCTCAAGATCCATCAGCGTGTTAATTTACCCCACCACCTCCTGCTCCTCCTCGTGGAGGTGTTGGTTGTTTTCTCTCTCTTGTTTTGTTTTGATTAGCTCTTTGATAAGATAATCAACACATCGTCCTAACTTTAGTGAATATCGTTGAGATCCTTCCCTTGATTCCTGAACATATATTTTTCCCCAATTGCCGCCAAAAATTCAGAATATTAAATCACGAAAAACTCAATAGCAATCGCCGCTTCTCTGCCTCGATTTTCTTAATTTGATTCTCACCAAGCTTGTCTCCAAATCACATGGGCACAAGAAGAAAGAACATGGTGGACTGAAAATGGTCGACCACCTTGATTGCCGGCTACGATTATGACTCCCCCGGTAGATGGAGGAGGAGAATCCAAAGTATCCATCTCTGAGCGGTAGAGTATGACTTAACGTGGAAGGGGTGAAGTATCTCGGAAGTGAGGTTCCGACAGAGGAGGTGGTTGGGGCGGTCAGAGAAGACAGTTCCATTCTAGACGAGTACTGTTGAGAAAGCGTGTGGTTATTGATGAAAATCGTCGGACGAGAGTTGATTTTGACAGTACAAGTAGACCGTACCTTTTCTGGAGGTCCCTGAGGATGGGTTCGAGCTCCAACAAAGACTTGCATAACTAGAGTAAGTTTCTCATCACAGTAACGACAAGCGGACCTGGGGGAAGAGGCTTCTTATTCTTTCTATAGAAACCAGTGGAAGAAGAAGAAGAAGACAAAAAAAGAGAGGAAACTAAAGATGGTTTTGACAAGGAAGGAGAAGCAGAGAGTGACGGTGATGATAAACCAAGTCTCTATCGCCGGTGATAGTTTCTTTCTCTAGATTGTTTCTCTCTCTTCTGGTGTGGTGGTGATGAGGCGAAAACCTAGAACCAATGGAGACAGAGAATGAGCTTCGATCTAGGAGAGAAGACAACGACAAAGAAAAAGAAGACAGACTCAAATAAAAAATAATGAGACTCTCTCTCTCTCTCTCTCTGAGGAACCCTAGAAACCGCAATGGCAACTAATGGCGACCCTCCACCTCCGCCACCGCCTCTTTCTTGAATTCCAGTCGCCACCCCCACTACTCTTCCTCACCAATTAAAATCCCATATCCCATTTACTCAGAAATCTTTCACAAATCTATTCCAAGCGAAGGCCCCCATCATTCGCAAAAGATCGATCCAAACCTACCATGACGAACAGACGATTTCTTCATGAATGATGAAGTGGCCAAGCTCTCCTCTCCCTTCCAGGTTTCCCTCGTTGGCAAATTCGATCATGGACGACCCTCATTCACTTCAATCAAGAAGATGTTATTTGCATTGAATTGGACTGCCGGTTTTGATCTCGGATTCCTAAATCAAACACACATCCTCATTCAACTTAAATCAGAAGAGGACTTCCAACACCTTTGGATCAAAGACCTCTAGTATGTTCATCGATTTCCCTTTCGAATGTTCAAATGGTCACGGGAGTTTCGAGCTAACGACGAATCTCCAATGGCCCTTATTTAGGTGAACTTTGATTTCCCCCCAATCCATTTCCACAATAAGGAATCGCTCTTTTCCTTAGCCTTAGTCATTGGACCCCCCCCCCCCCAAAAAAAAAAAAAAAATTGATTCGACCATGGCTAATTTGACAAAACCAAAGGTTGTGAGGGTTTGTGTGAAAGTGGATTCTTGTCGGTCACCCCTCAAATGAATTTGGATTGGTTGCGGATCCTTTGGGTTTTGGCAACCAATCTCGTATGAATCCAACCCAACCTACTACAACCATTGCTCCAAGCAAGTTCATGTTGATTAAAACTGTAAAATCAAAAACTCCCATGTCTTGGTTGAACGGCCAACTACCAAAACTCAAAGTAGAGCCATTGATACAATTCCTACCTTGGATCTAATTTCTGATTTTGTCCAAATTCCACCCCCCCCCCCCCCCCTCTAACCCCTCCAAAGAGTCTCCAGATGAACTTTCTGCTCCTATTATGAATGAAAATTTTGCTTCTATTGTAATCCAGAGCAGGAAATCTGCTCCCATTCTAGGTCAAATCTCTAATTCAGTCCAAATTCCTCCTTCAAACCCCTCCAAAGATACCCCGCCAATCAGTACCACTCAGTCCTCTCCTCTCCAAAATGCTCCTCCTACCAAAAAGAAAGGCACCGAATTTTCCAACTCATCTGTTTTAGCTCTCCTCCTCCACCTCAAGCTCCCACATGTGCCCCTGTTATCCATGCTCCATCCCTTGCTCAATCCCAGGACATCAGACAACCTGCTCAATTTCAGACTACAATTCCCTCTATCCCTGAGCCTCCTGATCCTGGGGAGCAACCCCCTCTTCTCCCTTCTAATTTGGCGGCCTCAGCTCAACCTTTTCAGCCTATTCCAAATCCCTCTTCAACTGCGGAAACAAGTAGAGGTAAAGATATAGCATCTGACTCCCAAAATTCAGGGGTTAATAACAAATATGCTAGTTTCGTGCGAAAATGAATTATAATTTTGACCGATGAGGAAAAGAAAGCTTTAGCTGGGGAATGCCTTTCGATTTTAATGAAGATTCAGATTCCCATCCAATTTCCAAACTCAATCTTTCTCCTAGGCGAGTTAGTGAAGATGTCAATTTCGATGAAGTTGATTTTGAGATGTGTTGCTGCAGAAAATAATAAAGAACGAGTTTACTAAATTAGCTTAGGTTGAGTCGCGGACTAGGTTGCTCTCTTTAAGACGTTTCGCGGCTCTGCCCAAGAAGCGTGCAAGCAGTATATAAGCCCCATCATCCCCAGGATAAAACAACCCAAAAATCTTCTCTGTCTAGGACGTTCTTTGCACTGTAGAAGTTCCAAAAACCAAACACCCCCACACACCGTTCGTAAAACGAACAAACTGCTCAGAAAATAAAATCGAACTGAAGAAATAGTACCGGAACATATCAGAACAGTTACGGAACAGTGAAGAACAAAACAGTAAAAAACGAAATTGTTTCAGAACAGAACAGATCTGATCTGGAACAGAACAAAAGAGAATGGAACAGTTCTAATCTAAAAGAAATATTTTTTCTGTTTCGGAACAGTTTCCGAAAATAAGAACAATAAAAAAGAAGAAGGAGAACAGTTTTTTTTTTTTTCGAAAAAACTGCAGTGTAATATTTCTATTTCTGGAAAAAGTCTGTTTTTATAGATCCAAAACAGCTGAATTTAACCGTTGTCAAGTGGTTCGGAAATGAGGGAGAGATCTTAGGGATGTGGGAGCAAAAAACGTGGGAACGGTTTTTTACCAAGTCAAAAACCGTTCTGATTTATTTTAAATAAAATATAATTATTTAAATAAAATTTTATCTAAAAAATATTATATACGTGCCACCTCATCACACGCGCGACTCGGCTGGATGGACGGCGGCGCGCGCGTGTGTGTCAGACTAGTAGGGATGTAGCTCCTCTCCCCTCCACAAAATGTGAGTACCCTTTGGGGCACACCCCAAGTGTCTCACATACCCCTAGATATACTCCTCATTGCCTCTTCTCCCAACCGATGTGGGATATAAGGAATTGAGGGAAAACCTTTCTATAACAAAAACATTTTCAAAATTTATTTGCTCCAACAAGGTGGTTTCCTAAAAAAAAAAAAAAGGTTCAATTCCCTATTAGAGGAGTTACAACTCGCTCGATGGGATCATCTAGATCAGTGGGAAGGATTCATCACTCTAGTTTCATGGATGATTTTTTATATTAGCATGAGTGATTTTGGGATAGAGAAAATGCCCCTGTTTGTTTTGTTGCTGCTGGTTGTTCTGTTTGGCTTGGTTCCTAGTTTGTTTGTTTTGTTGTCATGGTTCTGCATTGTGCCTTTGCTATGGCTGCTGCGTTGTCCTATTCCCTGGTTTTTTGCTACCTTTGTTGCTTTGTTCTTCATTTACTCCTCAATCTGCTGCAATGCTGCCCTGGCTGCTGCAGGTTTGAGCTCTTCTCGGATCATTGCGCTTGCAAGTTTTGCTTTGCTGTGTTTCTTTGGTAGCAAAAGCAGTGTGCTTTGCTGCTGTGTCTGTTTGTGTGTTGCTTGTTGATTGTTTTGCATGCAGTTTCTGGTTTTCTGTTTTCTCTTCTTGTTACGGGAAATTTTGTTTCGGTTGGTCTTTGCTTTTTTGCATATTCAACATGTGTATCCCCAGGGGTTTTTAATTCTCCTATTTTATATACATTTTTTTTTTCCTTTTTTTTTTCTTTTTTTTTAAAAAAGGGACGAAGAAAAAAAAAAAAAGAAGAAAGAAAAAGAAAATAGAAAAAAAAAAAGAGGTAAATAAAATTACAAAAAATATAAATTTATATATTTACTCCTAATTCCGTCATATTTAGACGAAAAATTTAATAAAAATATTTTTTAAAGTCATAAGGTTTAAATTAAAATGTAACAAAATTATTAGAGTAGAGATGTGTCAAACATAAAATTTGCGCTTAAATTTTTAATAATTTTCTTCACTCATTTACAAGCGATGATTTAAGATGCCATTAATTGTCTTATAGTCCTTCTACTTTTATCTTGTTTCAATTTAGTCATATATTTTAAAAAATTACATTTTATCTCTTTACACTTATCCTAGATTAGAAAATTAATATTTTCATTATAACTTAAATAGAACGATTAAAAATTGGTGAATTTAAAATCTCAATCTAAATTTACATAAACTAAATAAAATTAAACTTTATTTTTTATATTATTTTTGTCAAATTATTTATTTCTACCTTTAGTTGAGTTGGTGAATGGTACGTTTTAAAGTAGAAGAGATAAAATAAAATAAGATCAAAGTACAAGGAGTTAAAACAAAAAACAATTAAAAAACATGTTTGTTGCTCATTACTTGCCAATTACTTGTAGTTTTAATTTCTGAGATTAATTAATTGTTTTGCTGGCTGGTTTTTATATGTTGACAATCATTCGATTAAGGTTGTTTGATCCTGAGTTTTTTAAAGCTTTCAATTTTACTATGAATTTGAACCCAATGACACTCATTACCGGGACCAATGTTTAATGTGCTGTAAACTTCTGGGGTGAAATGCGTAATAACCCCTACTTTTGAGGGAATGCCAAAAAAAAATAAAAAATATTGGATGATTGTTTTAAAATGTTTTTTTTTTTTTTTTCCTTTTCAATACGATGAATTTGAGAAAGTGAATGAATGAAATTATAAATATTTTCAAAAATTCTCGCAAAAAAATTGATAACCGCTTTAAGAAAATAAAATTATATTATATTTGAAGGTCTTTTTCTTTTTTTTCATAAACTTCAAATGTTGCAACTCATTATTCGCTCAACCTACTTGATACAAATACAATATTTTTTAAAAACAAAATTGAATAATTGTGTCGAAAATTCAAATTAAACGTACGATATAAAAGTTATTGTAATTTTTTGCATGGAAAAATCAATGACTCTCATGTAATTACTTTAACGCATGGACACAATTTTCAAAGTATGTGAACTATTCACCAAAATTAATTATTATTTTTAACTTATTTACTGAAAAATTGGTGGATTTTTTTTACTCATGCCAAATATGCCTCTCACCTCCTTTTATTTGGAGCCGAATATCAGACTTACTCCACTAGATGACTTTCATTTTTCTGATATCACTCTCTATTGCCAACTATTTAGAAGTTTGACATAGCTCATTGTTACTCGCTCAAACATTGCCTATGTTGTCTATCAAGTTAGCAGTTCTTGTCTACTACTCGGATCACTCAGTACTATTCAATTGTTCTTTGCATTCTTCAGTTTGTCAAAGACACATTGTTTCATGGACTTCATTTCCCAGCCCAATCCACTCTCATCTTACCAGTTTATTCTAACGCTTACTAGGTTGGAGATCCTACCGATAGACATTCAACCACTGGTTATTTTTTCTTCATGGGCAACTCTCACATTACCTAGTGCAGTAAGAAACAAACTGTGGTTGCTGCCTCCAGTACAAAAACTAAATATTGTGTCATCGCTGATGGAACACAAAAACTACTTTGGCTTCATTGGCTCTTTACTGACAGGAAAGTCTCCTCCCCTACTACCACTGTCCTACATTGTGACAATATGAGTACTATTTGGATTGCTCATAATAATATTTTTTACGAGCGTACAGAACTCAAGACTGATTTTGTCATTTTATCTGTCACCACATTCTCTAAAATATTATTCATCTTAACTCCATTAATTCAGTTGATCAGACAACAAATATTTTCATCAAGGCTGATATATCGAACTCTTCCACACTATGTTTTCTAAATTTAAGTTCATGTCTGATTTACCGCCTTGAGTTTGAGGGTGGATGTTAGTATAATATTTATGGGTTTTGGTCTACTAGGTTAAACCCTAGTCTTGCTAGGAAAATCAAACCCTAATCCTGCCAGAAAAACCTAGACATTCCATATATATAGATTCTTTGGATATCTCTATAAAGTAACCTTTCTCACATATTAATACACTTCTCTCATGTTCTCTCAATATTCTACCTCTTTATTATTTTAACATTTCTCTCCATACAATATGTGTATGTGTGTGTGTGGGGGGGGGGGAGGGGGGTAGTTTCCTATGGTGAGGATGGGGCCTAGAAAATGGTGGCGGCTGGCATGTGGTAGGTTGAATAGTATGGGTTTTTCTTGGAGAGTAAGAGATCCTAATAGTACGACAGGAGTGACTAAAGTTGGACGGTGGTGGATGGTGGGGACGATGACTATTCAAGTGGATTTCAGGAGGGAGGGAGAAGAAGAAGAAGAAGAAAAGAAGAAGAAAAAAAGAGAAAAAGAGAGGGAAAAAAAAAAAAAGGTAGGTTGACTTGGTGGTATGCAAGGATCGACTGAATAGTGTGGGCTTTTTCTTGGAGAGTGAGATATCTATTTTGTATGGCATAAGTGACCAAAGGTGGATGATGGTAGACGGTAGGGGCCACGATTGTTCAAGTGGGTTTGGGTAGAGAGAGTAAGAAGAAGAAGAAGAAGAAGAAGAATGAGGATGAGGATGAGGAGGAGGAGAAGAAGGAGATGGGGATGAGGAGGATGAGAGGGAGGATTAGAAGACTAAATGAAAGAAATAGAAAAAAATGATGGGTTGACTTGGTGGTGTGCAAGGATCGGTGGAGTTGGGGATGGTAGTTGTCATGCTTTGTTTCAGGTGGGTATGAAGATGGTAGTAGTAGGGGTCAGTGTTTCATGTGGATTGGGAGTAATGGGCGTAGTGACAGTGGTAGGTTTCAAGTGGGGTATGAACAGTGGTAGTAGTAGTGGAGGAAGGAGGATGTTCATCTGGGTTAGAGAGAAATGAGAAAGAATTAAAAACTAGGAAAAAGTAAAAAAATACAAAAAGAGAGGATAAAAAAGAAAAAGAAAAAATGAAGAAGTCAAAGTCAACCAATACTTACTAGGTAATGGGGATAATTGAATAATTTCATGAATACATTTTATATGATAAGGGTAAAAATAATAATTTGATGGATGCAATTAGTAGGTCGATAGATTTGGGTGGTTAAGTGGTCCTATTGAAAATGATAAGGGGTATCCTTGGCATTTTTCAAAAGATAGAGGATTATTGTGGTTATTGTCTCAAATACAAGGCGTCACTGGTATTAATCCCCATAAACTCATATAAAATTATAAACTATTCTCCATTAATACAAAAGACAAATTTTTGGGCTCCCATTTTACCGAAAAACCACTTTCTAATGATCAGCTACTTTTGGCTTAGTTCAAAAGTACCACGAAATACTGCCTATCGATTATGCCCCTCGCTAGATTTGTAATTTACAAACAAAAAGCACCATTACTCGACCTCTGTCTTCCACCACTCCACAATCCTCGCTTCCACTATTGCACAACCTAATAAGAAAAAAAAAAGCACCGAACCTGCCACCACTGCACGACCTCTTACTTCCGCCCACTACACGACCGAACGGACAAAAAAAAAAACATTTTAATCAATTTTCTCTGCCAATTCCAGTCTATTTTCAGACCAAACCTTAGAACCCCGATTCCTCGTTGATTCTAGTCAATATTCTCTCTGAACCTACCTACATTTCAATAGATATTCGTCTGAAAACTCCCTAGATTAATACGAAAAACATTAATAAACAAAAATCGATTTCACATGACATTCATGTCATCGATGTTCGCCGATTTCACATGAAATTCGGCCAAAACCCTAAGAAATCGGTGCCTAAAATCAACCACGTCATGATTACTAACCACTGAAGATGTGCTCTAACCTAATAATCGTCCAAGACGTGCCCTAGCCCACTAAAAACCTGATCGTGAGAGAACGAACAACAAAGAGGTGAACAAACAATGGTGAACACGAGTTCGTCAGAGAAGAAGAAAAAGCATATTGAAACAACAAGATCAAAACAATCCAAACATTCAAAAAAAGCAATGGAACCAAAAGATTTTACATAGAAAAGGAAAGAGAATGATGATGATCAAGACTACAACAAAAATGTTACACAAGAAGGTTAGCTGGACATACACTAGTTATTATGTTAAAAAATGACCATTCGTTATATTCAAAATGTTAATTAGATATTATATAAATGAATTGTTGATATAGTTTAGAACAAAGTTGAGGCAAAATCTGTTGATTTGTGCAAATGTGTTGTGTAAGTTAAGTGGATATCATCTGAAAATAAACAAGTGTGTGCAAAGGTTAAGTTGTGCATAGTTGTCCATTTTAAAAACAAACCGAAGTTAAGTAGATATCATTTAAACATCATCTGAATGAGTGCGTATCATCTGTAAATGTGTGCAAATTTGTCGTACATCGTTGTGCAAAGTTGAAATAAACAAATAATAGTTGGATATCCACTAAATATCATTGTAATGATTACGTATCATATGAAAAATATGTGCAAATGTGTGGTACATAGTTGTGTCATCTGTGTGCAAATGTGTTGTACATATCATCTGAAAAAGTGTGCAAATGTGTCATACACAACTATGCATAGTTGAAACAAATAAACGTTAATTAGATATCATGTAGATGTGTTTATATCATCTAAAAAGTGTGTGCATATGTGTCATCAGCTAATGTGTACATCATCTGAAAAGTGGTGCAAAAATGGTATATAATTCGTTGTTAAATAATTGTTTTTGCATGTGAACAGTTAATACTAACAGTGACTTCGAAAATGTCCCAAAAAAATGAAAACAAAGCAAGCAAGAAGTTGAAAAGCAGTGTAAAAAAAAAAACGAGCAGAAGGCATGGAAAGTTTTACTTGCAATTTAGATATTCGTTGAAGCTTGTATACCAGTTGATCAACAACATAACTATGACAAAAGTGCAAAATGACTTGCTACAATCTACCCCATTTTGGCCAATATGTGATGCAATTATTAAGAAGATGGTCCATTTGGACATAATGAAAAAGTTGGATGATAACATTATCCCCCAACTGAAGACCTAGAATCAAGAAGAAAAAAAAATTATTCAAAATCAGAGGTGTTGATATGAAATTCTTTATTTTGCATGTCAGATTGCTTTTCGGGCTAAAATGTGGTCATAAAGGCATCAACTATTTGTATGAAAAAATTGATAGTTAGTATATGGCAAGTATTTGCAGAGATCAAAAGTGATTGTCTACAACATATACAAAAAATGCAATAACGGACTCGATATAAAGTGACAGCGATGAAGATGTTGTCAATTTGTTGTGCCTATATCTATTAGGCAATTGTTTACTGGCTAATAATGTACATTTTGTGGCATTCAAGCTTTACAAGTATGTTGAAAATATTAAAGAAATGCACACCTATGCTGGTATGACGCAATTCACAGCCTATTGATCACGTCGATTCACCAAAACACCTTACAGCCTGAGAAGGTGAAATGATGTGTTCTTACATTGGTGGTATGTCAACATAACTCATTTCCATTTTGAAAATATCCACTTAATGTTAACAACCAAATAATTAATAATTACTAATCAACTATCAAATTTGTGAAATATTGATTTTGCGAGCAAGTCAACGTGATCGAGGAAAAGAACAAGAAGGCATTCCCATGGTTTGCGAAGTGGGATCTTTCCAAATATATAATGGAAACGTTGAAAAACATTTTAAATGTAAGCATACAACATGGCCCAGTTATTAAGGTAAGTGGATATCTATTAAATTAGTGAAATAATTTTTCTTAAATTAAATTAACTCAACAAATGACAGGTTAATCCACACAACCTGCAAATGACAAGGAATGAGACCAAAATGATAACACATGCTAATGATTTTGAAGAAGAAGTATGTTGGAAAAGGAGAAAGGGTGCAAATCTCAAGAAAAAATGATGATGAAAAAAATTCTTAGAATGAGGAAAATGGAAATGATGGAGGTCAAGGTGAACCTACTAATGATTAAAGTGAAGCCGAACCTGAGAGTATGGTGACCCTTCATAGTACTCAATTCAATTATGGAATTTCAGACAGTCCAAATCACATGAATATACCCGATTTCGCGTATTTCAATCGAAGTGCATCAAAAATGAAAATCTAGAAAGTGAACTCAGAAACGCAAACGAAAAACTATAAGCTAAAATTGCTTGCTTGGAGCATGAGAATGCAAAGTTGAAATAGAAATATAGTAAGCTCGAAGCAAAAAAGAAGGCGATAAAAAAAAAAAAACTGAAACTGGATTTGACTGAGCTGAAAAAGATAAGTCATTAGCCAAAAAGAGATGCCAACCAAAAAAATAAGAGAATTGACAGAACAAATGGCACGACAAAAAGAGGCAATTGATAAGAAGTTCGAATATAAATTTTCTGGGGTAAGCTCCTTTAAGAGCCAACAGCTCTTGGAAGCTCGTGTCGTAATCGAATTATGCTTTAAGAGATTCTTTTTCTTCATAATCTGGATGAGTTCGCGTCATTTTCTTGCTGTGTTGATATTGATGGCTGGAGTAATTTTCGTATCATACAGAGGCTCCCGACGATTTGGAAAGGGGGTCGATCTTTCTTTCGTCAAAGTCAAAGCAACAGCACAGCTAAAACAACCGTATTCAAATGAGGCTGCCATCCCTTAGCTTAGGGCGGGGCAGGTTGAATTTGATGCTACTTTTAGCTCAAAGGGACGATGACCTGTAACTGCCGAAAAATAGTCCTACATCTCCTCCACTAGCACATGTTGTTGAAGAAGAAATTGAACAGGGTCAAAAATATATCCACGTAGAGACAAAACTAGAAAAAGATGAAGAAACGAAAGAACAAGAAGAAGAAATCGACTGAAAAAACCAGCTGAAAGTTTAATGGTTAAGAGGCTCAAGCAGAAAGATAGAGCACAAAAAAAATAATTTTAAATATTTGGACATCAAAAAATCCAGAAGAGGTAAATGAAAGAAAGAACATATGGTCGATCTTGACACATATTAGGTCCCCAAACCAAAGAGGCAGAAAAAGGTTGTCAAACTACCTTAGAGGCATCAAAATGAAGTAGCAACTTCACTATCCGATGAGGATTGACAAAATATTAAAATCATTTCAAAACCGAAGGACCAAGGTAATATAAAAAAAACATATCAAAGAAAATATATGTTTATATATTCAGCTCATATAGTAGCATGAAAATGTTAGCCATTTCTTATATATTACACAACGCAAATATATACAATGGAGACTATAGTGTTGTATCGCGTGTAGATGTTATTTCGCTTACGAATGGGGGAGAACTAAGAAACTTTGTAAGTAGATATACTAAAACACATCCCACACATCATCATAAGGGCAAGGAGAAAAGTTAAAAATCAAATTTGATTTCAGGTTGTCCATAGTTATACAAAATGCTTAAGGAACAACTGAGAAAGTTATATTTTTGAAAAATCAAGGAATGCCTCTCAGTGACCGATCCTACTTCATAACAAGTTATTGCTGGGTATGTTTGGGTATATTTATACGTGATGCATCATGCATTATAATTTCATGCAAAAACACATGACGTGTATATATATTTTAATCAATGGATATCAACTTAATTCTATCACTTATTAAGTGGATATTAATTGAATCATAAATTGCTATTTGTTAAGCACAATTGGGTTAAGAACAGATCAAGAAAGCACCCCGAGAAGATTTTGAAGAACCAAATCAACGAAACATTGAAAGGGGGATATGGATATATTCACTTTTTGATTAACACAACAGAGCATGGTCTAAATCATTGGACGTTGCTTGTGTTTGATATGATTGAGGCACAATAGAGACACTACAACTCGATGAAACCAAGATCCGACATCCGAGATCCATACTATAAAGGCACAATGCTAATGGTAATAGAACTTATGGTTTGTTTCCATTCTTACCTTGCATATTAGATAATAACTTTACTTTAAAATTTTGTTTCTTTTGTAGAGAAACTATGTAGAGGATATCATTAATGAACTTATAAAAGTTATCAAAGAGTTGTTGTTGGCCCAAAGAGCTACCCAAGAGGGGCGTGAATTGGGTAGTTACTAAAATTTAACAATCAAACACTTAAACACAAATAATCAATTTTCCTAAATCAATTATTATCTTGTTACGCAACAGAAATGTGTTTACTTCTATATGCACACTCAAACATAATATAAGAAAATAAACAATGCAGCACACAACAAGATATCTTGGTTCGGTAAGCTACTCTTACCTACATTGTAATACCTCAAAAATTTATATTTTTGAAAAAAAACATTAATTTAGTTTAATATTTTTGAGGATGGTTTTTTGAATTGTGGTATAAATATATATACTTGATAATTTTTGGAGTTAAATGTTAAATTTATATTTTTAAAAATATTATTTTATATAAGTTTAATATTTTTGAATTGTTTTGTACATTATGAAATTTATAATAAATATTTAATAATTTTAGGGAGATAAGTGTAATTATTGGATTTAGTATGAATTACTTTATAATTATGGGGTGTTAAATATAATTTTTATTCTTAATAGTTAAGTAAGAAATTGTGGCCATGAAATTAAAAAAAATGCTAAAAATATGATGGCTATTATGTATATATATATATATATATATATATATATATAGATAGATAGATATAGATATCGAGAGGTTTTTAGGATAACAGTCGGGGACGATGCAGAAAAACAAAATCTATACGCCTTCGGTTTGGATTTTGGTTTTGGTTTTAGGTAAAATTTCTAACTCTTGTAATATTTGCATTTAATCTATCTCCTAATTATGTGATTCATGTTAAAAATTTTATTAAATTTAACTGTTAGTTTTCATGAAATATTTGAGGATACTATGTGAAAATTATGTGAGATATACGTTTACGCGTTTACTTGGGATTTGATTGTTATGTGGTTATTTTGGGGATTGATTAGATACACGTGTTAGAGGGGTTAAAATTTTATTGAGCGTTAGCTCACAACCCCATAATTTTGATTGCAGGGCCGATAAAAATGAAATGACGACAGGAATTTTATATGGATTTCTATTTAATTTATAATAGTTGTATTTATTATTTAATGTTGTAAAATTAATACGATCAATCGGAAAATTATAATTGCAATAATTGTAATAATTCCAATAATTCTAATTATAAATGAATTTGTAAAACTCCACTTCGGTCAGAGGGTGTTCGGTATCAAAGATTCAGAGCCACGAAATTGGAATTGAAATGTTATTGTTTTCTTAGGCAAATTTGTGGACTCATATATATGTACATTGTTAATAATCTGTAATTAAGATCATATTAATAAACTGTATATTTTGTTATTAATGTGAATTGATCATTATAATTAAAAGGGTTAATTACACTTTACCCCCTGTGATTTGGCCCATTTGCACTTTACTCCCCTGTGGTTAAAATGTTGCCACTTACCCCCTATGGTTTTGGGCCTAAGTGCAAAACTAATATTTTCTGTTAAATTTAATGGAATTGGGCTACACGCGCCTGGAGCGAGAATTGGCTTGTTTTTTGTGCTTTTTCCCTCCGAAGTGCATTATCCTTGTTCCCATTTTACCCCTACATTTCTCTATATAACTCCAACTATTCTCACTCATTTTTTTTTGCACAAAACCAGCTCTTCTCACTTTTTTTTTTTTTTTTTTTTTTTAATCCATAATTAATATTTTTATTTTTTTATGTCTTCTTCAAGTATTTATGGTGATGATTTCGGGAAAAATCCAAATATGGTCGAATAGCCGACTTGAAAGTCGTTCAAAGGGAAAATGGTACTACGGATGTAGCAACAAGTAAAAATATTTCAATTGAAATATTTTTAAAAATTGAAATTAAAAATATTTTCTATTGAATTGAAGTCAATTAGAAATAGTAAATTCAATTGAAATATTTTTAAAATTTGAAATTAAAAATATTTTTAATTGAATTGAAATCAATTGAAACATTTTTACTTGAATTCAAGTAAAAATGTTTCAATTGACTTCAATTGAAATATTTTCAATTTGAATTCAGTTTAATTGAAAATATTTTTAATTGAATTTAATTTAAAATAGTAAATTCAGTTGAAATATTTTAAATTAATTCAATTGACTTCAATTCAATTAAAAATATTTTTAATTTCAAATTTTAAAAATATTTCAATTGAATTTACTATTTTAAATTAAATTCAATTAAAAATATTTTCAATTGAATTGAATTGAAATTGAAAATATTTCAATTGAATTAAATTTAAATTAAATTCAAGTAAGAATATTTCTAATTGAATTGAATTGAAATTAAATTCAATTTTATTTAAAAATATTTTAATTAAATTGTAACTTCTTTTTTTTTTAATCTTTATTAAAAAACGAAATAAAAAAGAGTAGAAATTAAAAGACAAAAAAAAAAAGCCTTATTTTTATTAAACAACAAAAGAAATAACGGTTAATTTTTAGGGGTATAAAGTGTCAAAATACTTTAAAAAAAAAAAGTTGAACCCACTTGATATTTACTCTCTCTCATCTCTTTCTCTTTCTCTCTGTGTCACTCGCCGGAATTTGGCTGGAATCAACCAACATCTTCTACCATCACTGCCACCTCTAACCCAACACCATCACCGCCACCTCCAATCCATAGCCATTCCCAGCCACCGAACAACCCCCACCATCACTGTCATTGAGATTTCCTTCTACTCCATCTCTCTCATACACAAGCACGAACATAGAAACATAAGGAACAATAGAAGAGAATGGCTATGAATTTCGAACCCGCTGTCGAATTTCATACCCAGATCGTGGTATGGTTTCAAATCTGTTCAGCTTGGGTGGTTTTCGAAATCGATTTCGAAACCGAATTCGAAACTGGGTTTCCATTTCGATTTCGAACCCTCGTTTTCGTCTTCGCCGTGAAAGATTTTGAAATCGATTTCAAAACCCTCACGTTTTCGTCTTCGCCATAAGGGTTTCGATATCGATTTCGAAATTGAAACCTAATTTTGAAATCGATTTCGAAATCGAAATCAAAATGGAGAGGAAGACGAAGACGACGGCGAAGACGGGGACGGTGACGGCGAAGACGAAGAAGCAGTGACGGACACCAGACGAAGAAGACTGATGGCGATGGTTAGTGGTGTCGATGGTAGGCGATGGTGATGGTGGTAGTGTTGATGGGAGGTGACCAAATCGATGATGGCTACGAAATGGCGAGGTTGGCGGCGAAGGCTCTCAGTGGAGACGAGAGAGAGAGAAAGAGAGTAAAGCCTCTCTCAGTGAAGACGAGAGAGAGAGAGAGAGAGAGAGAGAGAGAGAGAGAGTAAAGCCTTTGGCTTAATTGCACTTTACACCCCCAAAAAAGTAAATAATTACATAAGGGTAAAATCAACATTTTGATCTTTCCGTTAACGGAGTAACTATTGCACTTAGGTCCACAAACCACAAGGGGGGTAAATGGTGATGTTTGAACCACATGGGAGTAAAGTGAAAATGGGCCAAACCACAGGGGGTAAAGTGTAATTAACACTAATTAAAATGAATTCATAATGAATTAATATGAATTGGTCCGTTCGGTTTCATTTGATAATTATAATTATCTCCATCATTTGTAAAATTTGTCGGATTTGAAATATTGGATATTCGGTCTTAGTTATAATTATATTTAGCTTATATATACAAAATTGGATTTAGAAATAGAACAGGGAATTGGATCCGAATAATAATAATATTACATTATGAATAATAATAATAATAATAATAATAATAATAATAATATTAAATTTATGAGTAATTGAATATAATTCTTAGATTTATAAAATAAAATATTGGTCATTCGGATTTGGCGTTAATTATCCAATGGGAGAAACCGCGTGGCGGCCCTGGAAAACTAGGCCATTACAAAGTGGTATCAGAGCGAAAGTATTAGTAATACTAATTTATTTATAAATTGTGGAATATTTGGTGTAGAATTCTCTATAGGAGAAACCGAGTGGCGACCTTGGGAAATCAGGTCGTTACATATATCAAGTCCCCTAAGCTCCACAGAGATTCGCAATTCACTAAACCCTTAATTCCTTTCCAAAGTAGGAACCAAACCCTTACAATCTTGATTATTTTTATAGTCTCAGAATCAACCATTTCAATTATCCTTTTCACGGGTCAAGGATGAACTCTATCTTTTTTTTTAGGCTAAAGATAAATCGAACTCTCTCTCACTTATCCTTTTCACAGGAAATGATGAACCTTTACAATCACTCAATTCTATTACAAGGATAATCAAAACCTAATTCTTTTCAAGGGAAAAGAATAATCTAACTTTTATGCAGGACAAAAATCAAATCCTAATCATTTTTCATAGGAAAAAGATCGAAACTTATCTACCGTGACTAGACACCTTTCCAAACATGTCTAATTCACTCAAACTCACAAATACAAAAAAAAAATATGAGTTTCTTCCCACAAGGAGCTTCTACCACTTCAATACCAATATACTCAATTAATGTTCCGAATAATTACTACATGATAGATACAATGTGAAAAAAATAAAATTTGATTAATATAATCAAGTTGGTAGCACAAATTTAACACGTAATCAGATAATCATGCAAAAATCATTTAAAAAGATTTTTAGACTTCTAAGTTCAAAACGATTTTTAACAATCATAAATCAAGCAATCAATATAAATATGAATTTAGAAAACAAATAATAAAGTTTGGATGGATCTCACCGGCAAACACCAAAGACAATGATAATATCGCAATTAGAATTCAAATCAGTGACGCCAAACAGCTAGATCTTTAGATTAAGAACTTGAATAGAATCTCTCGTAGAAATCTCAGCAAAAATATCACTCTTATAGTAGCTCAAAACTGATGTTCTTGATGTATTAAACTCAATCCCGCGGGTATCTTTAAATAGACCTATAATTAGCCCTCCAACGACTAGTTTTCGAATGTTATGTCAATAAATGACACATATGGACCCCATATATCATATAGAATCATAACGACTATAATTGACCAATAATATAACTTTTAAAGCTCTCAATTTGGTCCTAAAAATTTGATCTTAATCAATGAAAGTATAGAAAGAATTATATTTAAATATATGGATTAAATCGTAAGGTCAAATAAAATTTCATAGATCTCTCCCATATCTTTGACCCCAAATATTCTCTACCAAAATAATAATATTTAAACTCACAATTTGCATATTTAAATACAGGAATTCCAAATATATCTTATAACAACTATTTTTCAAATACTATGTCATTAAATAACATCTTAAGACCCCATTTATCATATATGTTTAAAATATATTTTTTATTTAAAAATATTCTTGAAAAATCTCATTTTCGTCCTTAAAACATTTTTAAATCGAAATCCATCAAAATAAGAAGTATCAAATCACTTTAATTAAAAGAATATCAAAATATATGGACCTAATCAATAGAGATTACATAGTAGGTTGTTCATATTTGAATTACATTCAAATCTTCCAAATCCCTCTCTTGAAATCATAAAAAATGGATAGTTTTTTACCAAGAGATCAAATCAGTCAAAATATTGACTGATTTTGGTGTGCCAACCATTGCTGTTAGTTGACCGGTCCGATCAATGGACATCCAATTCTCTCCATTTCATCTACTGACTCATTTGGTTAACCGACCCTCTTCATTCGGTTGATCGATTGGATCAATGTGCTTACTTTCTTATCCATTTTAGTTACTATTTCAAACGGTTAACCGATTGCTTTTCTCAGTTGACCGATGGGATCAGTAGGACTTTGTTTTAATTATTCAACCGAATGTTTTTTTTAGTTAACCAAATTAACTTGAAAACACAACTTTTTATGCTTTAAAACACATTTTTCAATTAGGTCAATTATCAAAATTATTTCACATACAGAGCACATACAATATCTTATTTTAGGATCTTAAACTTATCACTTCTTATCATAACACACATAAAATTAACTTATTTTTAGTGTCGTTCATGATCCTAATTCAGATTGCATTAAGAGTATAAATGTAAAGAGTTATTTTCACTTATTTTTCTTCAGTGTCTTCAAAACTCTTCATATCTTCATCATGTCCATCTTGCAGCTTTTATGTCTTCTTCATCAAATCTTCTTCTTACTCAAATGCTTGGAACTATAAATCTGAAACACTCGATAAAACCATTAGTTCCATAAAAGATATCAATGCTTAATTGTTCATAAAAACCTTGGATTCAATACTTGCAAATAACCCAAATTGAAACTCATATAATAATCGTCCAGAACAGTCCACAACAAATATCAAGATCGTAAGTATTTGTATTATTAGTAATTTTTAGTGGAATGTCATTATATATAGACTAATATGTATCAACTTTGAATGTTAGGCCGGATTGTAGGACAATGATATTATTGCTAATGGACCAGGTAGTCAGGGGATCCCAATTTTGGCATTAAAAAATGACAATGAATTGAAAGGAGCGATGATAAAACATCGAGTAAAGATTGTGAGCACATTTTTAAATGATGAGGCGAAATCATAGATGATTGAAAGGTTTGAGTCAACACAAAAATATTATCAAGGAAACACTAGTGATGTCAAAGTAAATGTGTCTCAATATGAAGATGTGAAAATTAAAGATGTGAAAATGAATATGGAAACACAAGAAACTGTGTGATAATGTTTTGAAATGTACTACTCTATTTCTTTGTGTGTATATATCAACTTTGAATATTACTGTTTACATTAGTGGCCAATATCTTCGATATATACAATTTGGTACTTTATGGCGGTATATATGTTCAGCATATGTAGTCAATTTGGTACTCTACCCAACAATGTATATACACAATTCGATACTCTGTTCAACGTATATAGTCATCAAAACACCTCTTTAATGGACATCTACTGATTTATAATTTTTGTTGGGTACATGTCAATTTAGTACTGCGTTTACGATCTTTGTTCCACTTAAAAAGGTACATAAACAGTATATTAAAAAGGTTTAGTAGATATCTACTGAAAATACATATCTTTAGTGGATATCTGCTGAAAAACATCATGTTGACAAATGAACAACATATTAACAAGACATCAAATGCATGGAGATTTGTACTTAAAATCACCAACAAATCTTCAAAATGAGTACAATAAATGTAAAATCAAAGAACATTCTTAAATGAAATACAAATGAAGAGTGGAAAAACATGAACTACTAAGAATCAGTAACAGCCTAAAACTACTAAGAATCAGTAACAACATTCAACTAGAAAAAAAAAAAAACACAACTCTTTCAACTTACAGCCTTGCACGTCTTCTAATTGTGGTTCTCATATTTCTTGCACTAACCGCAGCAAATTTGTTTTACTTTCTCCCTTTTCGAAGCAATCCTCTTCTTCTTTGGATGCCCATCTAGTCAGCCTGGCTGAGGGGGTAACACAAAAGTTGTTGCGATGTTATATGCTAGTCTTTTATTAGTTGAGACAGTGAGAAAGAAAAATGCCCTCCAAATATATACAACGATAGAAATCAATATAGAAAAATTCTTCAACGTAATAATACAATTTTTTTCACCAGATTTTTAATAGTGGCATATGCTCACATAAGAATCCTTTCAATTTCCATTGAAAACACTAACAAGTTCGATTGACAATAACTACTGAGACCGACGGATAGCAATGCACTTTAAAGTTGCCTTGAGAGTATACCCCAACTGTACGTCGAGGGATTCACATCCTCCTCATATTGACTACTCGCAAGTGTACGTGATCAAAGTTTTAGTATAGTGTGATCGTGAAAGATCGGGTTATCGTATCCACAAGAATTGGTGTCGTTACTATCGAGTATCGCGTTTGTCATGACCTAACTTTATCTAGGTTAAAAAAATAAATGTAATTAATTAATTAAATTAATAATAATATAAATTAACTATACTAATGTACTAATATGTTTTAGGGGAAAGAATCACCTAGGGATTAATGTGTTCACAAATACTTGTTCGATCTCGATTTACTCACGTTTACGGTGTTCGACCTATTTGACAATCTCGGTACGTAAATTCCACCGCCACCTCTCCCGAGTCTAAGACAGGGGAATACATGACTTCGAGTCAACGAAGAAGTCCCCCTCAACGTCTTAACGACCCTAGGTCATGTGAGTCTCACCCAGCGTCATTGATTGCACACAATCCAACTCCTGATCGGATCATTGGATCGTGCGTTGTATTTACTCTATCGACAATCTTTGTTCTAAAACTCCCTCGCTACCTCTCTCGAGTGTAAGACGAGGGATATAACGCAACTTCGTGTCAACGAAGAAGTCCCCCTCAACGTCTTAACAACCTTAGGTCCCGTGAGTCTTGCCCCAACATCATCGATTGTCCACAATCCTAACCCCGATCAGGTTATAAAATCGTGGTATTTGTTTACACTAATCTGAATCCGAGATTTAAAAAACCCTGTATTCTCTATTTATCATTCTAAGCATGATAAACAAACAATATGATAAACATAATCAAACTACGAAGAACAATCACAAACGAAACATTGAAATCATCCAAACACAAATTTATAAATTTATTGTTAATCCCTATACAATCCACATTTAACTCATGGTCATAATCATATAAACATTTAAATTGAGCTAAACATGCTCACATGATCCTAAGTTAAATAAATAAGAGAAAGAATCGAAGAACTTAGCCTCGTCCGAAGATTAGCGGCTAAGAACGCTCAACGATCGCTTCGCCGTCTTCTCCATTTCGGGATGTGAGCTCTACTTCTAAAACTCCTAAACCTAATCCTAAGTATGGCCTAAGGTTCCCAAATGGCCGAGGGAGGGGGGAGGGCAAGAGGAGGGGAGAGGATGGGGTATTTATAGACAAAATATCTAATAAAAATATCTAGGCTGTGTAGAGGGTCACCACTGCGGCCGTGGGATTCAGTGCCGCGGTGGTGGAGTAGGTTGGTTAGTTGATCGCAGCGACAGTGAGGACGGCGGTAGATTTGTAAAACATTCTGCTGGTTTATCACCGCCTAGGCGGTGGGATTCACCGCCTAGGCATTGGTCCATCAGTAGCATTTGTGTCTTCTCAGCATTTTCATCGCTGTGGTGGTGGTTTGGACGCCACAACGGTGGGCGTCTTTCATAATTTTGCTTCCGTGCTTGTTTTTCTACCAGTCTTTGACCGTTTTTTGTTCGGTCTCATCGTTTTCGCTCCAATTTTCTATCTTTTTGCCCCATACACCTAATTTATACAAAAAGTATAAAAACTAATTAAAACATAATAAAATACTATATAAACGCTCAAAAACTAACTTAATTCAGTTTGGAAATATGTAGGTAGATCACACCTATCAAATACCCCCGAACTTGGAATTTGGCTAGTTCTCGAGCCAAACACACACACGAAAATGAAAACCACAAGTAAATTAAATAAAAAAAACATCCTAAAAATAGTCTAAACATAACGAGATACGAGTTTTAACTTCTTCTAACGGCCAAGTTATTGTTGTCCCTCAACAACCGCCAGTCATATCGAGTTCAGGCTGTAACACACATCATGTAATGTTCTCAAATTTTGACATGCAAAACTGGTAAACGCCATTCTAGATCCTATAAACGTGTTAGTGCGTGACTCAATAATATGGCTATACAATGACCGGATTGAATTATCCCCCAACGAAACTCATGACTTCGACTGTGAAGGACTAGGATTTCCATAGGCCGGATTGGGGTCCACTCTCTACTAATATAGGTTCAGTAGTTCAAAAAGATCAAAAGAACTTGGTTCGGTTTAGGAATATGGCCAAGAGTAATTTGGAATAGAAAACGGGTTAACGTTGTTAACTTAACGTTACCTGATAGGTTGAAATAACCTATCTACTTTTAAACCGAATTTGTTAGTTTTTTAGTGTATTAGTTATATTTATTTTTGTTTTATTATGTTTTAGTGTAAAACAGGTGTAGGGATGAAAAGAAGTGATAAACAAGCAAAAACGGTAGAGAAACGATGAACAAAATGTGAAGAACAAGGCCTAGGCAACCAAGCCACCGCCTAGGCGGTAAAAGTGCAGAAAGATGCTGATTTTCACTAAAGGTTCACCTCCTAAGCAGTCATCCCACCGCCTAGGTGGTGAAAGTCTAGAATGCCGATATTGTGAGCATCGCCGCAGCGATCACCCGCCGGCTAGGCAGAAATTCTTCTGCCTAGGCGAAGAAGAGGCAGAAACTTTGGAGCAACTCCTCGGCCCAAGCAGAAATTCCACTGCCTATGCGGAGGAGCGACAGAACGTTAACTGACTCAACTTCTTCCTAGGCGGTGACACTCTGCGAGAAATATTTAATTTTAGATATTTTGAAGATATTTTCCAAACCTTTACTTTAACCCCTTTCTTCCCCATTTTTATCTTATGTCCTATTATGTTTGAGAGAGTCTTTTTCACTTAAGATAGGATTAGATAATTTAGGAGTAGATTAGATTAGTTTTAGGAAGTGATTTTGGCCAATTCTTGAAGAGCTAAAAGAGGAAGTTCATCAATGGAGAAGAGGAAGCTAAAGTGGACTACTCCACTTTAAGATTTGATTTTTCTTTCCTTGTTTCCATCTTTGTACTTAATGTTTATTATTGATGATGATGATCTCCTCTTGGTTTAATATTGTAATGGCTAAGATCATGTTAGTTTAGTTAGATATTAGCTAAGGTTAGATGTAATTCATGTAAATATCTCTTTGGTTGAATATAAATTATTTTGATGGTTTGTTATCCAATTCGAATTGTGTTTACCATTATTTCCCATTTATTATGCTTATTACGATAAATCGAGAATACGGAATTTGACACTCGGGAGAGTTAACCCCGGATTCGGATTAGGGTTAAACACAACGCGACGATCCAATAACCCGGGAAAGAGTTGAAGAGTGTGCAATCCATGAGGTTGGGTCAAGACTCACATTCGGAAAGGCATTCGAGGGGGACTTCGACGTCAACGCGAAGTCATGTATTCGCTCGCTTTTCACTCAGAGGAGGGAGCAAGCGAGTTATAGATACTGAGATTGTTAGATGTGATAATAACCGTTATTGATAAGTAAACTAAGCCAAATAAGTACTAAGTGAATGAAATCGATCCCTAGTTAATTAGTGTAATTAGAATTAATCCTTAGGAGTAGTTTTAATTGGTTTAATTTAAATATTAATTGAATCGTCAGGATAATATGAGACTACATAAATTGCAATAATCAATTATTCACACTTTCCCTGTGGGAAGGATATCCGATCTTCAAAGATCTACTATATTAAAACTTAGACCTCATATACTTGTGAGAGTAAGTAGCATCGTATTTATGCGCTACCAAATTTTTGGTGCCATTGCCGGGGAATGTGTGAATTTTAAGTTGATATTGCGACTAAGTGGTCGAATGTTAATCCTGACATTTATTTTGTTTTATTTTTAATTTTTATTTTTGTTTTATTTTGTGTTAGTGTGATCAAGAAGTACAAAAAACGATGAAGAAGAATGGAATTTTGAATTCTCAATCCCGAGATCGAGCTTATATTGAAAATGATAAGGACAGAGAGGAGAAAGCGACTTCAATTCATGATCTTTATCCGACTGAGCATTTGAGCCCAAATTCCTTGTCTATGGGGAATTTTGGTGAAAAATGCTTAGCAACATGAAAGTCCAGCTGGGGACGATAAAACAAGTGCAATTTTTTTTGAATTGAAACTCAGGGTATCAAATTACCCTATTTTTGCTTGTAATTAGTTCATTTTTTATTCTTTTTGGAAGCCGGCATGGCTTCGGAATGTGTTCGGATGTGAATTTAAGAGTGTGGACGCTCGGGGAAGTATTTCACGCTTAAACACGTTTAACAAGCGAAGTGGAAAAGTATGGCGTGGAGCCGTGTTTTAAAAACTTGAAGAAAAACTAAAAAACAGCTGCTGGCCCACTGCCTAAGTGGTGGACACACCGCCTAAGCGGTAAAAATACAAGTTACTATGTTTTTCAGCAAAATGGCCCATCGCCTAGGCGGTGACCTTTCTGCACTTAAAACACTCGTTCGCTCATTTTAGAAATCGCGAAGCTTTTTCCCCAAAAAGCTCTCACATCTCTCTAAACCCTTTCTTCCAAACCGTTCCAAACCCTTAAAATTATCATTCCATTGCCAAAATTAGTGATTTCCACCACGAATTGACCACCAAGAATTGGATTTCCACCCTCACCACCAAAAATCTAGGGTTTTTGAAGAAAATGTGCGATTTCTTCATTTTCTTTCGATTGGACCCTAATTTCTCAACAAGTAAGTTTATTTCACTTACATTTTGTCTAGTTGTTGAAATTATTGGTTGGTTTGCTGGATTAAAGTAAAAAGTCATTGGATTTTGAAGTTTTTCCCTAAACCCCTTAAACCCTATTTTCGCGATTTCAAATTTCTTTGGGATTTTGGTTTGATTCTTGGTGATAAACATATTTAAATGGATTGGTTAAGTGTGTGAACCAAGATAGTATGATACATTTGTGAAATTGGGCTGAAAATTTCAAATGGGTGTGTGTGTTTTGAGATGTATGTGTTCTTGACAAAGTGATTTGGGGGAGTTTATGTTTTTTAATTGTTCATATATGATGAGGTTGTATTGGTTTTTGTGATTGTGATGGTTAAGAAATTCCGAAGAGGGTAGCTAAGAAGAGGGCGAGTGGAGAAGGGTCGAGTTCGCAACCCGGGGTGCTGACCGAAGTTGAATATGATGCCACCCATTTTGTGTTAAAACAAGCGGATGAGCATTACAACAAACACAAAACCTTTCGAGCATGCATATGCCAACGTGGTTTCGGTTTGATAGAGGATTTCCCGACGGAATTTCAACAAGAAATTCGAAGCCACCGCTGGGAGCAATTCTGTAAATCGCCAACCCCAAGCGCGGTAACCTTGGTTAAGGAATTCTACAACAATGTCATAGAAGCCGTAGGCTACCAAGCAAGGGTCCGGAATCAACCGATTACCTTCAGCCCTGATTTTATCAACAATATCTTCGGACTAGCGACACTAAGGTCCACTGGAAGCCAAGAAAAATATGCAGAGGGTCATTAAAACGATCACATCCGGCGAAGTCAAGTGGAAGCACCAAGGACTGAATGTAGCTACATTTTCGGTCAAATACCTAGATCTAGTCCCAAAAAGCTAGCACCACTTCATCTGTGGAAGCCTCCTCCTAACATCGCATCTCTCAGATGTCTCAAAGGACATGGCTATATTGATCTACAAAATTCAAACCGGAGCAGAAATCAACGTTGGATTTTTTATTTATTTATCGATCATGCACGCTGTGAATTTGACAAAGGGTGGGCTCTCATTTCCGTCACTTTTAACCACCATTTTTTGACTAGCTGGAGTAATGGTAACCGAGGAAAACCTTTGCCACTCTATAGTTCCACTAAATCTATCAAGGATAAACCGTTTGTGGAAGATTGAGGCACAAGAGGCAGCTGAGCCCGAGCCTGAAGATGTGCGATTACCCTCCGATTCCATCTGTGCCACCACACCTGCTATAGCAACCACACTATCCATTCCGACGCGATAGTGGTGGTGATGACCCCTCTTCAGGTGGATAGTACGGAATAAGACTTCTATGTCTTATTCCCTAGGTATATGTTCAACCCATTTTGTTTGCATGAATGTTGTATGTTTATTGGGTTCACTGATTGCGGAACACTACTTTTTTTCAAGCATGTATTGGTATAGAATGGATGTTAGTTTAGTCGGTGTTCATCCATTTGGAATTTTTGTAGAAAATGATGAACCATTACTATTTTTTGAACAAAATGCAAAATGTTTGATGTACAAAATTATGTTTATGTATGTATTTTATTGTTTTAATGTATGTTTTAGTTTTTAATTTTTATTTTAATTTAGTTTAATTTTTATTTTTGCATGTGTAGTGTTAGATTAATTAATGTATGTTAGTATTAGATTTAGTTATTAAATGTGTATGTATGAAGTAGTATTTGTGTGTTTAGTTGTTGAGTTCATTTGGGCCAAGTCCCGATGATGAGAATTATCTCCTAATTGCATATTGAGGTCGGGGGTAATGCCTTCCATGTGTGTTTTGTGTGCTTAACATGTCGATTGGGTAAAATTATATCGGTCCTAAAATTGCTCGACATTCGGACTCAATGTATAATAATCTGAACAATTAGACGCCGATTATTCAATATGAAGTTCATGACAAAAATGAGGAATCTAGAACTTGATTTGGGGGAAACTTGAGGCGAAATCCTAGGTAAGGTCATTTCGGAGACGTGATTTAGGCCGTCATTTTTTTCGCTTGTACCGTTGTAGCTAACCTGAAAATTTCATCCCTTATTTCTCCTGTCGAAGCCGATAATGTAATCAATTCTGAAAATGTTCAATTACTCTCTTCATTTAAATTTTTCCTAAACCAATGTCGCTAAGCCTAATTTTCAAATTGAGTAAAATCAAGTGAGCGGTGGGGTTTCGGATGAATTTTTATTGACTCGGGATTAGTATATTCACTTGTCACTTCAGTATTTCTTTTTACATGCTCCTAAAATAAGTTTGGTGGTATGTTTCTATAATTTATTTTTATATATTCCTAAAATTTTATAAATTCGAATAAGTTTGGGGGTGTGTTTCTCTAACTTCTTTTTGCACACTCCTAAAACTGTAATAATTCGAATTAATTCAGGAATGTGTTGTTAAAAAAAATGTGAATATAGTTTTCATTTTCTTTTCTTTCGACAAGTGAATACGAGGATCTTTAATTCTCATTCAGAGTTGTACTTTAAATGTATGGGGTTATGAGAGAGGATAGCGATAAGCGATTTTACCTCGGGTATCGATCAATTAAACCGATTATCTATTTTCAATTCCAGTGATACCCGTGGTCGTTCTCCAAAGCCAAACCAAGCCCTACTAATCGTTGTGAATATCCGAGCCTACATTAGTGGATAGTAGACCCCAATCAAGCGTATGGTTTTCCTGAATCCTTAAACGGTATATGTTATGAACTTAACAATTGAATAATCCAATCCAGTATGTGCGTAATTATGCATTTGAGTTCTCACACACAAACGTTCAATGGATCTAGAGTGGTTTTTATTGATATTGATTATTGAAATTCTAGAACACCACTTGGTGTGGGTTATTTCCCAAACTTGATCAGATTTAGGGAAATTGAGGGAGGAACAAATTGGTCCTTTCGATTGAACTTTATGTTTACATGCATTTACTTTTTTTGTGTTTCAGTGTTTCATTTTTAGTTAGTTAGTTCATTAGTTAGTTTAGTTTAGTGTTAGTGTTTTGCTCAAGGATTAGCAAAATTCTAAGTTTGGGGGTATTTGATAGGTTGAAATAACCTATCTACTTTTAAACCGAATTTTTTATTTTTTGAGCGTATTAGTTATATTTAATTTCGTTTTAGTATGTTTTAGTGTAAAACAGGTGAAGGGACAAAAAGAAGTGATAAACAAGCGAAAACGGTGGAGAAACGTTGAACAAAATGTGAAGAACAAGGCCTAGGCAACCAGGCCACTGCCTAGGCGGTAAAAGTGCAGAAATGTGCTGATTTTCACTAAAGGTTCACTGCTTAAGCGGTCATCCCACTGCCTAGGCGGTGAAAGTCCAGAATGCCAATATTGTGAGCACAGCCGCAGCAATCACCCACTGCCTAGGCGTAGAAGAGACAGAAACTTTGGAGAAACTCCTCGGCCTAGGCGGAAATTCCACCACCTAGGCGGAGGAGCGGCAGAAAGTTAACCGACTTAACTTCTGCCTAGGCGGAGATTCTTTCGCCTAAGCGATGACACTCTGCGAGAAATATCTAATTTTAGATATTTTGAAGATATTTTCCAAACCTTTACTTTAACCCCTTTCTTCCCCATTTTTATCTTATGCCCTATTATGTTTGAGAGAGCCCTTTTCACCTTAGATAGAATTAGATAATTTAGGAGTAGATTAGATTAGTTTTAGGAAGTGATTTTGGATAATTCTTGAAGAGCTAAAAGAGGAAGTTCATCAATGGAGAAGAGGAAGTTCGGGAGGATTGTTCTTTGACGAAAGTGGACTACTCCACTTTAAGATTTGATTTTTATTTCCTTATTTCAATCTTTGGACTTAATGTTTATTATTAATGATGATGATCCCTCTTGGTTTAATATTATAATGGCTAAGATCATGTTAGTTTAGTTAGATATTAGCTAGGGGTTAGATGTAATTCATGTAAATATCTCTTTGGTTGAATATAAGTTATTTTGATGGTTTGTTATCCAATTCCAATTGTGTTTACCGTTATTTCATGTTTATTATGCTTATTACGATAAATCGAGAATACGAGGTTTGACACTCGGGAGAGTTAACCCCGGATTCGGATTAGGGTTAAACACAACACGACGATCCAATAATCTAGGAGGGAGTTGGAGAGTGTGCAATCCATGAGGTTGGGTCAAGACTCACGTGGCTATGTGTTCAGAAAGGCGTTCGAGGGGGACTTCGGCGTCAACACGAAGTCATGTATTCGTTCGCTTTTCACTCGGAAGAAGGAGCGAGTGAGTTATAGATACCGAGATTGTTGGATGTGATAATAACCGTTATTGATAACTAAACTAAGCCAAATAGGTACTAAGTGAATGAAATCAATCCCTAGTTAATTAGTGTAATTAGAATTAATCCTTAGGAGTAGTTTTAATTAGTTTAATTTAAATATTAATTGAATTGTCAGGATAATATGAGACTACGTAAATTGTGGTAATCAATTATTCACACTTTCTCTATGGGAACGATATCTGATCTTCAAAGATCCACTATATTAAAACTTAGACCTCGTATACTTGCGAGAGTAAGTAGTAGCGTATTTACGAGCTACCATTACCCAAGGCTCAACGCTGGGCACATTCACTCTCGAACCCCCATACATAGATTGGAAACAATCCTGAACATGCATTTAAGACCGACGTACTCATTTGTCAAAAAGAAACGTAAAATTTATTTATTTATTTATTTTATTTTTTATTTTTTTAACTAACCACACCCCCAAAATTATTTGATTAGTATTATTTTACGAGTGTGATTAAAACAAACGAAAAACGACAAGTGAGTACTCAAATACTAAACCAATTATAAGTTCGCCCTAAACCCAACCGCTCACATCAAGAAGCATTTGCAATTGCTAACTTGATTCACTCAAATGTGCCTTTAAATCTAGTGATATAGGTTTGGAAAAAGATCAACTGGCCAGGGTATTAGCTTATGTGTCTAGAATTGAATTGGAATTTTAGTCTTCGACAAGGTAACGAGGTATAAACATATTATAGGGTAGGCTTAAAAAGGCTCAAGCGACAAAATGACTTCCTAAATCACGTCTCCTGAACTATCTCGCCTAGGATTTCGCCTCAAGCTTCCCCTCAATCAAGTTCTAGAATCCTTAATGTGTCATGAATTTGGCTAATCGATAATCATCCTCAAATCAATTGAATAGAAATACATTGAGTCTATGTGCTCGTGCAAATTAGGATCTACAATAATTTTTACCAAAAAATATAGTCAAGCACACAGAACACACATGCATGTATATTACCCTTGACTTCGAAAACAACCAGCGGTAATTATCATCATTGCGTAACGGCCCAGATGAACACAAAACTCACCATGCAACACAACAACACAAAAACATAAACACATTCTAACCTAAACACACATGCAATACAGAAAAATAATAACACATAAACTAACAATACCAAATACTACAGATCACTTCCAAACTCAAAATTGGACAATGTCCTTAGTGATCCCAATCATCAATCCGTTTCAATTCGACGGAGATATATTTAATTTATTTGACCTTGGGTTGTCTCTCAAGAAGCGCGTGGTTTAATGTCTTTGGCCCGACATTCTTAGAACGCCCTCAAGTTTGGCGAGGTTTTGCTTTGTTCGACTCGATCATTCAACGAAATACCTCACCAGCTTATGTACGTGGCCTTGCACAATAAACGACTTGGAATCCCGTCGAAAGGGATGCATCAATACCCGTCGATCTAACATCGCCAAGTACCTTGCACAAGAAATAAAAACAAAACTACAAACAAAAATTATATACAAAAGAAATGCCTAAAGTAAAATTGGGTCATTTACTCACAATATCGACAATAATGAACAAAATAATCCTCGACAATCGTTACCAAAAACTTGGTAATGATCGCCGAAAATTGAATTCACCTAACGACCAATCCTTGGCAACAACGCCAAAAACTTGTACGTCGATGGATTCGCATCCTCCGCGTACTGACTATTCACAAGTGTATGAGGTTAAAGTTTTAGTATAGTGTGATCGTGAAAGATCAGGTTATCGTATCCACAGGGATTGGTGACGTTACTATCGAGTATCGCGTTTGTCATGACCTAACTTTATCTAGGCTAAAAAAATAAATGTAATTAATTAATTAAACTAATACTATTATAACCTAAATTAACTATACTAATATACTAATATGTTTTAGCAGAAAGAATCGCCTAGAGATTAACGTGTTTACAAATACGTGTTCGATCTTGATTTACTCACGTTTACGGTGTTCGACCTATTTGACAATCTCGGTACGTAAACTCCACTGCCATCTTTCCCGAGTGTAAGACAGGAGAATACATAACTTCGAGTCAACGAAGAAGTCCCCCTCAATGTCTTAACAACCCTAGGTCATGTGAGTCTCACCCAGCGTCATTGATTGCACACAATCCAACTCCCAACCGGGTCATTGGATCGTACGTTGTATTTGCCCTATCGACAATCTCCGTTCTAAAGCTCTCTTGCCACCTCTCCCGAGTATAAGACGAGGGATATAATGCAACTTCGTGTCAACGAAGAAGTCTCCCTCAACATCTTAATGATCCTAGGTCACATAAGTCTTGCCCCAATGTCATCGATTGTCCACAATCCTAACCCCGACCGGGTTTTAAAATCGTAGCTTTTGTTTACCCTAATCCGAATCCAGGATTTGTCAAACCCTATATTCTCTATTTATCATTTTAAGCATGATAAACAAGCAATACGATAAACACAATCAAATTACAAAGAACAATCACAAACGAAACACCGAAATCATCCAAATACAAATTTATAAATTTATTGTTAATCCCTATACAATCCACATTTAACTCGTGGTCATAACTGTATAAACATTGAAATGGAGCTAAATATGCTCACATGATCCTAAGTTAAAAACATAAGGAAAAGAATCGAAAAACTTAGCCTCGTCCGAAGATTAGCTGCTAAGAACAATCAACGATCGCTTCGCCATCTTCTCCACTTCGAGATGTGAGCTCCACCTCTAAAACTTCTAAACCTATGCCTAAGTATGGCCTAAGGTGCCCAAATGGCCGGGGAGGGGAAAGAGGAGGGGAGAGGAGTAGGTATTTATAGACAAGATATCTCAAAATATCTAATAAAAATATCTAGGCTATGTAGAGGGTCACCGCCACGGCCGTGGGATTCAATGCCGCGGTGGTGGAGTAGGTCGGTTAGTTGATCGCTGCAGTAGTGAGGACAACGGTGGATTTGAAAAACATTCTACTGGTTCATCACCACCTAGGCGGTGGTCCATCAGTAGTATTTGTGTCTTCTCAGCATTTTCACCGGCGCGACGGTGGTCTGGACGCCGCGACGGTGGGGTTCTTTCATAATTTTGCCTCCGTGTTTGTTTTTGCACCGTTCTTCGACCGTTTTTGGTTTGATCCCATCGTTTTCGCTCCAATTTCCTATCTTTTTGCCCCACACACCTGATTTATACAAAAAGTATAAAAACTAATTAAAACGTAATAAAATACTATATAAACACAAGAAAACTAACTTAATTTGATTGGGAAATATGTAGGTATATCACACTTATCACCAACCAACTACATCCTATCGCTCTCAACATATTCTAATAGTTGCTTTTCCCAAACAGGCAAATGATACCAGATATCTTTATTGAATTGACTCTTCTATTCAATATTTGGTCCATAAGCTGTAGTCTAATTGTATCGATACATTCCATTATGGAGAGGTGTCAGGCTTTAACAATCCAAGGATTAAAGGATTTGGCAAGATTTGAGTACATCTCGCCGTATCATTGCTTAACAAAAAGGCGTTAGCCTAATTCTCAAGGGGTTATTCATTCAAGAATGAAATAACTTTTGACCCGCCTTCAACAATTATTCTATTTTTATGCATGGAAAAACCATCAACAGTTGGTGCAAATGCATACTAACCTAGTTTGTGAAGCAATTGTTTTTTTAAAAATCCATTATCCCTTCAACTTAGTTTAGCTCTTAGGTTACACTTTAAATGATTCAAACAAAATGCATGAGGGGAGTTCATAAAAACATTATGTACAACTTATATCAGATCTGGTTGTCGATCGAAAAATAAAGGTAATGGCACGATCATTAGAAACAATAAGAGACAGCTGTTCGTAAACCACATCCAATTATCATCATTCTCCGCATCAATAGTACCAAATGCCAATGAAAACATGCATGAACATATATATTCCGAAACATTCCACTTAAAACACAGTCAACAACTTAAAAAAAAAAAATAGAAACTGATATATATATATATATATATATATATATATATATATATATATATATATAACCTTGATTCCCGTCCTTCGCACGTGACAAACAACATTCCCTTATATTGACTTTTCAGGAATGTTTCATCCATAAGCAATAGTGGACGACAAAACTTGAAGCTTTGAATGCACGCATTAAAGGACACAAAAAATCTCTTAAAATAACCAAACTCTTGGTCATGCTCTAAAGAAAAGTAATTACCCGAGTTTATTGACTGACCAACACTGATATACCACCTTAATAAATTGTATGATGCCATGCAATCACCATATAATAAATTACGAGCCTTCTCTACCCCTAGCCATGCATGATTGTATGTTATCTCTAATCTATATGTGCTCTTGAAGTCAAAAACAACGTTAACAAGATGTTTAATTGGACTTCCATGGACCTCAACTATCAATTTGCTTGCTATCACATTGGAACTCATTCTTTCATTTTTGCACGAATGAAATGAAGCACCACAGTTATGTACGTTATCCAATTTTCTAATTACAAAAATTCTTGTAACTATGTTAGCCCTAACATGAACATTCCACTTACAAGATGTGGAATCCCTATGTCGACACACAATAATGACTTGAACACTATCATTCTTCAAATAATCAAAATGAAACCCAACCTCAATTAACTATTTGACAAAAAAACTACAAAAATCATCAGCTCCCCCATCAAACTGTTGGCCCACCACCTTAATAAGGGTGGACCATGATTTAGAACGATGATTTGTCGTATGATTTACATAATAAGAGCCAAGAAAATCAATCCCTTCATCATGTGGGGATGAGTCACTCTGACCAATATCACGTCTCTCAATTAATAATCCGCTAGAACTTGCAGCATTACACAATACTAACTCGTCGATTCTCGCTTTCATAATAACATGCAAATACCCAGCATTTGTTAACTTAGTTGACTCTGATAAAGTGGAAAAATTATTTTGGCCACTCAAAATACAGTACTATCCCACAATTGAATATGATATATGCAATGAGTTACGTTGCAACACGTTCCATCGCTCAATCAATTTATCGACTAACAAATCATGTGTATCTTTTATTAGCTCTCATCAAACAAGTTTCCTCACCAAATGTACATAACATGATCAAACTCCCCACTGTCAAATACAAACTGGATATTCATAAAATAAAAACATTATATTACATTATGGTCTGAGCATCCAAAGATAAATGGAAATGCACTAAAGAGGAATTCAATTAAACACTCAAACAACTATATTACAGTCTGAGCACACGCAACACTGATGATATTAATTTAAGAGTAATTACACTAAAAAACTTTGGAAACCAACACATTTAGTCCTATCACACATATTCTAACAGACGATATGCAACAAAACGAACACAAAACACAAGACGATTGAAAAAAGAAACACAGAGCATCGCATGAAATGGTAAACAAAGCATCGCAAATTCGTGATTTCACAAAAAAATACAGCAGCATCAAGGCACAATGTCTTCCAATCAATCACAAATAAATATGTAATTTAGGAACAAAAACAAACAAATCGAAATAGAATTTAAACAAAACAACAATCGCAAATTCATAATAATAAAAGAACTGCAAAATTCATAAGCTAAACATTGGACATGCGAACAATAATGACGCAAGCGGACGAATAAGAAAGAATAAGAACAAAACAATAATCAACAAGAATAAACATGAATCGTTTGATTTTCAAAAAATTTAGATCTAATATCCAAAAACACAAACAAGAAATCTAAGAGCAAAAATCGAAACTCACCTGATTATGTAATTCATCTTCAATCTGATTCAAACACACCGATCGATGCTTGAAGAACATAAGCCTTCCACATAATTTTGAATTTGAAAAATAGAACGAGAAGAATTGAATGAAAGGGGAAAAGAGTAAAGCACATGAGAAACCAAGAAAATGATGATGGATCTTTATGACTAATTCAAAAACAACTCTTATATATAAAATAAGGGAAAAAGTAGGTCTAGAAAAGTTGTCCAACTTGGAAAGGGAATTGTTGGAGGAAAATCTCTATTACGACTAAAATTAAAATAATATTAGATAGGATTTTTTAATCAAACACTCATTTTCACAATAGTTATTTGTATGGACCCCAATAGGTAAGCTCAAACAATAAAACACCCATTTAATTATTTAGATTTTGGGAAAAAATCATGTTTGCATTTCACACACACACACACACGTGCGAGGGAGATGGAAGAAATCTTGAGGTATTTTTGGAATCATCAATCAAGCTAAAGAAGGAAATTTCCACCAAATTCCTTCATTCAATCTACGCAAATAGAAGAGATTTTGTTAATTAAACTTTCTATTTCAATTTCTCATTACCCAAATTTGCAGAGAATTCAAGTGGGTAACCCTATATTACCCACCTTTGGTAAACAACAACCATCTTTGCGGTGACAAGTGCTACCGGCGACGATCATTGCGGCCGCAAAAGCAACCGGAGATGACCATTACAGTGGCAGGTATATATAAAAAAAAATAAAAAATGAACACCCATTTCCACGTCGGCAGAAGTTACCGACGGCGACGACAGCAGTATCGGCGACAACGATAGTAGAATCGACTGCGACAATAGTAGGTTCAAGCGGAGAGGTTGAGCAGCAGGTTCAAGCAGAACAGGTTTGAGTTTTTTAAATGTTGGTTCAGTGTTGAGCAATAGGTTCAATGGTGGTTTTGTATTTCACGTTCCTGTTTGATTTTTGTTTTCAAAACCAAACACTCCATTAGTAATCTATTGGATATATTTTCACAATAAACAATCAATTGGTAATCAATGGATTATTTCACAACAGGTTTGTGTTTTTTGAATTTTGTTCTTAATTTATTTTCCTAAAGTACACATTTAGGAACAAAAATTAGGAACATAATTGCTCTGAAAAACAATCAGACAATTATTTTCCATATTGATTGAAGTCGTGTTCTTGTATTTGCCCTTGGTTTCATCTTGTTGGTGATGTTTGGGTTGTTAAGATTTTTAATGTATAGTAAAAAATCACAAAATTGGGTCTTGGATTTTTGAATTTCACTCTTTCCCTTTTTATTATTGATGTTTTTGTTGTTGAGATGGTTAATGTGCAGTAAAAATTATATATTAAATTCATGTTGTTGAATTTCGCTATGGTTCCATCTCGTTGGTGATTTTTAGGTTGTTAAGATTGTTAATGTGTAGCAAAACTCATTGACTGAAGTCGTGTTCCTGTATTTTGCCTTTGGTTTCATCTCGTTGGTGATGTTTGAGTTGGTACAATTTTTAATGTGTAGCAAAATTCACAAACTAGGTCTTGGATTTTATGAATTTCCCTCTCCCCTCTTTTCATTGTTGATTATTTTTGTTGTTGAGATGATTAATGTGCAGTAAAAATTACACAATTGAAGTCATGTTTCTGAATGTCGATCTTGTTTCATCTCGTTGGTAATTTTTGGTTTGCTAGGATTGTTAATGTGTAGCAAAAATCATATATTGAAATCGTGTTCTTGTATTTTTTTTTTTGGTTCCATCTCGTTGGTGATATTTGGGTTGGTACCATTTTTAATGTGTAGCAAAATTCACAAACTAGGTCTTGAATTTTATGAATTTCCCTCTCCCCCTCTTTTCATTGTTGATTATTTTGTTTTTGAGATGGTATTTTGCTAAGGGCTCCAAATTTTGAGGCTCAATGTCGTCCAATTTAGTAAAATTCTGACTTTATTGTATGTTGAATCTAAGATTAAAATAGAAGGAGATAAAAAACAATTAACCCTTACTATTATCATATGTAACTAGGAATGTTATTTAAAAAGGAAAATATTGAGGGTTAATTTCTTTTTATCCCCTTCTATTTTAATCTTAAAAAGGAAAATATTGAGGGAAGGTACTAAAATTTAAGCTATAATATACATTGCAAGAATAAACAGTCCAGTCTTCTTTAAAACGAGTGAAGACTTTCTAAAAGTTTTCTATAAAAGACCATGGAAGCATCAACTCAATGTCTATCAAAAAAAGATGAAAAGAAAATGTATCAGATGTCCTTTTGGTTCCATTTCTTATGGATTCCGGCGGTTTGATCGAGTCAGAGTCAAACCCAACATGGATCGGCTTAAAGTCACAACCCTTTGCCTTCTCGAATTTGATTATGTTCACGGTGATCGGCTGTGAACACAAACACAGGAGATAGTGCAATTAATCATGAATAATACTGCATAGTGATTTTTAATGCAACGAAATTATGCAATAATCCACCAAGAATATCACTACACAAGTAACTATTACTGCACACACAACTATTGCTGCGCAGTAATCACGACTGACTAGAAGTGTGTTAACAAGAAATACACCAACACACGGGGGATTACTCATGAACCACATCCATCATTAAATCACACACATCAAATAAACTTAGAAATAAGTAAAACATTAAATCAAAATAATATAACAAAGTTGGAACACCAATACCTTAGTGAAAATGCCACCACTAATCTAGGTAAAAGGTCAAAATAGAGGGTCTTTGGCGCGGGCCGGGGGGGGGGAGGGGGGAGGGGAGGGTTCAAAGTGCACCACTTACTACTACAGAAGACAGTGATGGCGAAGCAGTGAGGGTGGCGGCGACATTCTAGAGTTGCAACTTTTCTTTTTTTTCTTTTTTCTTTTTAACGGAAGGTGAAAGAGGAAGGGGGAAAAATGGAAAATGAAATTCTAAAAAAATTGCATGTCTGCTATTTGATATTTATCGTAGATTTTATACAGTTACAATTTCTTTAATATGTGGTGTATAATTTGTAGAGTAACAAGACGTGACAATATTTAATGTACAGTTATTTTTTCTTTAGAATTTACTGTACAGTTATAAAGTAATAAGATGTTGCAATATGTGAATCTAAGAGAGATTTCAAACCGAAATGTAAATGAAAAGTAACAATCCATTTGCTACATAGTGAAAATCTGTCAACCTATTGAAAATTAACTAAAGATTGATTTTTGCATCACGTGTGATTACGATATGATTTTCAATTACGAAAAGTAAGGAAAAGTAACGATTATGGCTACACAATAAAATCTCAATACATCGAACATCAATTTTTACTACACATTAACTAAACATCAATTTTGCATCACAATAACGCTTTGATAAACAACCCCACATCAATAACAAAAAGCAACAACATGTTCAACTTTTCAACAAATAGCCCAAATTTTCCTTTGAGGATGGCAGACTCACATCATAAATTCATGTAGATGATGCTTTCATGCTTAATTGAAGTCAAAATTAAAAAAATAAAAAACAATTCCCCCCCCCTCGCCCCCCCCAAAAAAAGAAAAAAATCAGTTGAACAAACGCCCACTCATCATATAGTGAACACAGAAACGCCCAAATCAACAAAACAAACCCACATCACCATAGAGTATTTAAATGCCCAAAACAATTTTGAAAATGAATAGATTCAGCGATGATTCTTACAACACATTGGTAGCGAAACCCTAATCCTTAAAATGGAGAATAGATTGTGTGAAATGAAACTTACCATATAAGAAGATCGACGGTTTGAAAGAAACGGCGACTGGGAATCAACGACGATAGCGCCGACGACGGTAACCGACCGATTTACAGAGACGACGTTCGGACCAACGCCAAACCGCGACGGGGTTGCTTCTGGGTATGCATGCGCCGAGATTGTTGTTGTGGAATGGTTTATAGGGATCTTCGATTGGTAGTTTCCAAAATTCGACACAAGATTTCTCACGAATTTTTACCTTCCAAACACAGCTCTCTTCACGTGCTCTCTCCCCAATGGTGACATTCACGGCTGCAAAATAGAGTTTAGGGTAAATGTATAGTGTTATTTGGGGATTAATCTAATATGTAGGTGGGTCTTGGGGCCCATATTAAATCACTCTATTAAATAATATTTATACTCAAATACAGAGAGGTGTCACTGCTATTACACTTTCACAATCCTGAACACTACTCGTGAGTTCGTTCTATACTTGCTCATATATTAATCGTGTCTACTTGTATATTTATGTCTAGAATTTGTGTATGTTGACACATTCATTTTTAGATTATTGGTCTAAATTTGATAACGTGATAACAATATTCCTTTTTGAAGATGATAGTAATATTCCAAATATGAGATTAAATCCAAGACACCCCTGTGATTTCTACAAGTACCAATGCCATTCCTTGTCAATTTCATGAAAATGATAAGGGATGTCTTTAGTATTTGTCAAAATAACAAGGGTTATCTCAAGTTTAAACTCTTCCAAATATTTTTCATAATTATTTCACAATACTCAATATCCCATCAATTTATCGAACAATACTATTCGCAATAGTCAATAATCTAAATACTTATCAAAACAATAGTTCTTTCGCATACAAAAAAATTACTATAAAAGATTTCAATTGATAAAATATTGTTTTGATCTTCAATATATAAAATAAATATTGTACATCAAGTATAAATTTAAGTGATAATATCAACAAATCATTTGTCACTGACCAACGAATCAAAATTTCAAAAATATAATTTCAATAGTTTTTAAAATGACTAGAAATGCAAAAGATTGTTGGTGGTATATTATTTTTAAAATTTAAAATGACTAAAAATACAGCAAATTACTTAAATTAATATTTTGAAATATAAATAACTTCAAGTAATATCATGGTGTTCAAATTTTGAAAATATAAATAATTATGGGTATATAAGAAATGACAATATTTTATGATTTCAATAAATTTGTCATTTTAATCGGATTAATAAAAGATTTTACAAATAATATTTGAATGATTTTATCTTTCAACGACGAGAAATATGGTCAATCACTTACCTTGATTTCATAACTAAGTTTGTCAATGAATCAATTCATGAATATTTTTCGCGGTCCTTTTAATCGGTAAAAATAACTATTAAAATGTATCCACAGTTGATTTTGGGTCCCAAGAAAATAAAATATAATTTTAACACCTATTATTTAATAATAAAATTCGCGTATTGCCCCTAAAATCTGATAGAATAATATATTCATATGTAGGCACACATTAATAATATATGAATATTCTTCATCAAATTAAAACTACATAATCAATGAATACGCATGATATAGTTAAATATGCTGTCATTAAAATACAATATTTTCCCCTCGAATAATTAAAAACTACATAATCATTTGCTCATTAAAATACAATATTTTCCCCTCGAATAATTAAAAACTACATAATCATTTGCTGCTATATATATATATATATATATATATGTATGTATATATTTCTTCTTTACACTTTCCCTATAGGATGGAAGAACAGTATACCTTTCCATTTTCTTTTCTCACTTGTGGTGCAAACTAAGGCTACACTGCTAAATGCTATCGTCCCCACCAGCACCACCCCCAACCCCCACGCTACCCTACATATATAGAGTTTAGTTAGGTTTTAGACTAACATTACTAACACTCCACAAGTTATTATTTCATCCTTTAATTATACTTTGAACGCAAATTTAAAACAAAATTATAAAATATTACATAAAATTATATTTCTAACTCAAATTACGAAAAATTATCACTGACACCCTCTGTATTTGAGACAATTAGCACGATAGTCCTTTGTGTTTTATCAAATATTACGGAGAACTGTGTCGAAGAAAAATAAAGGTCAATTACGTATTTACCTTTATATTTTAATAATATATTTTAAAAAATCATTGCAATAACCGTACGACCCTTGTCCATATTATTTTTTTATTTTTTAGTTTCTCATTTTTTTTTCCATTTCTTTTATCTCTCTTTCTCTTTCCCCCCCACTATCTCTCTAAGCAACCCAACCCAACTCAACTGAACAACCCCATAGTCACCATTGCCCACCACCTTACCACTGACCGTCACACCACCATCGGCCACAAACAACGATATCGCAAGACAAATGGAAGCAAAAAAAAACCATCATCAGTTTTTTTTTTCTTTAGATTCTTCTCCTTATATTCCCTTCCCATCCCAAACCCCTCTCACCGCCATCTGAAACGAGCAATGCCACCACCACCGACACCACAACCATTACAACATCGACACCACAACCATTACAACATTACATCGTCAACTACGATATGCCAACTACTAGAAGAGCTCCCACAACCAAATTGCAACCAAGCTCCCATAATCCAAAATTGTAAGTGTTAGGCGGTTCCAACTTAAAACCATATGGTGTTAGGTGGGGTAACTTCTTTGATTTATATAGTGGCTTGGAAACTCTCAAATAAACGATGTGGGACAAGATTCTAACACCCGCCCTTAAGAGTAACCCTCGGTTTGCACAAATAATTTGACTGCGAGGGAATGATGAAAAATGTGTAATCTCAGGCTTACACAAATGATTTGACTACGAGGAAAAGAAAGACCCATAACCTTGGCTTCGATACCATATTAGGAGCTTCTACCTTAAAACCATATGGTGTTAAATGAAGTAACTCTTTTGATTTATATAGTAGCTTGAGAATTTTCAAATAAGCGATGTGGAACAATATTCTAACAATACGATTTTAGAATTGGGTTTGAAGATCTTAGATTTTTCCTAGAACGCAACCATTGTTTTCTATCCATGCTTCGGACCTGCATATCCGAGCACAAACCTATACACACAAGTGCCCGTGCGCGCATACACAAACACGCACACATATGGTGGTAGTGCTCTATGGCGACGGAAAGGGCTAAAAGATGGTGGTGGCTAGACTGTGGTAGGCCGGATGGTGTAGGTTTTTCTTGGAGGGTAAAGGATTGTGATGGCATAGGGGCAACGGTCGTTCAAGTAGGTTCGGGGAGAGAGAGTGCGAGAAGCACTACAACAAAATTGGCATATCGGGACACGAAAAAGTGTCACGATAGAGCATTTATTGCGATACTTGGGTTTTTTGGGGCACTTGAACTAGTGCCCCATAAGTGGCCGCCCCAATAGGTTATGAGGGCACTATATATTGTGTTTTTTGTTTAAACTTGTTAAGGAAATAACAAGTGTCTTATAAGATAGTTATTAAGACATCATTTATTGCCTCTATAACATTTTATATTTTTTTTAATTATATACATTAGGACACTACAAAGTGTCCCAATAAATTTTTTATTTATTTTATGAGACAATTTTTAGTGCCTCAAAAGTTATCCATTTTTTTTTAATTTAAAATTTAAAAAACAAATCCTCTAAATCCAAACAATAAACACTACAAATTCATCACAATATAAAATACATAAATAACTCAAACTACCCAAATACACAAGCCAAATAATAATAAGAAAGAACATTTACCAATATATTAACCAAAAACTAATGTCAATTTATTTTTTGTTACCCAATAAATACAACCAAAACAAGATTCAAAAATTAAAAACTTGTTGTAACCAAAATAACCACAAAATTATGTTTCTAAAGTTTAATGCTCCATCTACAAAATAACAACATACCATATTTTTCCCAATCTTCATCTAACTTAATTCAATCTTCATCCAAATCTTAATCCACCTTAATTCAATCTTCATCTGAGACCTATATTCATCAAAACATACCCATAATTGATGCTCAGAAAAACAACTATCCACATAAACAAATTGTGTTCATAATTGATGCTTAGAAAAACAACTATCTACATAATTTATCACAGAAGTAAATCTCTTTTTCCACAAATCCACACCCAAAGAGAAAAGGAAAGGAAATATCGTTTGAAGTTGAATCTTGAGGTATTGTTGTTAGTTGCTTATTAAGGCAATTTTTAATTCATAAGGGAAGGTAGGGATTTGTATCACTTATAACTCAAGTTTGATTTTCATCCTCCTTAAGTAGATTTGGAAGTTATCCATGAGAGCTTATGGGAGGGGATGTAGCTAGAAGGAATGAAGCAGCTCTTTGAGTAATTAACAAGTTGACCAAAGTTTGTTTTATAGGCATTGAGGAAGGAGAGAACCTCGTTTAAGGAATATTTTGAGCCATTCAGGAATATGATCATATCATCGATATAGGATAAGTGGGTTATGGGAGTCAGGGACCTAGGTTGAGAATAAGTTTGGATTTTCTTGATTTGAAAAGAATGATTGAGCCCTCTTGAAAAGGCTTCGGCCGTGAGAATGAAGAGAATTGGAGAGAGAAGATCTCCTTGTCTAATGCCTTTTTGGGAGTGAAAGAAGCCACAGGAAGAGCCGTTGATGATAATAGAGAATAAACAATTTGAAATAAGCCTCCAAACCATGTCGATGATTCTCTCATCAAAGCCAAACTTTCCCATGGTAGCTAGAAGAAAATGCCAGGAAACTCTGTCGAAAGCCTTGGCCATATCAAGTTTGATTATCAGGTTGCCCCCTGTCGCTTTCTTGGATAAGAGATAAACCACTTCTTGGGCCAGAAGGATATTGTCAAGAATGTTTCTACCTTTCACAAAGGCACTTTGTTTTGGGGGGGATAATGGAGGGAAGAACACTCTTGATTCTACTGGCCAAGAATTTGGAGAAGATTTTGTTGAAGAAATTGCACAGGCTAATAGGTCTGAAGTCAGCTGAAGAACTAGGTATAGACACGGCATTTTGACTGCCTCGTAAAAAAAATTATACTTTATTTTATAGTTACCTTTATTTTATTTTTCTATTTATTTTGCTTTGATTGTACCGTATTTGTGCGGTTTAATACTGCTAAATTAAGTTTTATTAATCTCTTAAGTAAATTAAATATTAGTAATTGATTTTATTTTTTTTTTGTTTTGTAGATTTTTCGAAGTGGAATAAAAACGCGTTAATTCGGAACAAAATGGACAAGAAACAGACGAGAACGAGAGAGGCCTGGACCGAACGGGGGTGGGGGGGCTGCACAAGGGTCGCACGTGCGACTAGTGTGCTGGCCGCATATGCGGCCAGCGTGGGCAGAGAATAAATCTCTGCCCACACCTTTTGGGTGCACCAAATCTTAGTGCACCCAAAAGGGGGTGCGTGCACCAAAATTCGGTGCACCTACCCCCTTTTTCTTACCTTTTTCGTGCGTTTTCTTTCGGACGAGTTGCAGGGCCTTCATTCCTATAAATAGAATGAAGGCTCACAACACAAGGAGGAAGATTTTTTTTGGGAAGGGAGAGAATTTTTTTTGAGAAGGAGGAGGGATTTTTTTTTTTTGAGAGGGAGAGGTGAAATCTGGAGAGAAATTTGGAAGAAAATAATATTATTTTCATTTTATTGTAATTTTGAAGAAGAAAAAATCTCCAAGAAGGTGGTAAATTTTCATCTGTTGTAAATCTTACTCTTATTTTTAAATAAGTTGTTATTATACTAATCTCTTTTTTTTTTTTTTGTAAATTAGATTTTTTTTTTCTTTTTTATTATTTATTTATTTATTCATTTCTTTTTTTTTTTCTTTTTTTTTTTTTTTTTTTTGAGTAAATAAAACGAGGTGAAAAATTTCTAACCTTCCATTGGAACGGTTTAAGTTTAGAAGGAAATTACTCCCCTCGATGTGTGTGAGTGTGTGAGTGTGTGGGCGCGTGTGTTTTATTTAATTTGTATTAAATGTAATGTGCTAACAATACGAGGTGAAAAACTTCTGACCTTCTATTGGAACGGTTTAAGTTTAGAATGAAATTACTCCCCTTGAGAAGTGTGTGTGTGTGTGTGCGTGTGTGTGTGTGCGGGTGTTTTATTTAATTTGTATTAAATATAATGTGCTAACAAGATAAGGTGAAAAATTCCCAACCTTCCATTTGAACGGTTTAAATTTAGAAGGGAATTACTCCCCTCGATGCGTGTGTGCGTGTGCTTTATTTAATTTGTATTAAATATAATGTGCTAACAAGATAAGGTGGAAAATTCCCAACCTTCCATTTGAACGGTTTAAATTTAGAAGAGAATTACTCCCCTCGATGCGTGTGTGCGTGTGCTTTATTTAATTTGTATTAAATATAATGTGCTAACAAGATAAAGTGGAAAATTCCCAACCTTCCATTTGAACGGTTTAAATTTAGAAGGGAATTACTCCCCTCGATGCGTATGTGCGTGTGTTTTTTTTAATTTGTATTAAATATAATGTGCTAACAAGATAAGGTGAAAAATTCCCAACCTTTCATTTGAACGGTTTAAATTTAGAAAGGAATTACTCCCCTCGATGTGTGCGTGCGTGTGTGTGCGTGTGTTTTCTTTAACTCGTATTAAATATAATGTGCTGACAAGATAAGGTGGAAAATTCCCAACCTTCAATTTGAACGGTTTAAATTTAGAAGGGAATTACTCCTCTCGATGTATGCGTGCGTGTGTATGCGTGTGTTTCTTTAACTCGTATTAAATATAATGTGCTGACAAGATAAGGTGGAAAATTCCCAACCTTCCATTGGAACGGTTTAGGTTTAGAAGTGAATTACTCCCCTTGATGTGTGTGTGTGTTTCTTTAACTTGTGTTAAATATAATGTGCTAACAAGATGAGGTGAAAAATTCCCAACCTTCCATCAGAACGGTCTAGGTTTAGAAGGGAGATCACTTCCCTCAATGAGTGTGTATGTGTATGTGTGTATATGAGGAGGATTTCAAAATCAAATAAAAACATTCAGATTTAAATTTTAATTGGACTTAATCGGATAAGGTACCATCTTTGGACGGGCGTCTTGGGGTGCTTGACACCTTCCCCGAGCGTAACTGACCCCCGAACTCTTTAAACGAATCTCTAGTCAGACCATGTTATTTTAGGAGTCAAATTTTTACTTAAGCCATTTTTTTAAAATTGTTTTCAAAAAAGAAAAATATGGTGACCTAGCACATCATTTAAACCCAATGCTAGGTGACGACTCCTTTTTCTAAAACAGGCTTAAGTATATTTTAATGAGAAAATCAACGTTTTTAAAAACCCTTCTCATTTTACCAGCGCCAAGCATATATCTATTTTTTTTATTTTCTCTGGAAAATCGGGGCGCGTTCACTAGGGTTGTCTGATTTGGGGATGAGAGCCAATAGAGTGCTTGTGCAAGAATTGTAGAGTTCCTTACCATAGAAGAATTCTTTGATAGCTAGAAGAATGTCCCCCTGAAGGATATCCCAACAATGGGAGAAAAAATTCCTGGTGCAGCCATCGGGCCCAGCAGCACTGTCACCATTAAGACGGAAGGTAGCCTCTTTGACTTCTTCTAGGGTAGGGTCGTGAAGCATTTTGTCATTGTCAGAAGATGAGATGAGTTTAGGAATCATAGCGAGAAATTCTATGTTAATCTGAGTAGGAAGAGATCACGTAGTGTCTTGAAAATGGTGAGTGATCAGCTCTTTAATAGCTTCTAGATTAGTAATGGAATTCCCTTGGTTGTCTTTTAAGGACTTGATGCTCCTCTTAACTCTTTGATCTTTGACTGTCGAATGGAAGAACTTTGTATTGGCGTCCCCCTCCTTAAGCCATTTGAAGTTCGATTTTTGTTTCCAGAATTCCTCTTCTGTTTTAATGGTCAATTTGTGTTTGGCTACAACTTGGTTGTAGGCTGTCCAGTTTTCAGAACTGTCATCATTGAGGCACATTTGTTCTAACTGGGCCACTTCTGATTCTGCTCTTTGGGCTGCTGTAATGATGTTACCATATGTAACTTTGCTCCATTGCTTAAGAATAGGCTTGAGGGTTTTAAGCTTGAAAGCAACGGCTGAAATAGTGGAGCCTTGGTAAAGTTTGTGCCAATAGGAGGCTACTAAGGCTGAAAATTCAGGGTTTTTGCACCAGAAATTTTGGAATTTGAAGGAAGTAGGGCCTTTTGAAAGGTTAGAGGATATGGACAACAATTAGGGAGAGTGATCTGAACCTGTTTTGGGGAGATGGGAAGTAGTAGTATTTGGGAATTTGGAGAGCCAATCATTGTTGATGAAGGACCAGTCCAGTCTACACCATTTCCTAATGGCTCATTTGTTGTAGTTGCACCAAGGGTATTTAGAACCCGAGAAAGGAACATTAATTAGGTTGCTGGCTTGGATACAAGTGTTGAATTCTAGAGAGCTGATTTGGGAATGAGAAGTGTAACATTTTTTGTCTTTTACACTAGAATAACAATTGAAGTCTCCAGAAATAAGGCAGGGGTGAAGTTTATCCTTGATTAGACATTCGATATCAACCCAAATAAGTCTTCTATTTGGGTGGTTGCATTTAGAGTAAACTGTTGCCATGGATATGGGGTGGTCAAATGAGGGGTGAGTGAAATCATTGACAACCAATTGCTGGGAAAAGAATGAAATACTGCCTTTCATATCTTTTTTCCAAAAAATCCATATTTTGCTTGAGGAGTTGGAGTAAGAGTGATCAAAACGCAAGAATTTGGCAAGCTGGATGACAGCTTCTTCTGACTGCATAGAGTCTAAAAGGAATATCACTTGCAATTTGTGAGTTCTCACCAATTGTTTTAGACGAATTTTGGCTATCCTTTTAGAGGCCCTTCTAATATTCCAAATAAGGCTATTGATCATGGGAGGAGGTAGAGGGCTGATCTTTACCTTTCAGGCTTGATCTGGTGACTACTTTGTTGTTGGCAGCATTTCTGGTTTTTCTTTTAGGGATGATCCACTCAATGTCTTTGGGAACAAGGGTATCAGTTTCATTTGTAACACTTCTAGGAGATATGATGAGTTTTTATTTGATGATGAGGTCATCAGGGGAATGAGTTTCAGGGGGATGATAGTTGTGTTCTGAATTTTGCTAATAGTTTGGTTCTGGTGTCCTTTCTGTTGATTGCACCGAGTGAGAGGAAGCTTGAACTGGGTTGATTGGATCATTAAGAGTGGTTTGGATGGTTTTATGCTAGTTTGGGGGTGTGGGCCTAGAATGGGATGAATTTTCGGCGGGAGGTTCATGGATGGTATTCTTTTTAGGGGTTTTGTTTTGGTCTTGTGTGTGGGCAACAAAAGGGGTTTTAGAGGTTGTTTAGCTTTGAAGGTTGGGACAGAATTCTATGAGTTTTTCTTTTTGTTTTGAAAAGGGGATGATGGCTCCGTAGCTGGAATGGTAAAATCTGGATCCTCACTATCAGCGTTTTCATCATATTCATCAAGAAACCAATTGGGGAAAAATGGGGAATCCTCAAATTGGGGATAATTTGGGGGGAAACTCGCAGAATTAGAGTTCAGTTCTTTAGCAAGAGCAAGTTGTTTACCTTTTTTCTATATTCTGTTGATTGGAGCTTGCGTTGGAGCATTGTTCACAGCTGGAGCAGAAGGGTTTTTTTATTTTGCAGAGGCTTTCCATGTGACCAAGATTGCAACAATGGTTACAGTAAGAAGGTTTTGACTCGTAATCAATAGACTGCCAGAAGCCCTACTGATCGCATCCAATCCATAATCATTTGAGAAGGGGCTTCCTCAGATCCACCTCTACACATACTTTGGCGATTTTGGGTTTGGACAGATTGAAAGTAGTCGAATCGATTTTAAGGGGATTACCGATAGCAGAGGTAAGGGAAAATAACGCTTCCTTGTTATGGAAATGGATGGTCAAGGATTCAAAATTTGCCCAGATGGGGACGATCGAAGATTCAACATTAGGTCTAAAATTCGACGACCATTTAGACATTCGAATTGGGAAGTGATGAATGTACCATTATTCTCGAATCCACAGCCTCTGGAAGTCTTCTTCTGATTTGAGTTGGATTAGTAGATGTTTTGCATCAAGGAAACCAATGTCGAACCCAGATTTCAGATTCAGTGAGTAAAACAATTTTTTCATAGCTTCAAAGGACGGCCTGCCATGGGTGAACTTGCCTACCAGCACATATTGAAAAGGAGACGCTAGTCTGGTTACTTCGTTGTCGGAGAAAAAAATAGCAAGTTCGCCTTGATAGGTTTGAACTTGTTTCTTGGTGATGACCGGATCTTTCATGTTCACTATACTCGCAAATGATTTTTGAGCGAATGTTATCTGAGAGGATGATTGAGGTGAAGGGTGGTCGGCGATCGTATCGGAAGTAGAAGGGTTGCTAGATTTCGAAGGTCGCGATGGAAGTTGAGTAGGCGGCGACTCCTTTGAGAGAGGAGCCTCTGTAGGGATAAAGCCCATTTTTTAGAGAGAGAAGAGGTTTTTTTTTTTTTTTTTTTTTGGCAAGGTGCCTTCAAACCAGCACCTTGTTGATGGTGATAGGGCAAAAGATGATGTGCCAACTTCGTGAGAGAATGCATTGCAGTACAAAGAAATAATTATAATGAACCTACTTATTGGAAATAATCGAAGACAAACCTTGGTCCACAGGCGATAGAGAATTAAGAGAAGCCAGCTATCAGAAGTAGCAGCAACCTGTGTTGGGCTCTTGTTCCAATCCTATAAGGACAAAGATGAACAACATTATCTTATTAACTTCTTTAACTGTGCTATTGCTGCAAAAAGAACCACTGAACCATCATACATACCTGGTGTAATTCTCTATTAGACACAAAATCACGAACATTTTGATAATTTTTTCCCTCATTTTCATTTTTGATAAAACAGAAATCAATGGAGTGATAAAAAAACATAATACTAATATTATGAAAGCAGCCATATAAGTTTTACCTAGTTGACAATGCTTGACCTGTGAATCCTTAGACGGAGTTGAGTCTAAATCCTACTAACACCAAAGCATCACATGGGTCTGATATGTATCAACCATCAGATTTCCTGAATTCCTCTTCACAACAAGAAGTTTTATGTTTAATTAATCAATAAAAAGTCTGATGTTGAATAAGACGATGGATTACAAGAAATTGAATCAAGTTAGGACAAGTGAGAATTATTCTAGCATCTCCAGTTGAATTCAACATATTGGACATTTTCATTTAAATATCATGTACTCTTCATTGGCAAACCAATTAGCAAACCAAAGTCTTGGGAGTTGGTACTAAAGCAAATGGTGGAGACATAAAAATAGTAAGAATTATTAAGATACCTCTAATACAAGATCCTCAACTACATATCGTGGAAGAAGTTGTGCCTCCAGATTTGGTGGTTCCATAGCAACACAATGTAAAGATCAAGGCAAAACTGAAGCAAATCATCCAAAAATCCCAACAAATAATTACACACAATTTTAAGAATTTCAGAAAAAAAAAATTATTTCTTGCTTCTTGTTATAAGAGATGATATGTCAATCGGCGAAGTTATACGGGATGAACCAAATTTGAACATTGATAAATCAAACTTAGAAGAAGCCAAGTCAACCTCCAATGTCAATCGAACAAATTAACCATAAATTTCGCGTAACATTCAACTGTTCTAGAGCTAAACGACAGTAATCGGAACCGACGGTATGAATCTGGAAAAAAAAATAAAGCTTTACAAAAATCATAGATCAGCCAAAGAGATAAACCCGAGATTATAAAAACAAATAAATTAAAACTAAAAATAAAAATAGAAAAATGATACTGGAGTACCTCTGTTCAAGATTTCGAAGTAGCGAAACAGCAGCAGCAGAACCAGCGAGGGTATGAACAACCGGAGGACGTCAGCAAAAAAGGTTACTCACACTGTGAACAATAGGAATCCGACGGCAAATGCGTGGAATATTAATACCGCTATGAGGAAAATAGGTCAAACAGATGTGATGGAGATGACGGCGAAGGCTGGGTGCGAGTGTTGCAAGTCTGCGATCGATGGCGAACACTAGCGAAGCGTTGTCACGATGACGACTGCGAAGGCTGTGGTAGCGATCGAGAAGCGGAAAAAGGAGGCAGCAAGTTTGTGAAGGAGTGAATGAGAGCGATGGAAGAGAGAAGGGACTAAAGGAGGCGACAACTTTTCATCTAGGGCAGGAACAAACATTGAGCAAAATTAAGAGCGGGAGAGGGGAAATGTAATTGGCGCTAATATGGAACAAACGATTCACGTTTGTATTTTAATTTTTATCTCTTTTATTTATATAATTATAATTATTTTATTAATTTTAAGAACACTATGATTTATCATTCAAAATTGTAATCCAATTATAATAAGACATAATATAATTTTCTGTTTTTAGGACACTAATTTTAGTCCTCTAAATATTTGATTATGTATTATTTTTAATAAATTAATGAGAATAACATTATTAAAAATATAAAATTAATTTTTATGTTACTTTCTAATTTTATGTCTCAAAAACAACTTTATATGGCACATTAGTTATAGTATCCCAAAAAAATGTCTTCATATACAATTTTTGTTGTACTACTAAAAGCAAGGCACACGAATATTTTTGTTTTATTTCTCCTCTACTACATTGATGGTTTTGAATGGCTTGTTCTTCCTATTGTTTCTTAAATTAATGTTCTCCATATTTAATTTTAGTTTTTAAAATTAGTTAAGATATCAATATTAAAAATTGACGCCAAAATTTAGAACCAAAATTATAACATTTAGCAGCAATTAAATAAGTTGCCACTAAAAGTATATCCTTATTATTTTTTTTTTAACCATCACTAAAATAATTGCCACTACAGGTCATTTTTGTTGTAGTATGCCTTGGTACTGTAGGGACGACGACGAAGATGATGTCGCCGGGGTTAGGAAGAAGGCTGAGCAGGTGGAAGATTAAGGCTCGATTTCTTGAGTGAAGATCTCGGTCTTACTGGAAGGAAGAGAAAGCGGAGCTCTCGGTATTACTGGAAAGAAGAAGGCGGAGCTCTCGATATTATTGGAAGGAAGTGAAGGCGATAAAGATTAGGGCTCAATTCTTCCACCAAAAAACTGAGCGGCATGTTCTTTTTTTTGTTTGGCGCCAAGATGAAATGACGTCGTTTTGGCATAAAACAACATCATTTCTGAGGATGATTATCACATTTATCTTCTTCTTTTTTTCAATTGATTTTTTTTATATCTTATTATACATATTAAGGGCACCATTAGTTGACCTCTAATTTAATTTATTTTAATTTATTTTGATATATGTATTAGGGCACCATTAATTGACCTATAATTAAATAATTAAATTATAATAGGACACAAAATTGTGCCCTAATATAGTTTTTGCTTTTAGGGCACTATTTTCTGTCATTTTACAGTATATATAGATATTAATTTATTTAAGGATTTATACCAATGACCTCCTTTGTCTTTTGTCTTTAAATCAGATACCTCCCCTGTCATTTTACAAATACCAGTCACCCCCCTGTAGTTTTGGTCAATAACCACTTACCCCATTTATGACATAAATGCCCTTATGTTATTTTAAAAAATTATATTTTATTTTTATAGAAATTCATTAACACCCCATTATTTTTAAAGTTTTAATTTTGATCATTAACTTTTTAAATATTTATATTTACCTTTAAAAAATTACTCAATTGGACCCCGTATTTGAAAGTTGACACATTGACTACCTCACATTTCATTTTTGTTTTAATTTGGACCCTTATAATTCCGTTAGGTCAACGTTAAATGTCAACATGAAAGTAAGGGTACTTTAGTCATTTCATGTTAAACAATAAGGGTAATTTAGTCCTTTTGCCCTAACTAATCTAATAGCATCTATTTGTAAATTATTGTAAACTTAAGGGTAAAAAATATATATAATTTTTTTCATCCAAACCCCCTCCCCACAGGGCCACACCCACTGGTTCGTACCCCTACCCCAATCCCACCATTTGTTTCATTCCCCCAGCCCCTTCCCCTCCAGGCGACGACGAACCAATCACCATCCAATGCTCCAACGACAGCTGAAACCCCCTTCTCTACCGACGACTGGGGATCGATCGATCCATACGATTGAAGCGAGGGAAAAAATCAATCATGAAATCAATCGAGAACAGCGGAGAAGAGGATCGATTGAGAGGCGTGGTGGCATGCCGGCGATGATAGTGGCACAACGACGTTGAGGAGGAGAGAAAAGATAGTTGCTTACCTTCGGCCAGATCTGGCCAATTGGAACCTCAATCTGGCCAGATCTTGTCGTCGTCGTCGATGAGGGAGGAACCAAGAGTGAGGTCGTCGCGAGTGAGGGATCGAAGACGTCGTCGGCGATGGTGATGGCGGACGGCGGAGATCGATCGTGAAATCGAGAAGGACTAATTGCGCCTCCTTCTGCAAGATGAAAGGATTCCACGGCGGCCGCTGCAGGGGACTTCGCCGCCGCTGCAGGGGACTTCGCCGCCGCTGCTTCTGCACCAAACAATGCTAGTTGATGGCTATGGAGTGTTCTTATCATATCAAAAAAAGTGTTTTTCATGCTCTGTGTGTGTGTGTGTGTGTGTGTGTGTGTGTGTGTTTGGGATTTTGTTCTTGTTGTGTTTTGATGCTTTTGTGAGTGAAACTTTGGGAGGAATCTAAGGTGAAAAAACATGAAGATGAAGATTTATTTAATTTTTTTTTTTTTTTAATCCTGAGTAAATTTTGACAGAAAAATTGAGCCTTGTTTTGGTCGGACATGTTGGATGGTGGTAGGAGTGTCGGTGATGTGTTGGCCGTCGGTGTTGTGTCGAGAGAGGTGGGTGGAGCAAGGGGGTTGGGTCGCCGGAGATGGAGCGGGGTGGGGGTTAGCTCGCCGGAGATGGTGGGGAGGGAAATGAGATGTTAAAATAAAAGAAAAAATACACAATAGGCCTCTAAATTTTGGATAGAAAATAAAATGACTCCAATTACAAATTTTAAAGGGTATAAATGTAATTTAATATTAATTAACATAAAACTTAACTAAGGGTCCAAATTGAAACTAAAATGAAATGTGAGACACCCAATGTGTCAACTTTCAAATACGGAGTCCAATTGAGCACTAACTTGATTTGTAGGGAACAAATGTGTCATTATCCCTAAAAATAATAGGGTGTTAATGAATTTCTATAAAAATAAAAATATAATTTTTAAAAATAACATGAGGAGATTTATGTCATAAATTGGGTAAGTGGTCATTGACCAAAACTACAAGGGGGTGACTGGTATTTGTAAAATGACAGGGGAGGTATCTGGTTTAAGGATAAAAAACAGGAGAGGTCATTGGTATAAACCCATTTATTTAATTATTAATTAAATTTTATTGGGGCATTAATTTGTGTCCTTTAAATATTTGATTATAGGAGCACAATACATATCGTGTCTCAAAAAACACCTTTAATAGCACAATACGTATCGTGTCCCAACAAATTTACTTTTATGCGACACTTTTAATTTTGTATCCCGAAAAGCACTTTTATAGGACACAATACATATAGTGACTCAACAGAAGTGACCTTAAAGGTAATTTTTGTTGTAGTGAAGAAGAAGTAAAAGGAAAAACAAAAGAGAGGGGGTGGATTGCTTGGTGGTGTTGGGTAAGGACCGGTGGGGTTTGGGATGGAAGTTGTGGTGCTCTATTTTTTAGGTGGGTGCGAAAGTGGCGGTGGCAGGGGTCTGTGTTCATGTGGGTTCAAGGTGGCCAGTGGGCTGGGTTGGAGATGGTATCAGCAGTGAAGATGGTGGGTTGCAAGTGCAGTTTGAATAGTGGTAGTGGCGGTAGTAGGAGGGTGTTCATGTGGGTTAGAGAGAAAGGAGAAAGAAATAAAGAGGAAAAAATTAAAGAACAGGAAAAAAAAGGAAAAAAAAGTCAAAGTCAACAAATTTAATAGGTAACGAAGACAATTGAATAATTTCATAAATAAATTTTATATTTAAGGGTTAAATATGTAATTTGAAAGGTGACATCAACAAGTTGACTCTAATATGGGAGGTTGGGTGTCCTGATTGAAAAGGAGAAATAGTGTCATTGGTATTTTAAAAAAGATGAAAGGTTACAATGGTCATTGTCTTAAATATAAATATAGGTGGTATCACACGTAATATCTCCATAAATTAATATAAAATTATAAATCTATATAATAAAACAATACGAACATAAACTCTCAAGACAAATCTCAGTTATTTTTTGTCTCCAGAGATAAAGAGCGATCTAGATTAATCTATAAAATTAACATAAATATAAATTATATTTATATTTAATCTTATATATCTTATAACAAATTAAGGAAAGAAAATATATTTTTTGGTATAATTGCGGAGAGAGTATGTGTTTTTTTCTATGAAAATAAAATGTACACATTAAATTTACTAATAATTAATACTAAAACATTAAATTTATGAAAATTATAAATATTAAATTTACTAATAATACTAAAACGTTAAATTTATGAAAATTGTAGACACTAAATTTATGAAAATTATAAAAATAATATATTCCCATCAAATTTAACAATAATAATGAAACATTAAATTTATAAAAAATTAAAAATAATATATAGGATATTAAATTTAATAATAATACTAAAATATTAAATTTATGAAAATTAAATAAAAATAATAATATACAAAAATATAAGATAAAAAAATTATGGACATTAAATTTACGAAAATTATAGAACACTGGATGGATATTAAATTTAATAATGATATAAATATTAAATATATGGAAATTACAGAAATAATATATCGACATTATAAATTTAGTAATGATATAAATATTAAATTTATTAAAATTACAGAAATAATATATGGACATTAAATTTAGAAATAATAGTCAATTATTAAATTTATAAAAATTACAGAAATAATATATGGATATTAAATTTAGTAAAAGTACTGAAATATTAAATGCATAAAAATTAAATTAAAAATAATATAAAATAAGAAATATAATATATAGAAATTATGGACAAAAAATTATAGAAACAATATATGGACTTTAATTTAATAATAATACTAAAACATTAAATTTATGAAAATTAGATTAAAGAAATAATATGACAACGAAAATGTAATATACGAAAGTTATGGGTATTAAATTTATGAAAATTATATAAATAATATAGGATTAATTACATTTTACCCCCTGTGGTTAGGCCGCTTTGCACTTTTTTTCTTGTAGTATTGGCGTCACCACTTTTTCCTCGTGATTAGGCCTTTGTTACACTTTACTCCTTTGTCAGCACTTCACCCCCTATAGTTAGGCCTACATCACGGGGTAAAGTGCAACAAAATCTAACTACATGGGACAACGTGGTGACGAAAATACCAGAAGAAGACAAAGTGCAAAATGTCCTAACCACGGAAAGTAAAGTATAATTAACCCAATAAGATATGTACATTAAATTTAGTATTAATAATGAAACACAAATTAAATTGATGAAATAATATTAATTTTTTTTTTTTTTTTTTTTTTTTCAATCGTGCACTAGGGTTATATGCTAGTTATTCTATAAGATTAAAATTAATATAATATATCCAATAATAACATAAATAAAAAAAGGAGGGTATTACATATTCATAATTTGACACATTACAGCCCAAACTTTTGGAAACCAATTTTTTTGTCAAGTTTTTAAATTTTTATTTTTGTTATTTTTTGTATTAATGGAATCATTTTTTATTGCAGACAAAATATCATGTCTACAATTACAATTATACTAAATTATACTTTATTTCTAAATATTTTAATTTTATCATATTTCTATTTGAAAGTTTACATGTGTGTGTTTATTTTAATTTTACAATTTCAACGTGAAGATCAAAGGTTAGTATGATAGTAATTGGAAATGAGGACATGTAAATCCAATTCCTAACTAAGAGTAATTCAATCTGGAAATCAAATGCTAGCCAAGAGTAATTCTATCTTGCTATTAATACGAGGAATCACTTTTTTAGAAGGAAAATCACTTTTTTATGAATGAGAGTGGTTATATGCCACCGAATTCAATTTAATTAGTAGTTCTCCAACAAAAAGACATCCACTAAATTATAACATGGGAAAAAAACATCTTCCCCTTATTCGTAGGATGCTTATTTATTACAAGGGATTACCTTTAAAAGGTAATGATTTAAAATTCCTATTTGCTAAGGAAGAACTTAAACCATTTCGCGGAGAGTTTCGGATATCTTTTCTGATTATCATCATAATCAATATAATATATTCCAAACCGAACGCCATAACCTGCGTCCCATTCAAAATTGTCCAATATAGACCACGCAAAATAGGCAACCACATTAACTTGTTCCCTTCATGATAAAAAACAAATTCATATTAGCCATTTACAAAATCACTAAAAACCAAACAAAAAATAATTGAAATAAATCCTCATGCTCATATATAGCGAAAATGTTTGAAAATCACAGGATATTGTAATACATAATTTACCTGATAGCGAGACGAACAAAATTTAAATGACGATAGTAATATTGTATTCTAAAGTTGTCCACGAGAGCTTTCTTAAGTGGCAACTCAGGATTGTTTACCTCATCAACCCCTACAATGAAAAACATATGAATATTTGGTACTAAATTTGAATGTAGCCAATTAAAATATCATCTACATGTGAGTCACTCACCATTCTCGGTAATGTGAATTTGTGGATTTTTATATTGCCTCTTTACGTAGAGCAATAATTCAAAAATGCCTTTTGGATAAACATGTAGCCAATTTGAACCAGCCTAAAGAATATGGAGTAGGTTGGTTAGCAAATCCAAGATGAAATTGTAAGAAAACAAATTATCTCACCTGTGGACCAATGAGGACTCCATTTCGACTATCTACAATAACATATAGTTTTCATCAACAGTATTTTTATGGGGTAAAATAATAAATATTAAATGTTTTACTGCCCAATTTGAAAATAATCTAGAGTTGAATGGTAAAAGCTGTAATTTACGTTGTAATTGAATTGATAAGGAATTAACAATTTACCTGTAAGGTTCACCCAAGAGTCTGTATTGTAACTTACGTTAACTTTATTGAAGTACGGCATGTTGATTGCATATAGAGCAGTGTAATAGTTTAAGCCTAAAAAGTCAAATGAGCCCTTCACCATTGCAGACTCTACACGTGTAAAATTAGGAAGTCGGTTACCAACGAGAATGCGCATGGAGCGTGGATAGTCGCCATAAGTGATCGGACTCAAAAACCTGTAAACCGAAAAACCCTAATGTTTTAATTTTACAATTGCATGATCTGAAAGTTGGGTGTAAATATCTATTTAGTCTTAATTAAATTTTAAATATAATTCACCAGCCAAGCATAAAATCTATAGCACGTCGCGCGGCATGACGGTTAGCCTTCGAACTAGAATAGGGCACAAACCAATGTGATACAAGTGTAATTCCGATCTCTCCCTTTTGCGAATTCTGGAAAAAAGAAATTATGATTAAGTAAACTGTATAACACGCAACTACGTACAATTGGCAACATGTTTGTTTTAAGGGTAGATAGGACACCCATTACCATCTCTAGTCACAATTCACACAAAAAACAAATGTTACTACTTTATTTTTATTTCAATAAACCTGATACTTTTGTCTGTACAGTCCAACAGCAGCTGCATGAGCAAGAAGTTGATGATGTGCAACCTTATATGGCTCCATGCCTGAGTTTCCACCGGTACAGTTAGGGTTGACCCAAGAAGAACATCGACCTGGGGCTTGGTTGCCATTGACGTAGCCAGCAGTGCAAAATGTCCATGGCTCATTCAGAGTGATCCAATGCTTAACTCGGTCTCCAAATCTCTCGAAGCAAAGTTCCGCATAATTGCGAAAATCCTCTCTGTCAAATGTTGGTTAAGGTCATCAATATAAATATATAATCGAGAGAAACTAAACAGGTCATATATCATTTTTTGTCTTTCTCTTGATAATCTTAAAAGTAAATGCACGTATACTAATGACAAAGACTTACACAATGCTCTTATCTAAGAAGCCCATGTACTCATCTTCCAACGCCTGGGGGAGATCCCAGTGGAAGAGCGTCACGTAAAGCGTTAAACCTATCAATATAGAATAAAAAATAAAAATGAAATTGAGATACAACATTTTTTGTATTATTTAATGGACATTATTAAATCTAGCGCTCGTATGGTGAGGCATTATTTGTTTGGGAATTTAACAAATCGTTTTTTAACCACACAATTTAAGCAAATTTGTTTTTTACCACAATATTTAATCTATCAAATCATTTACTTTTATTATTTTATAATTTAATTTAGTATTTTCTGCATTATATTTTTGTTAACTCTCTAATCTCTCCTTAACAAATAATTTTAAAAGGAAATCAAATAATTTTTAACGTTTTTTGAAAACTTTTCAATTTTTTTGTGAACACTTTTTTTTTCTTTTTTATTTTTTTTTTCTTTTTTTTCGTTTTCGCAATTCTATAGTGAAAATATTAAGTGGTAAATAGTGGAGAAATTCAATTCACACATATCTAGTCGATGTCATAGGTCAGTACAAATTAAAAATTGATGTGTGTACTAACTTGAAAATTGTGTTAAACTCGTACTCTTTCCGGTCATTAAATGTATCATTTTAACCTTTGTTTAAATATCTGTAGAAATACAACAAATTGATTGGAATCCACTTTTTTTTTTTTTTTTTTTTTTTTTTAAACCATTTTTAAATTAGAATGGTTAGAAGAGAGATATTTTCTTCCATTTAAATATAATAGGCTTAATTACACTTTACCTCCTGTACTTAGGTCGTTTTTCAATTTACCCTTGTACCATTTTCGTCACCATTTTATTCCATGTAATTAGATTTTGTTGTAATTTACCATTTGATATAAGCATAATCACAGATGCAAAGTGCTGAAGAGGGAATAAAGTAAAACAAAAGTTTAACTACAGGAGACAAAGTGGTAACGCGAATAACACAAGGGGACAAAGTACAAAAGAGCTTAACCATGAAGGGTAAAGTATAATTAACCCAATATAATATTTATAAAACTTTTTTCTCTTATTTTTTGTTATTCCAACTAAAGACATTATAGAGAGAGAAAGAGATCGAAGAAGAAAAAGATGGGGTGATATATATCAAGGTAATTTTTCGATAAATTTTGATTTTTTAGTTTTATTAATGATATCGTTATTTTTGTGCCGATTTGATGCCTTTGGGTCAATCCAAACAAACTTTTAATTGGTAAGGCGTTCATTATTTAGAACATATAAATTGATCATAAGGAAATAGATTTATGGAATTGAAGCTAATTAATTGATTAAAAACATATTGTTTGAAAACCTTATTGGATTTTGCTTATATAATCAATTGTTATTGTTTGATTCTGTTTCTATTGTTGTTAAAAAAATATTTGCCTCAAAAAACCGATAGTTGAAATATTTTTACACATATACACACGCGCGCACACACACATGTGTATATATATATATATATATATATATATATATATATATAAGGACACATTTTTTTTATCATTGGAGGTTAAATATATTTTGAATTGTCGATTTAGATTTTATTGAAAAACTAGATAACAAACTCTCAACAAAATTTATTTTCATTATTAATATATTTAAACTGAGTGTAGGATATTCAAGATTGAATTAAAATATAAATAATTTTTTCTAGAATCAGGACATTTTTCACATTTGAGATATGATTTTTATCATTGGATTGTTGGAGATAGAGTCAAAATTTATAGTTAGGTAAGATTAAGTTTGTTATAGAGGATGTAATTATTTTATTATTGAAGATTTTAACATATTTATAGAGTTTAAAGTTGTATGAATTCAACTATTGAAATTTTATTTATTGAGAATTTAGAGCTATGTGTTATGACGGCTTTTCACTTGCCCACTGGTCCCTCAAGAGAACCAAGGCGTGACATTGTATGGAATAAATTATTACCATTGGCAATACATTCGTTTATGAGGTTGTTGTAGTACTGAATTCCAGCCTCGTTTACACCTCCACTAACTTTTCCACCTGAAAAACACAAAGAGAAATTAAAATCTAAACAAAATGATAAGAATTTTATTTTATCAAATAAAAGTTTCAACAATGTTCAACAAAAGGCCGTGTGTGTGTATATATATATATATATATATATATATATATATATATATATATATATATATCCCCTAAAACACAACAAATTATCATAATAAATTCCAATTTAAACGAATTCAACACATTTAACCTTTAAAGTTCTTAATTATGTTCAATGTCCAAAAGTGTTAGTAAAATCATAGAACTCCAACTCTTCTATCTTTTCTATTTTGGATTGGCGTGTGACTTTCAAGAGATTGCTTACGCGGTAAAATTCGGCTCCATGAGATTGAGAATCGATAGGCATTTAGACCCATATCCTTCATTATGCGTATATCTTCCTGCAAAACATTCAAAATATACGTCAGTATATATCATTGTTCCTTATGCGTACATAAGTTAAGGATGCTCAAATTAATTAAGAGGAACGTTTCATTCATATGAAAATTGTTAATATCGTTAGAAATTTCACCCATTTATATAAACTCAACTAAAATATTAAGCAAATGACACATGCTATTCAATTCACAATATTATCAAGATCCCTATCACCTCCATGCTTGTAAGAAGGACGCAGATTAGACTCAAGGTGCTCGTCAAAGAGAATTGCATTACAAGCAAAGCTCAATAAATAAAATAAAAATATAATATAGAGAAAACATATATGATGGATCGAGACATGTAAGAATTGTCTTAAGAAGAGATAGGTCTCCTCTATGCACAAGATTGAATATCGAGCCATTTCCAAGATATAATGATCTAAGGTGTCAAAGTGCAAGCAAAATGTATCTGTATTAAACCAATCATAAATCCTATTGTCCGTAAATTATCAAATAAATAATATAGGCAAAACATAATAGAATACCACATCTCAATGTGTATATTATCTCTCTATTTGTATATCTCATAGAATCATAATATATTCTTTATTTTTCTCTTTTCTTCTTTCCTCATATTTTCTCCTACATTTTCTTCTATCATCATACACACATATATAGATGTAGTTATGTAACTTTCAATCTTAAAGAGTCCCAATTGAAGAGTCTAATTTATAATTTATCCTAATTTAATTTTAAAGAGTCTAATTTATAATTTATCCTATTTTAATTAGTCAATAGTCCCAATTAAAGAATCTAATTTATAATTAGTCAATAGTCCCAATTAAAGAGTAATTTATAATTTATCCTACTTTACTTTTAAGTTGAGTATAAATCTCTTAAATATGTTTTGTCTTGTATTTTAGTTCTACGATCAATACTCTCTTATATCTCAAATCAAATTATTTCATTTAAGGTTTGTATCGTTGGTCTTCGGCAGCACCCTTTTTCCCTACCAGTTGCCCCAAATCACCAGACCTCAGGCCTCTGGTCGTTGAAGTCCGGCCACCAATCATCGGAATTTTTTTTTTTGTCATATGTAATTATTTTTTTAGTGTATTTTTTTAAGTTTATTTTTAGTTACATTTATATTCATATAATTATGTGGCGATCAACAACCAAAAAAATAGTTGAATGTAATTAAAAAGGATAACTAAAAAATATATTGAAAAGATTCTACTAAAAATTAGTTGAATAAATTAGTTGGATGTAAGCAAAAACAAATCTAGTGACCAGTGACAGGATTTTGGCAACCGCCAATTGGCGGTGGTCAAAATCCAACAACCGAAGTCTGAAGGCCAACTGTGGTGGGCTGGTGGTTGGAGATGCAACCATAATTAAAACACTAGTATTTCCATGTACTCATAGATCGGAGGAAAAGTAAAATTGTTATTTGGTTTGTGAGTTTTTATTAATTTGATGTCATTATTAGGACCTCCTACTAAGTATTCCTAGAATAAATTACATAATTAACACCATAAAAATGATAATTTAATCACAATAATAAGGCCTAATAATCATGTAATTGGACATATAATTATAACCATTACAAACATATATTAATAATAATTTTATTAAAAAATTTAATATAACTTATATATAATATAATAAGTAAAATATCTAATTTTAAATTATTTTTTAAACAATTTTCCATATAATTTAAAATAAAAAAATAAACTAAAAATAATAGGCAAAATAATATGTGCAACGGATATAGATGTCTTCAAGAATTAAACATCACTTAATGTAATAAACATTCATCCAAAGTGACCATAGTGAACTATATATGTCTTGAACAAAATTAACTTTTACAAAATTAAATCTCATCTTAGATTGTTAGGGAAATTTCATATATTTATATAAACTAAAACAAAGTATTAAACAAATATTGCATGATATTTTATTTTTTAAACAATTCACAATATCTACGGTCAATGGATAAAATAAAAATCTAACATAGATTAAAAAAAAAAACATATATGGTCAATCAAGGCCTCTAATCACTATCCTAAGAAGAGAGATATGTTCCTTCTATGCATGGCGAACCCTACTCAAGATATAATTGTCTATTATTTATTGAACCGACATCCATCTATTGAACCAACCCCGAACTCTTAAATCATCGAATAAATTATATATGTAATATATAATAAATATTACATCTCAATATTTTTATATTTCCATACGTTCATAGTCTATTATTTATTTTTCTACTCATGTATCTCTTCTAGGTGTACATTATATAACTGGCAATCTTGATACAAAATAAATTACATAATTATCACCATAATAATTATAACTTAATCATAATAATATGGGGTACTAAATATATAATTAGGTGTTATAATTCCAACCATTATAAATATATATTAATAATAATTTTATTATATAAATTAATATAATTTATCTATATATATATATATATATATATAATAGTCAATAAAATTTTTTGTATTAAATTATTTTCTAATAAATATTTAGTTGTACCTTGTATCGATGGTAAGAATCATCAGCCACATCTCCATTACTACGGTTATAAATCTTTTCTGCAGTTTCATCATAAACATGTCAAAAACACTTGCGAACTTTAATTAAATGCACGACTTTATATACATGGAATTGTAAATTAAGCACTATTTTTTCTGCAATTAAACTATTGTTCCTCTTTATTAATTTAATTATTCGAATATTCCAACATTTTTTTTTCTAACAAAAATCACAGTTTTTCACAAACATTAAAAAAAAAAATGATTCAAAGAGAGGAGAGACCTGGATATTTGTGTGTGAAATGATCCCATATACTTGGCCCTTTGCCACTTAAATTCCATGCACCTTCAATCTGAAATTTGAAAGGGAAAAAATGGAATAATAAAAATAAAATGAAGAAAATATGAAAGCCGTTTTGAATTTTAAACAATAAACTTCTCCTTATAATCTACAAGTTTCTAAAAAAAGAAAAAGAAAATTATATATAGGGATGTTAGTCTAAAAAAAAATACTTATTTTGTTAAAAAGAAAGGATTTTAAAAAGTATTTTTTTTTATATAGGGATGTTAGTCTAAAAAAAACTAAATTAGAAAAAATATAAAAATAAAAAACTTAAAGAGATATTTATTTATTTTAATTTTTAGTTGTTTAATTATTTTTAAATGGTTAAGGGTAAAAATTTCAATAATATTTTACCTATAAGACAATCAAATGATATTTGACAAAAAAAATAAAATAAGAGATTGACTGGTATTTAATAAATGACAAAAACAAATTATGATTAATTGCAAAATAACAAGGGAGATAAATAACAAATAGCGTTAGTATATATAACAAAGCAATGTGATTATATATTGAATCTTTTTCTCTTTTTTTTTTTGTGAAAAATAGTGGGTTGGTTATTGTTTTGGGAACCGCTGAGGAACCTGATAGGCAGATGTTGCAGCCCCAAAGACAAAGCCCTCAGGGAAACTACTACGGTTGAGTGTATTTATGCCAAAACTGGGCGATAATGGTTGGGCCTTAGGGTCTATCGAAACCCTAGCAAAACTATGGGAAGCTGCACTTCTGGTAACTGCGAAAACGAAAAACGAAATGCACAGAAGAAGAGGAAGGGCTTGGGTAGCCATTTCTGAGCTTTAGTTAGGATGCTGCTACCAGCACCTTTGCTTGCTTTTTATAGACCGGATGGTATGAGAATTATTATTTTTCGATTTAATTTTTTTGAAAAAAGAGTTTTTAATAATAATTTCTTCGATGAACGTGAATTAAATTTCCGTAAAAGGTGGGGAAAATATGGGGCTTCGTGCATGAGATCTGGTGATGATACTGTCAATTATATAATCGGTCATCTGGTGGGTAACTTGAAAGTGATCTTCGATGTCTCTCATCCAAAGCCATGATTTTATTTAAACCATGTTGGAGGCACAAGACAAAGAAGATTAACACTTTTTTTGTTTAAAAATTTAAGAAGTCGACTTTCATATTCAACTGGTTTTATCACGAAACCCCAATTGTATTATTAGTTATTGTTAAAAGAATGCTCAAATGTATACTAGATAACTGCTAATTTATAAGTCTTGGGTTAGGGATATTACATAAACCATGATCAACCAACATTGTAGTAAAAAATTAAATGGCACTATTAAGAGATTCTGATTTAAAATCATATGGTGTCAAATGGAATAATTCTTTTAACTTATTTACTGGTTTGGAAAATCTCAAGTGATCGATATGAGAAACGAATTTAACACCTGCCTTGAGTGCAACTCCTAGTTTTTGCGGATGATTTGACTATGAACGAATGATGAGAAATGTGAAAATCCTGATTTGCACAGATGATATTACTATGAGAAAATAAGAAAAGAATTCTCATAACTTTGTATCTGTGCCATATTAGCAGGTTTCGACTCACAACCATATGGTGTCAAGTGTGGTGACTCTTTTATCTTAATTATATTTTACCCTTGTGGTTAAACTGTTTGGCACTTTGTGGTATTCGCATTACCACTTTGTTCCTGTGGTTAGACCTTTGTTACACTTTACTCCCTTGTCAATACTTTGCCCCTGTGGTTATACCTATATCAAGTGGTAAAATGCAACAAAACATAACTATAGGGGGCAAAATGGTGACGAAAATATCACATAGGGGCAAAGTGCAAAACGGCCTAACTATAAGGAAGTAAAATGTAATTAACCATTTATCTTATTTAGTGGTTTGAAAACTCACAAGTGGTCGATATAAGACAGAAATCTAACAGGGAGGATGATCCGAAACTGTTAAATTTCTATCGCACAACGATTAGAATATGATGTTGATTTAACTCTCGATGAAAAAGACCACTGTGCAATTTGTAGACGCTTATTATACATCAATGACTTAATAGATTATCTTGTTATTTTTTTTGTTTGAAAGTATGGTTCTTTTAACGGTGGAGGGTGCAGATTAATTTTGATAAAAAAAAAAAAAAAAAATTGTCATGCAAAATTCTTTAGGGGAAATTTGCATGCAACAATTATTCAATGACCAGAACCAAACGGGAATATATAGCCCGTAGACATAGAACAAGAAGAAGGCAGTCAAATTAAATTACCATCCTCTCTTTAATTATAAATTTTAATTTATATTTTTTCTTAAAGTTTAATTTTTTTATTCATATAATTATTTTCCAACGCACCAACCAAATCTAAACTGTTATTGACAATTGAATACATAATTACAATTTTATATTTTTTTGTTAACTCAAATTTTACATGAAATAATACATTTAATATTTGCTTTTTATCTATAAAGTTCCACGGGAGTCTATATACTACAAGTTTTTTCTCTTCCAAGATATGTGTGGATTGTGATTTTTCATATTTAATTGTTGTTCCTATATGTAAGGGTTTTTACAAAAAATCATTTTATTAAAATCAAAATAATTTTTATTATACACAGTTGTCACGATTTAATTATATATTCAAATTCGTTTGAACAAGATATTCAAAATAATATTACATTTACTATTTTTTCATTAATTCATGATACATTCCATTTGGTACTTTTAATTTTTTTTTTTTTTTTTTTACACTCATGTTACATTCAATACGGTCTTATACATTACTAAAACACATGTGAGTGTTAAGTGCAACGTTCAAATCATTTTTATCAACAAATTATGTTACCTTCAACACAGTTATATATTTTATGTTATTATCAATATTAAACGATGTTATATTTAAATATAACAAATTAATAGTTTGATATATACACTGGTATCATAACCCATATTACAATAACGTGAGTTTATTCCACATTATAAGTAGAAGAGATTGGTGTTCAAGCTGTAAGAGTGAGAGTGAGTCTGACATCACGAGTTAGCTTTTAGAGGAAAAAAAAGCCCAAGACCACACTACAAACTTAAAATAGATCGATTATAGTAATAAGTTTTCTTTGTCTGTCGTCATTTTTTTTCTAATGCAGTCTTCTTGTTGCCTGGTTTCTTGTTGCTTAATATTTTTTACTCACCAAAAAAAATAAGAACCCCAGAAAATATTCAAATATGAAAAAATATTTTTTTCCAAAAACAATAAATTAATCCATATTTGATAACATGATTTTACTAGACAATGACACTAAATCACTTTATAATAGGTTCTACGAACTAAGAATAGCATAGTATAGCAATATACCCAATAAATGTATAAATAATTCTTTTTCTAAATCTATAAGATTTTACTTCACAAAAAACTAGGTTGAGGTGTGTAGAATAGTATATAGATTGCCATGAAACTTGTTTTATAGAATTAAAATTGTTTTGTAGTATATAATCTAATACTAAGAATTAGAACTAAAAGATGTTTAAATAGATTTAAGGATTATTCATCTCTTTAATCCTAACGCATCTCTCATTACTATTCAAACAGATTGTCAAGATTAATTTTTACCATCATTAATTATTCTAACCTTCCTATTCAAATCGGCCAAACATACTAATAAAAAATACAAAAATATATGAAAAATAAAAACTAAAATTAAATAAATATTCATATACTATTTTTAAAAAAATAAATTATAAACACAAAAATTAAATCGCTAATACGTACCTTTTTAAAATCCGAATTATATTGAATTATAATTGTAGTAATAACATTGTATCATATAATATAATTTTCCAACACTTTATCATAATAGTAATTGAAAAAAGCCCAAAATAATTGCACATGATTTTATCAAAACTTGATATTTTTCTAACTATACTACAAATACAAAAATTAATTTGGACATGTACACTGTGTAACTAAAATTATATTATTCATCAAATATTAAATAATAATTTTAATTTCAACAACTAAAACTAAAATATTTATAATATTAATTGAAAATAAATATTACAAAATAAAAAAATAAATATTTCAAACACTCCAAAATAATAGATAGTTGACAACAAAATATATTTTTAAACATCAAAATTTCACAAGATAAAATATTAAGTAACTGATGTAGAATAAGGAATTTATTTTTCATCTTGAGTTACTTCAAAACCAACCATTAATGCGAACTTTATGCTAAGAAGAATATTAGGTGTTTTATAATTTATGATCACTTGTTGTATGTCGTTTCACAGTAATTAAACAAAGAATACTCGATAACACTAGGAGAAAAAATAGCCGTTAACAACCCTATGAAGGAAAATTTAACCAGCATATTCTAAACTTAAAGTTTTAGGCCCCCATAATATAATGTATATATATATATATAACAAAAATAAATTTTAATATAAAGAAATAAAAATAAAATTATAACCAGAAAAAAAAAAAATTAATGCCAACCTCTAACTGTAAAACTTAATTTTTGCACATGCATAATTTTTAGTTGTATTTTAGAACATTTTAAAAATAATAAGGTTCATTATGTCATTTAAGTTTTACGTTGAAATTTTTAGGGGTTATAATGATATTTAAAAGTTTGAAAAAAAAATTAGGGATATAATTAATATTTATTTAATTTAGATGGGATGCTTGTGTGTGTGTGTATATATATATATAATACTTTGGAGTTGTCTTCTTCTCAAAGAAGACAACCATATGTAAGTGTCGGTGTGTATATTAAAAGGAAATAATAATAAATAAATCAATAGATTCCTTCTTAATATAAAGAATATGGGAGTTGCTCTATTATTCTCTCTCTCTCTCTGGCTTGTTCAAGTTCACATCACACGGTAAGTTTGTCTCTATCTTTCTCCTAATTTCTCCTCATATATATATATATATATATGTGTGTGTGTGTGTGTTTGGATATTTGGTTTGTATATATATAACAATAAAAACAAAATTAGGTAAGAAAATTCATTCTAATTATATAATCATCAAATATATTATTTAGATTATATATAAAATATTTAATATTGGGGTATTTTTTGTTAAAAAAAATTGTTAATTAAGTTTAAATTAAATTATTAAAATGTTGATATTTTATGTAGATAGTAATTATCAAGAGAATGTAATTTTTTTATTATCATTAAATTATATTTATTAGATTATATTTGATATTTTTTTTAGAGTTAACATACTATAAGAATTTACTGAGTTTAATTTTCATCCTAAACAAAATGTGGGGTTGAATATCTATTTGGTAATTTAATAACTTAGTGAATTAGGTTATTTACTTAAGTTGATTTTTAATTAAAGATGGATAATTTATTTTAATTATTTATTTGAAGCAAGTTAAAAACAATATGTTGTGAAATTTTCAAGATTTATAAATATAAATCCGGAAAAATTATTTTGATTTAGGAAATAATGCATTAATTTGATTGGCTTACCATTCATGTATTTTATTTCATATTTAGATAAATTTTTAGTTAAGGCCATGTGGTTAGGTTTATAAGTGAGGCCGACCCCGTCAGTGTTTCGGTGGTAGCAAAGTAGTAGTGCGATTATCGAAGTAAACATATTATCTTCTATGTAAATTATCAAATTTTATTTTCGTATTAAATCGTGAAATAAAATATTTATTAAAATTTTCCATTTTATAACGTAGAAGGATCAAGTAAAACGTTGATGGTGGAAGAGTAATTTTTATTATTATGCCTATATATATACCATAGTGTAATCCTGATAAGATAGCATGTCCTGCGGGATGTTGATGTGTTGTGACCTGACAAAAAGGTAAATCCTACAGGTGGTTGTTATAATTGTTGTTGTTGTTGTTCTTGTTAATGATGATGATGATGATGATGATGATGATTATCATCCCGATACGGTAGTTTATACAACGTGTTGACTCCAATAATTAGAGATATTGAATGTCCCTCACATTGATGGTAACCTTAGATTACACAGTTATGCAGGTAGCAGTACTGTTATAACTCCTGATCGTGAGGTGAAATAATCATATATTTAATAGGAAAATATATGTGTGGTATTTTATTATTATCGAAGTAATTAGATTAGTTGATTTAAATGCTTCTATTTTATTATGATGATAATTGTGAGATTTTATTTCGGCTTAGTGTGTAATTATATTTGTATTATGGTTTGAAAAGTGATGTTAATAGTTATGCTTGATTCATAAATTATTTTTATATTATGAAGACAGTACACCGATAAATTATTTGATCTCAGGTACTCCAGTTAGAGACAGGTTGACTACTGCCACTAGATAAAGCAGAAAGGTGGTGTAAGATTTTATAAAGACAGTATACCGATAAAATATTTGATCCAAACAACTTAATAAAAAAATTCAAAAATACATGAAAAAAATAAAAATAAAAATAAAAACAAAAATTATATTAATATTCATATACAACATTTTTCAAAAAATAAATAAATTATAAACACAAAAATTAAATAGCTAAAACATACCTCTTTAAAATCCGAATTAACATTGCATCATATAATATAATTTTCCAACACTTCATGATAATAGTAATTGAAAAAAAGACCAAAATAACTACACATCATTTTATCAAAATTTGATATTTTTCTAATTATACTACAAATACAAAAATTAATTTGAACATGCACTATGTGTAGCTAAAATTTTATTATTCATCAAATATTAAATAATACTTTTAATTTTAACACCTAAAACTAAAATATTTATAATATTAATTGAAAAAAAATATTACAAAATAGAAAATTAAATATTTTAAACACTGAAAAAGAATAAATAGTTGACGACAAAATATATTTTCAAACATCAAAATTTCACAAGATAACCTATTAAGTAACTGATGTAGAATAAGGAATTTCTTTTTCATCAAGAGTTACTTCAAAACCAACCATTAATGCGAACTTTATGTTACAAAGAATCTTAGGTGTTTTGAAATTTACGATCACTTGTTGTCGTTTCACAGTAATTAAACAAAGAAAACTTGATAACACTAGGACAAAAAAATAGCCGTTAACAACCCTAAGAAGGAAAATTTAAGTGGCAGATTCTAAACTTAAAGTTTTAGGCCCCATAATATATATACTAGCGTATAACATGTGCCTGAAGGCACGGGTGTGAACAAAATGAATATCAAATTGTGTAATTTTTTTTACTACTGGATAATTTCAATAAACCACAATTAGACACAAATTAATAATACGTGCACAAATTTTAAAAAATAAAATTATAGAACAATCGATACATCATTCTCAAGATCTCACTTCTGCTTTCAAATGAATATAAAAATACATAACACAACCAATATGAATCAATAAAATTTAATCAACAATTAAAGAAATGAGAAAACACAATTTATTTCTCAAGTTCTCAACTTCCATTTTATTCAATTTTCAAATAAACACAGTCGTAACCCAAAAAAAAATAGTATAATTTATTTTGTTTATACAACACTCCCATTTTCAATTATGGATTTTCAAACCAACACAACAATAACCAAGAATACAAAGGGTAGCTATAAAGGAGAATAGTGCATATTAAACCTTAAGAACAGAAGCAAAACCCTCGGCCTGTTCCATTTCAGAGAAATGGCGAGTCCACCGATTCCAATCCCATTCAGAAACAGAAGACGACGATGAAGAAGAGTAGCTATTGTTGTTGTTCTAAACTGTTGAGGTAATCGACTGTTGGCAAAACAGAAACAGAAATTCAGAACATTATTTCGGGAATAGAAACAGAAAACTTAAAAAACAGAAAATCAAAACAAAATACTTTTGATCAACTCATTTAGAACCAAGAAAATCATCAATATACAATTTTAAATTTGTATAGTAAATTTAACACACAATTAACATTAAGGCACGAAACAGAAAATCAGAAACAATTAACATTAAACTCAAATATTATGTTGGCTTATAAGATAAACTCAAATTTTAAGGCCTTAATGTTTTTGTTTCAATTACTTTCGTGCCTTAATGTTAATTGTGTGTTAATTATAAAAGCCAAAAACCATGGATCAGAACAGAAACAGAAACATTAAGCGAGAACAGAAACAGGAAGGAGAGAGAGAGAAACACTATCAAAACAGAGACATTCTATATTACTCAATCTTTTCGAACAGTGACAGATCACGGGAACAGAAAATAGGACACAGACCTGAAGAAAAACTTTGTTACCAGCCCACTTCTAGTATTCCTAGACAACCTTGAAGCATCATGATATCACTCTTCAGCTATTACATTCTAAAAAAAAAAAGGATCATATTAGATCAAAATCTTGGGCATAAAGGATAATTTCACCAATTCAAGTGATCGAACCTCCAACCGAGAAATAATTTCAGCAACACAGTCCTTCGATGTTGCTTTCGAAATAGCTGCTTTCAACTTTGCAGCTTCCTGGAAGTCTTCCTTCTCTACTGCCTCTTTTAGTTGAAACTGTAGAATATGCGAAGATATAATTTTATAATCACAAAAAAAAAAATCAGGACGGAAAACCTCAATTGAATTGAAATTTCAAATATACTAAATCAAGACTTATTGAACCCAAACAATTATAAAAAAATATAACTGAATGGGTTCCTCAAGAGCATATGATCCTTCATTGAAAAGATGATAAACAATTCACTTAAGAACGTAACCGAATTATAATGATTTTCAACAAAAAGCAAACATGTATCAGAAATCCAATAGGAATTGTCAAAGTTGAAACCAATTACAGTTATAAAGGGTAAAGGAGAATAGTGCATATTAAACCTTAAGAACAGAAGCAAAACTCTCAGCCTGTTCCATTTCAGAGAAATGGCGAGTCCACCGATTCCAATCTCATTCAGAAACAGAAGACGACGACGAAGAAGAGTAGCTATTGTTGTTGTTCTGAACTGCTGAGGTAATCGATTGTTGGCAAAACAGAAACAGACATTCAGAACATTATTTCGGGAACAGAACCAGAAAATCAAAACAAAATACTTTTGATCAACTCATTTAGAACCGAGAAAATCATCGATATACAATTTTAAATTTGTATAGTAAATTTAGCACAATTAACATTAAGGCACGAAATAGAAAATCAGAAACAATTAAGAAGGTAATGATTTGAAACAATAACAAAGCATTTTCAACACCAACCGAATATACTTGAAAATCTTCTTTAAATTAAAACACTAAGAAGGTAACGATTTGAAACAATAATTATAGAGAAGATATGCAGGTTGAAACCGTTGCAAGAAATAAGAGAGAGAGAAAAAAATATCCACGAAATCCAACCAATTGCAAGAAATAAGAGAGAGAAACAACCAATTGCAAGAAATAAGAGAGACGGTAGCGAACCTAAGAAGTTTGAGACCTATAAATGGAATAAATTTGAACCAAAATAGAAGCAACCAAACCAAAATTGAACTCAGATATCTGCAAATCAGCAACAAACAGAAATTTTTCGTTGGGTTAGTGGACGATTGAAAATACAAATTGAATCTTCAGGGAAAACCATACCTAATCTACCGAAATAAATAGACATCCAATTAGCCCTACCCTCGACCAAAGGTGAGCAGTGACGAAGCGGCGAGGAAGACATCGATGGCGATGGAAGAACACGGGGACGCGATGGTGATGGCGACGGTGACTGCGGTGTGGCGTCGGCGAGGAAGATTGAGATGGGGTGGGGATGGTGATGGAGATCCGTGAGAGCGAGAGTGAGGGAGAGAGAGAGTGAGCAACGGTAGAGAGAGAGATGAGGGTTGGCGGTGACGGCGATGTGTGCGTGTACGGAGATAGAGGCGCGATGACGGCGATGGCAGTACACGGCCATGTTCGGCGATGGAGGCAGAGGCTGGTGGTGGGGTGGTATCGCCTGGTCGTGCGGTGGTGAGATCGATTCGAGAGAGCGATAGAGAGATGAGAAGCTGAGAGAGGGAGACGGGAGGCAAGGCGGCTGGAAACCCTAATTTGCTTCTTATGACTGAGAGTTATTTTTTATCTAACGGTTACGAATATCTAGAGACATCTAACGGCTGTGAATGTAAATGAGCTGATTTATTATATATATTAACATATATTTTGTATTTAAATATTACATATGATACGCAACTAAGCATTTACTTTTAGAGTTGTTTACATAATAAATTTTTTTTTTTAAAAAAAAAATCTAAACTAAGGATGGTTTTGAACTTATTTCCACAATGCGAGCATCTCGCGGTTCATAATGCCGGGACTGTGGTCCCGCGGTTCGTAACGCCAGGACCTAAAGAATTTGTTTTTGCGTTCAGAACGCTGAGACCAAAAAACCATAAACGCCGTTTGTGGTGACGAAGCCCAAGGAGCTTAGTCCCGACGTTCAAAACTAAGTCCCCTTTTTCATTGCCTAGAGAGAGAGAGGGCAAAGAAAGAGAGAAGAGAGAGAGAGGGCAGAACAACTTGGTCCCGGCGTTTGTAACGCCGGGACCAAGAGACTTGGCCCTTTTTCCCTTGTAGAGAGAGAGAGAAGAGAGAGAGAGAGAGAGAGGAACACGTAAACAACAACTCAGTGTAATGAAAGCAAATTATGCATTTTTGACACTTTATGTCCCTAAAATTTAACCATTATTTCACTTTAGTCTTTTTTTTTTTTTTTTGGTTTAGTTTTTACACTTTTTATTTTTTAAAATTTCGTTTTAAAATATAATTTGAATTAAAATTTATACTTTATAAATTAGTCTCCTTGTACTTTATAAATTTAAATTCAAACCATGTGGTAATTTAAATTTAAAAATGAGGTCAAACGGTTGATCGAATAAGTCAAACATTTGACTGGTTAAAATTATAACCTAGAAAAAAATTAATGTCAACCTCTAACTGTAAGACCAAATTTTTGCACATTTATAATTTTTAGTTGTATTTTAGAATATTTTGAAAATAATAGGATTCATTATGTCATTTTAGTTTTACGTTAAAATTTTTACAGGTTATTTAAATGTTTGATTTTAAAAAATTAGGGATATAATTAATATTTCTTTAATTTAGATGGGACGCTTGTGTAAATATATATATATATATATATATATATTAGAAAAATTTGGTGAAAGGTCATATTCAATAAAATCATCACTCTAAAAGGTCATGTAATAGTGATTTTTTAACACATGATATAATCCTTAAAAAATGATGTTTTGAGTGTGGAGACCTCTCAACAAGATTCCTTACATTTTATACACTACTTGGGAGTTGTCTTCTTCTCAATGAAAACAACCAAAACAATCATATGTCTTTTGTGTTGTACAAATTTGGACAATACAAGTGTCGCTGTGTATATTAAAAAGAAATAATAATAAATAAATGAATAGATAAATCAATAGATTCCTTCTTAAATCTTAATATAAAGAATATGGGAGTTGCTCTATTATTCTCTCTCTCGGGTTGTTCAAGTTCACATCACTTAAGTTTGTCTCTCTCTTTCTCCTCATTTCTCTTCATATATATATATATATATTGGATATTTGGTTTGTATATATATAATAAAAAAAAATTAGGTAAGAAAAATCATTCTAGTTATAAAATCATCAAATATATTATTTAGATTATATATAAAATATTTAATATTAGGGTGATTTTTGTTAAACAAATTGTTAATTAAGTTTAAATTATATTATTAAATTTGTCATTTTTTATGTTGGTAGTAATTAGCAACATAATGTAATTTTTGATTATCATTAAATTATATTTATTAGATTATATTTGATATTTTTTTAGAGTTAACTTGTTATAAGAATTTAGTGGGTTTAATTTTCATCTTAAAAAAAATGTGGGGTTGAATTTCTATTTGGTAATTAAATAACTTGGTGAATTAGATTATTTATTTAAGTTGATTTTTAATTAAAGATGGATAATTTATTTTAATTATTTTTTTGAAGCAAGTTAAAAAAAATGTGTTGTTAAATTTTCAAGATTTATAAATATAAATCCGAGAAAATTCTTTTGATTTAGGAAATAATGCACTAATTTGATTGACATACCATTTATGTATTTTAATTCATATTTAGATAAATTTTTAGTTTAGGCCCTATTATGGTTAGGTTTACAAGTGAGACCGATTTCATCAGTGTTTCGGTGGTGGCAAAGTAGCAGTGCGATTATCGAGGTGAATGTATTGTCTTCTATGTAAATTATCAAATTTTATTTTTGTATTAAATTGTGGAAAAAATAAAATATTTTTTAAAATTGACCGTTCTATAACGTAGAAAGATCAAGTAAAAAGTTGATTTGTGGAAAAATGATTTTTATTATTATACCTATATGTCATAGTGTAATCCCGACAAGGGGGCATGTCATACGAGATGTTGTTGGGTTGTGACCTAACAAAAAAGTGAGCCTTACAGGTGGTTGTTATAGTTGTTGTTGTTAATGATGATGATTATTATTCTGATACGGTGGTTTATACCACGTGTTGACTTTTACCATTGGAGATATTAAATGATCTTGACACTGATGGCAAATTTTAATTGAACAGTTATACAGGTTACGGTACCGTTCTAACTTCCGATCGTGAGGTGAAATAATTCTATGACTAGTAGGGAAATATATGTGTAGTATTTTATTATTATCGAGGTAATTTGATTAGTTGATTTAAATGCTTCTATTTTATTATGATGTTCGTTGTGAGATTTTATTTCGGCTTTTAATGTGCGATTATATTTGTTTTCTAGTTTGAAAAGTGGTGTTGATAATTATGCTTGATCTATAAATTATTTTTATATTATGAAGATTGTATACGGATAAAATATTTGGTCTCAAGTACTCTAGTTGGAGACGGATTGACTACTGGCACTAGATAGAACTAGAAAGTAGTGTGAAATTTTATAAAAACAGTATACCAATAAAATATTTGATCCAAACATACTAATAAAAAAATACAAAAATACATGAAAAAAAAATAAAAATAAAAATAAAAACAAAAACTAAAATTATATTAATATTCACATACTACTTTTTTCAAAAAAAAATAATTATAAACACAAATTAAATCACTAATATGTACCACTTTAAAATCCGAATTATATTCAACTATAATTGTAGTATTAGCATTGCATCATATAATATAATTTTCCGACACTTCATGATAATAATAATAATAATTGAAAAAAGACCAAAATAATTGCACATGATTACTTCAAAACCAACCATTAATGCCAACTTTATGTTACAAAGAATATTAGTTGTTTTAAAATTTATGATCACTTGTTGAATGTCGTTTCACAGTAATTAAACAAAGAATACTCGATAACACTAGGAGAAAAAATAGCCGTTAACCACCCCATGAAGGAAAATTTAAACGGCAGATTCTAAGGATAAAGTTTTAGGCCGCATAATATATATTAATATTTACATTTTGTATTTAAATATTACACAGAACTGAATATTTACTTTTACATATAATTAATTTTATGAAAGTATAATAAAAATAAATTTTAATATAGAGAAATAAAAATAAAATTATGACCTAGAAAAAAATGAACACCAACCGGTAAGACCTAATTTTTGCACATGCATAATTTTTAGTTATATTTTAGAACATTTTGAAAATAATAGAGTTCATTATGTCATTTAAGTTTTACGTTAAAAATTTTAGGGGTTATAATGATATCTAAAAGTTTGATTTAAAAAAATTAGGGATGTAATTAATATTTCTTTAATTTAGATGAGATGCTTGTGTGTATATATATATATATAAACATTTTATACACTACGTTGAAGTTGTCTTCTTCTCAAACAAGACAAACATATGTCTTTTGTGTTGTCCAATTTTTTATATTAAAAGGATATAATAATAAATAAATCAATAGATTCCTTCCTAATATAAAGAATATGGGAGTTGCTCTATTATTTTCACTCTCTCTCGGGTTGTTCAAGTTCACATCTCCTCATATATATATATATATATATATATGTGTGTGTGTGTGTATTTGGATATTTGGTTTGTACATATATAATAACAAAAATTAGGTAAGAAAATTCATTCTAGTTACATAATCATCAAATATATATATTATTTAGATTATATATAAAATATTTAATATTAGGGTGATTTTTGTTAAAAAAATGTTAATTAAGTTTAAATTAAATTATTAAATTGTTAACATTTTATGTAGGTAGTAATTAGTAAGAGAATGTAATTTTTTTATTATCATTAAATTATATTTATTAGATTATATTTGATATATATTTAGAGTTAACTTGTTATAAGAATTTAATGGGTTTAATTTTCATCTTAAAAAAAATTGTGGGGTTGAATTTCTATTTGGTAATTAATTAACTTAGTGAATCAGATTATTTATTTAAGTTGATTTTTAATTAAAGATGAATAATTTATTTTAATTATTTATTTAAAGCAAGTTTAAAAAAAAAAAACGTGTTGTTAAATTTTCAAGATTTATAAATATAAATCCGGGAAAAATATTTTGATTTAGGAAATAATGCATTAATTTGATTGACATACAATTCATGGATTTTATTTCATATTTAGATAAGTTCTTAGTTTAAGCTCTATTGCGGTTAGGTTGACAAGTGAGGCTGATCCCGTCAGTGTTTCAGTGGTAACAAAGTAGCAGTGCGATTATTGATGTGAGCGTATTGTCTTCTATGTAAATTATCAAATTTTATTTTCGTATTAAATTGTGAAAAAAAATAAAATATTTATTAAAATTAATCATTTTATAATGAAGAAAGATGATGTAAAAAGTTGATTGTGGAAAAATGATTTTTATTATTATACATATATGTCATAGTGTAATCTCGACAAGAGAATATGTTATGCGGGATGTTGTTGTATTGTGACCTAACAAAAAAGTAAGTTCTACAGGTGGTTGTTATAGTTGTTGTTGTTGTTGATGATGATGATTATCATCCTGATATAGTAGTTTATACCACGTGTTGGCTTCTACCATTGGAAATATTGAATAACCCTAACATTGATAGAAATCTTAGATGACACAGTTGTACAAGTTACGGTACCATTATAACTCCCAATCATAAGGTGAAATAATCATATTCCTAGTAGGGAAATGTTTGTTTGGTATTTTGTTATTTTCGAAATAATTTGATTAGTTGAATTAAATACTTCTATTTTATTATGATGATAGTTGTGAGATTTTATTTCGGCTTAGTGCGCAATTATATTTATATTTTGATTTAAAAAAAGGTATGATAATTATGCTTGATTCATATATTATTTTTATATTATGAAGATAATACACTGATAAAATATTTGGTCTCAGATACTCTAATTAGAGATGGGTCCACTACTGACAATTGATAGAGCTAGAAGGTGTTATTGTTTTTGAGGTAGTGGTTTGTAGTGAAGGTTTACAACTTTTGTGGTTTCGTTATGGAATGGTTGTATATGAATGATCATTGTATTTTGAGTTACTAAACATTGAAAAAAAAAAACTTGTGTGTTGTATATATATGTTATCCAAGTTATGTTGTTATTGGTCGATTCTCTTTAGGAGAAACCCAGTGGCTTTGTGATATACATTGACGCTTTACACTAGGGGCTAGGTTGTGTACTGATGCAACATGGTCATGTGATCGCATATGCCTCTCGGTAATTAAAGAATCATGAGTGTAATTACCCAATATATGATTTTGAGCTGGCGACGATTGTGTTTGCCTTAAAACTCTAGAGATATTATTTGTACTGCGAGACTTGTGAGATATACACTAATCACCAGAGTTTGAAATATTTGTTTACTCAGAAGAAACTAAATCTGAGATAGAGGCATTGGATGGAGTTGATCAAGGATTATGATTGTACAATCCATTATCACCCCGGAAAGGTCAATGTTGTAGCAGATGCATTGAGTCGAAAATCGGCGAGTTCAGTAGCACACCTTCGAGTTGTTCACACTAACTAATATGCTGAGCGGAAGTCTTTGCGAGTCCAGTTAGCAGTTGGTCAGATTGCATCATTGATTGCGACTTTGACCTTGAGAACAATCGACCGTATTATAGAAGTCGAATGCTCAATTGGGAAATATTAGAGATGAAGTAAAAAATTGTTAGAGAATCGATTATCGCATCAGAGATAATGATTGGTAGCGCATGAATATGCCGCTACTTACACTTGCAAGTATACGAGGTCAAAGTTTTAGAATAGTAGATCAGTTAAGATCGGGTATCGTGTCCACATGAAAAGTGAATAATTGAGTACCGCAATTTACGTAGTCTCATATTATCCTAACGATTCGATTTAATATTTAAATTAAACTAATTAAAACTACTCCTAAGGATTAATTCTAATTACACTAATTAACTAGGGATCGATTTCATTCACTTAGTACCTATTTGGCTTAGTTTAGTTATCAATAACGGTTATTATCACATCCAACAATCTCGGTATCTATTACTCACTCGCTCCTTCTTCCGAGTGAAAAGCGAGCGAATACATGACTTCGCGTTGACGCCGAAGTCCCCCTCGAACCCCTTTCCGAACACATAGCCACGTGAGTCTTGACCCAACCTCATGGATTGCATACTGTCCAACTCCCTTCCGAGTTATTGGATCGTCGCATTGTATTTAACCCTAATCCGAATCCGGGGTTACCTATCCCGAGTGTCAAACCCCGTATTCTCGTTTTATCGTAATAAGCATAATAAACATGAAATAACAGTAAACACAATTGGAATTGGATGACAAACCATCAAAATAACATATATTCAACCAAAGAGATATTTACATGAATTACATCTAACCATAGCTAAAATCTACCTAATCTAACATGATCTTGGCCATTACAATATTAAACCAAGAGGAGATCATCATCATCATCAATAATAAACATTAAGTACAAAGATGGAAACAAGGAAAGAAGAGTCAAATCTTAAAGTGAAGTGGTCCACTTTCGCCAAAGAACGATATTCCCGAGCTTCCTCTTCTCCATTGATGAACTTCCTCTTTTTGCTCTTCAAGAATTGACCAAGAACACTTCCTAAAACTAATCTAATCTACTCTTAAATTATCTAAGGCGTAAGGGGTCTCCAAAACATCCCCCTAAGAATTTGGTGAGAAAAGGTTATAAGTAAAGTTTTTGAAAATATCTCAGAAAATATCTAAAAAAAAGATATTTCTGTGTAGAATGTTATCGCCTAAGCGGTGGAATCTCCGCCTAGGTGGAGGTTAAGTCGGTTTTCTTTCTGCCTAGGCGGTGGTTTCTTTGCCTAGGTGGAGGGCTAGCATCTTACATTATGACTGATTTCTACCTTGGCGATGGTTTCTTCGCCTAGGCGGTGGAGTGGCTCTCAACTTTCTGACGGTTCTCCGCTTAGGCGGTTGTTTCTTTGCCTAGGCGGAGGGCTGTACTCCAACTCCCTGACCTTTTTTCGCTTAGGCGGTGGTTTCTCTGCCTAGGTGGTGGTTCTTGTTCTTTTTTAGCACATCCTCTGGATTCTCACCACCACGGCGGTGGCTTCCTTGCCGCGGTGGTGGCTTCTGTGATAGTGAAACCTTATTTCTTCAACGTTTCTTCACCGTTTTCCTACCTTTTTCGCTAGTTTGTCGCTTGTTTGCGTCCCTACACCTGAATTAACTAAAAACAAACTAAAACGAAATTAAATAGAAATAAAACACTTGAAAACTACCAAATTCGGTTTAGTAGTAGATAGGTATTTTACACCTATCAAATACCCCTAAACTTAGAATTTTACTAGTCTTCGAGCAAAACACTAACACTAAACTAAACAAACTAACTAAAAATGAAAAATTTGAAACACAAAAGAAGTAAATGCATGTAAGTATAAAGTTCAATCGAAAGGACCAATTTGTTCCTCTCTCAACATCCCTAAATCTGATCAAGTTTGGGAAATAACCTACACCAAGTGGTGTTCTAGAATTTCAATATTCAATATTAATAAAAACCATTCTAGATCCATTGAATGTGTGTGTGAGAGAACTCAAATGCATAATTACGCACATACCGGATTGGATTATTCGATTGTTAAGTTCATAACGTATACCGTTTAAGAATTCAAGAAAACCATACACTTGATTGGGGTCTACTATCCACTAATATAGGCTCGGATATTCACAAAGATCAATAGCGCTTGGTTTAGTTTTGGAGAACGACCACGGGTATCACTAGAATTGAAACTAGATAATCGGTTTAATTGATCGATACCTGAGGTAAAATTGCTTGTCGCTATCCTCTCTCATAACCCCACACTTTTAGAGTACAACTCTGAATAAGAAACGAAGATCATGTGTATTCACTTGTCAAAAGAAAAGAAAATGAAAAAAACTATTCACATAGGTTTTTCGGTTTTTTTTTTCACTAACACATTCTTAAATTAATTCAAATAATAACCGTTTTAGGAGTGTGTAAAAAGAAGTTAGAGAAACACACCCCCAAACTTATTCGAATTTATAAAATTTTAGGAATATGCAAAAAGAAATGGTAGAAACACATCCCCAAACTTATTTTAGGAACGTGTGAAAAGAAATACTAAAGTGACAAGTGAATATACTAATACCGAGTCAATAAAAATTCAACCGAAATCCCACCACTCACTTGATTTTACTCAATTGGAAAATTAGGCTTAGCGACATTGATTTAGGAAAAATTTAAATGAAAAGAGTATTTGAACGTTTTTATAATTGATTACATTATTGGCTTCGACAGGGGAAATAAGGATGAAATTTTTCAGGTTAGCTACAACGGTTCAAGCAAAAAACTAATGGCCTAAATCACGTCTCCGGAATTACCTTACCTATGATTTCGCCTCAAGTTTTCCCCAAATCAAGTTCTAGATTCCTCATTTTTGTCATGAACTTCATATTGAATAATCAGCGTCTAATTATTCAGATTATTATACATTGAGTCCGAATGTCGTGCGATTTTAGGATCGCGATAGTTTTTACCCAATCGACATGTTAAGCACACAAAACACACATGGAAGGCATTACCCCCGACCTCAATATGAAATTAGGAGATAATTCTCATCATCGGGACTTAGCCCAAATGAACTCAACAACTAAACATGCAAATACAACTTCATACATACACAATTCTAAACTAAATCTAATACTAACATACATACTAATCTAAGAATTTAACATGCATAAACAAAAATTAAAATAAAACTTAACTAAAATATAAAGTTTTCATAACATAAAACATTTAAATTAAATACAACAAAAAATTGTCCATCATTCATCTACAAAAACCCAAAAAAGATGAACACCCAATATACTAACATCCATTCCATCCCATCTAGGCTTGAACATGGCAGTGTTTAACTATAAATCAGCGAACCCAATAACATATAGCATTCTTTTGAAAAAAATTGGGTTTAAACACATACCTAGGGAATAAGACGTACAAATCTTATCCCCTACTGTCCACCTGATGAGGAGTTATCACCATCATCACGTTGGAAAGGAGAGTGGTTTCTGTAGCAGATGCGGTGACACGGATGGCATCGGAGGGTAATCATGCATCTCAATGTTGAGGCCTTCGCCAAACATCCGTTGGACTTGATCAGATGAAAATGGCCCTGTTATTTGAGACGTCTGAAAGATGTGACGTCGGTAGTAGGCTTCCACAAATGAAGTGGTGACAGATTTTTGGAATTGGATTGAGGTATTTTAACGATAAAGTAGCAACATTCGGTCCCTGGTATTTCCACTAGACATTGCCGGATGTGATCGCGTTAATTACCTGATACATGTTTGGTTCCTGGCTGCCAGTGGATTTTGTCGGTGCCGTTTGTCGAAAGAGATCATTGATAAATTCAGGACTAAAGATGATCGGCCAATTTCGAACTCTCACTTAGTAGTCTATGGCCTTCGTGGCGTTAGCATAAAATTCCTTGACTAAAGCTATCTCACCCGAGGTGGCGATTTACAGAATTGCTCCCAACGGCGGCTTCGAATTTCTTGATGAAATTCCACCGGGAGATCCTCTATTGGACTGAAACCACATTGGCGTATGCATGTTCGATAGGTTTCGTGTTTGTTGTAATACTCCTCCACTTGTTTTGACACAAAACGGGTGGCATCATAGTCAACAACAGTCGGCACCCCGGGTTGCGAACTCAACCCTTCTCCTCTCACCCTCTTCTTAGCTACCTTTTTCGGCATTTCCTAACAATCATAATCACAAAAAACAATACAACCTCATCATATATGAACAATTGAAAAATATAAACTCCCCCGAATCACATTGTCAAGAACACACACATCTCAAAACACACATACCCATTTGCAATTTTCAACCAAATTTCACAAATGTAACATACTATCTTGGTTCACACACTTACCAAATCCATTTAAACATGTTTATCACCAAGAATCAAACCAAAATCCCAAAGAAATTTGAAATCGAGAAAATAGGGTTTAAGGGGTTTAGGGCAAAACTTTGAAATCCAATGATTTTTTACTTTAACCAAGAAAACCAACCAATAATTTCAACAACTAGACAAAATATAAAGTAAAATAAACTTACTTGTAGAGAAATTACGGTCCAATCAAAAGAAAGTGAAGAAATCGCACATTTTCTTCAAAAACCCTAGATTTTCGAAAATGAGGGTGGAAATCCAATTCTTGGTGGTTGATTCGTGGTGGAAATTACGATTTTGAGCAATGGAAGGATGATTTTAGAGTATTTGAACGGTTTGGAAGTGATAGTTTAGAGAGAAGTGGGAGCTTTTGAGGGAAATGGCTTTGCAGTTCTAAAAAAAATGAGTGACGGGAATTTTAACTGCAGAAAGGTTACCGCCTAGGCGGTGGAGCGTGTTTTAAAAATTTGTTGCATCCTAAAGGTTGTCCGCCTAGGCGGTGGAGCGTTTTGTTGAAAAAACATAGTAACCTGTATTTTGACCTCTTAGGCGGTAGGCCTGCAGTTTTTTTTTTCATGTTTTTCTCAAATTTTTAAAATACGGCTCCACCCCATACTTTTCCACTTCGCTTGTTCAACGTGTTTAAACGTGAAACACTTCCCCAAGCATCTACACTCCTAAATTCACTTCCGAACACGTTCCAAAGCTATACTGGCTTCCAAAAAGAATAAATAATAACATAAATAGTAACAAAAATCGGGTAATTTGATACCCTGAGTTTCATTTCAAAAACAAATAAAAATATTGCACTTGCTTTACCGTGCCCAGCTGAACTTTCATGTTACTAAGCATTTTTCACCAAAATTCCCCATAGATAAGGAACTTGGACTCAAATGCTCAGTCGGATCAAGATCATGAACTGAAGTCGGATTCACCTCTCTGTCCTTATCATTTTCAATATAAGCTCGATCTCGGGATTGAGAATTAAGGATTCCAATATTCTTCATCGTTTCTCACATGGCTTGATCACATTAACACAATAAAACAAAAACAAAAATTAAAAATAAAACAAAATAAATATCAGGATTAACATTCGACCATTTAGTCACAATATTAACTTAAAATTTACACAATCCCCGGCAACGGTGACAAAAACTTGGTAGCGCGTGAATACGCCGCTACTTACACTCGCAAGTATACGAGGTCAAAGTTTTAGAATAGTGGATCGGTTAAGATCGGGAATCGTGTCCACAGGAAAAGTGTGAATAATTGAGTACCGCAATTTACGTAGTCTCATATTATCCTAACGATTTCATTCACTTAGTACCTATTTGGCTTAGTTTAGTTATCAATAACGGTTACTATCACATCCAACAATCTCGGTATCTATAACTCACTTGCTTTCTCTTTCGAGAGAAAAGCGAGCGAATATATGACTTCACTTTAACGTCGAACTCCCTCTCGAACGCCTTTCCGAACACATAGCCACGTGAGGCTTGACCCAACCTCACGGATTCCACACTCTCCAACTCCCTCCCAGATTATTGGATCGTTGCGTTGTGTTTAACTCTAATCCGAATCCGGGGTTACCTCTCCCGAGTGTCAAACCCCGTATTCTCGGTTTATGGTAATAAGCATAATAAACGTAAAATAACGGTAAACACAATTAGAATTGGATAACAAACCATCAAAATAATTTATATTCAACCAAAGAGATATTTACATGAATTACATCTAACCATAGCTAAAATCTACCTAATCTAACATGATCTTGGCCATTACAATATTAAACCAAGAGGAGATCATCATCATCATCAATAATAAACATTAAGTACAAAGATGGAAACAAGGAAAGAAGAGTCAAATCTTAAAGTGGAGTGGTCCACTTTCGCCAAAGAACGATCTTCCCGAGCTTCCTCTTCTCCATTGATGAACTTCTTCTTTTAGCTCTTCAAGAATTGACCTAGAACACTTCTTAAAACTAATCTAATCTACTCCTAAATTATCTAAGGTGTAAGGGGTCTCCAAAACATCCCCCTAAGAATTTGGTGAGAAAAGGTTATAATTAAAGTTTTTGAAAATATCTCAGAAAATATCTAAACAACGATATTTCTGTGCAGAGTGTTACCACCTAGGCGGAGGTTAAGTCGATTTGCTTTCCACCTAGGCGGTGGTTTCTTTGCCTAGGCGGAGGGCTAGCATCTTACATTCTGACTGATTTTCACCTAGGCGATGGTTTCTTCACCTAGGCTGTAAAGTGGCTCTCAACTTTCTAACGGTTCTCCGCCTAGGCGGAGGGTTGCACTCTAACTCCCTGACCCTTTTCTGCCTAGGCAGTGGTTTCTCCACCTAGGCGGTGGTTCTTGTTCATTTTTAGCACATCCTCTGCATTTTCACCGCTGTGGCGGTGGCTTCCTTACCGTGACGGTGGCTTCTGTGATCTTGAAACCTTATTTCTTCAACGTTTCTTCACCATTTTCCTACCGTTTTCGCTCGTTTGTCGCTTGTTTGTGTCCCTACACCTGAATTAATTAAAAACAAACTAAAACGGAATTAAATATAAATAAAACACTCGAAAACTATCAAATTCGGTTTAGAAGTAGATAAGTATTTTACACCTATCAATGGTGAAACCTTGATTTTTGAGAATAGATTACATGTGCCTAATAATGCTAACTTGAAGAATGATATCTTGGAGGAAGCGCACAATTCTATGTATGCAATGCATCCGAGTAGTACCAAAATGTATCGGGATTTGTGAGAGCACTATTGGTGGAATGGAATAAAACGAGAAATTGCAGAATTTGTTACCAGGTTTCTTGTCTATCAGCAAGTTAAGATCGAGCACCAGCGTCTAGGAGGATTATTGCAGTCTTTTCCTATCTCAGATTAAAAGTGGGAACATATCTTGATGGAGTTTTTTGGGGATTGCCCCGTACTCAAAGAGGACATAATTCTATTTGGATAATTGTTGATAGACTTACAAAGTCTGCCATTTTCTGGCTGTGAAAACTACGTACTCCATGGAGAAATATGCGAAATTTTACATTGATAAGATTGTCAGATTGCATGGTGCACCAATTTCCATATAATCGGATAGAGACCCAAGATTTACGTCAAAATTATGGTCGAGTCTTCAAGCTGCTCTCGGCACCAAGTGAAAATTTAATACAACTTTTTACCCTCAAACTAACGGTCAATTAGAGCATACAATTCAGATATTGGAAGATATGTTGAGGGATTTCATATTAGAATTTCTTGGTAGTTGGGATGATCATTTGACGTTGATGGAATTTGCTTATGACAATAGCTACACCATTCAGCAATTAAGATGGCACTGTATGAGACGTTATATGGTAAAATATGCAGGACTCCAATCTGTTGGACTAAAATTGGAGAACAAAAATTGTTAATGCTTGACATAGCTCAGATGACAACAGAAAAGATGAAAGTGATTCAAGAAAAACTGAAGACTGCTCAGAGTCAGCAAAAGAGTTATGCTAACAAACGTAGACGAGAGTTGGAATTTGAAGTGGGTGATTACGTGTTTTTACGTATATCTCCGTGGAAAGGCATCATGAGATTTGGGAAGAAGGAGAAGCTAAGCCCGAGGTATATCGGGCCGTACAAAATTTTAGAATGACGTCCTACTGCTAGAGTTGTCCATATTGCACGATGTGTTCCATGTTTTGATGCTTAGGAAATATGTATCAGACCCTTCACATGTGTTGACTTCTTAACCAATTGAATTGAAGAAAGACTTATTATATGTTGAGAAACCAGTGAAGATTCTAAATCATAAAGATCAAGTGCTGTGAACAAAAACGATTTCATTAGTAAAAGTGTTATAGTGCAGTCACTCTGTGGAAGAGGTCACATAGGAAAGAGAATAGGATATGAGGAATAAATGTCCACATTTACTCATTTAAGGTAACTAAAATTTCGGAACAAAATTTCTTTAATTGTAAGACCTAATTTTTGCACATGCATAATTTTTAGTTACATTTTAGAACATTTTAAAAATAATATGGTTCATTATGTCATTTAAGCTTTACCTTAAAAAATTTTGGGGTTATAATGATATTTAAAAGTTTGATTTTAAAAAATTAGGGATATAATTAATATTTCTTTAATTTAGATGAGATGTTTGTGTGTGTGTGTGTGTGTGTGTATATATATATATATATATAAATATATATTTTATACACTATTTTTGAGTTGTCTTCTTCTCAAAGAAGACAACCATATATCTTTTGTGTTGTTCAATTTTTGGACAACACAAGTTTGGGTTTGTGTTTATTAAAAGGAAATAATAATAAATAAATGAGTCGATAAATCAATAGATTCCTTCTTAATATAGAGAATATGGGAGTTGTTCTATTATTTTCACTCACTCACTCACTTACTCTTTTTCTTTCTCTCTCTTGGGTTGTTCAAGTTCACATCATTTGGTAAATTTGTTTCTCTTTCTCTTCATTTTTCTTTATTTATGGATAAAGTAGGGCATAACCCGTGCCTAAAGACACAGACAAAAAAAAATGAATCGATTTTTTATTTTTATTTTTGTCATATTATACTTTATTTATAAAATATTCTACACCTATTTTATTAAAAATCAACAATAATTAACATTTGAAAAGCAGTATCCAATAACCTAATTATTCTGGTACTAAGGCAATACGACAATTAAGTCAAAAATATTGTACTGCCAATTCAAATCAATATATAACAATAGTAACAAATAATCGAGTTCCACATTTGCTTATTTTGGCCTTGAATAATAGATAACTGTTAAGCAATGAAAAAATGAAATCGATCACAAAACCCAATACAACTGGAAATCATTGGTATTGCTCTGTGTGCAATTAAGTGATTAATTGTATGTTTTAGCCAAATTAGTTTTTTTAAAAAAAAAAAAAAACTACAAAATGCATTGGATAGTTTGTGTACTCCTCTTAATTAATTGTACAATCACTCAAGCCAGTAGATCCTAATCTTGCATAGTAATATTCCAATAGATGTTGTCCTCACGTAAATAGAAAATGAAGGTAAACTATTTATTTATTGGCATTAGTACATTTATTTTGTTTTATAACATGACTCCAGGATAAGCAATGTTCGTTGTTGACAGAGATACCTGATCATGAAGTAGGACACTTAATCGATCAAATGACTTAGAACAACATAAAGTCAACCATGACAATAAAATAAAGTAGTTAAAAAATGATTAATTGTATGTCTTGGACAAAGTAGTTAAAAAAAATGAAGACAATAAAATAAACTTCATTGGATAGAGATTATAAATTTGGTTGAATACTTTTTGCCCAACTCTACAAATTTATGTTCTCATCTTGATTAATTGTACAATCGCTCTAGCTAATAGATCCCAATCCTGTATAGCCAAATTCATATGAATGTTGTGCTCACATGAATAGAAAATGAAGGTAAACTATTTGTTTATTGGTAATAGTATAAACACCATCTAAAAAATGACCTGAAGGCACGAATGCAAAAAAAAAAAAAAAAAATGAAAAAAAAAATGAAATTGACATAATATCCTTTGTTTATACAATATTCTATAGTAGTTTCTCTCTTTCTTTCTTTCTTTTTTTTTTTTTTTTTTTTAAATCAATAGTAATTAACATTCAAATACTAGTATCCAATAACCCAGTTATTCTGGTATTAAATAATACGACAATTAAGGTAAAAAAAAATGTGTACTGCGAATCCAAATCAATTATACGTCAATAATAACAAACAATCGAGTCCCACATCTGTTTATTTTGGCCATGAATAATAGATAACTGTTAAACAATGAAAAAATAAAGTTGATCACAAATCTATAACTTTCCACCACAAAACTCAGTGTATTTGAAACTTACCAGTACTGCTCAAAGTGCGATTAAGTGATTAATTGTATGTCTTGAGCAAAGTAGCTAAAACAATGAAGACAATAAAATAAATTGTATTGGATAAAAATTGTAAATTTGGTTGAAAACCTTTTGTCCCAATCCACAAATATGTGTACTCCTCTTGGTTAATCGTACAATCGCTTGAGCCAGTAGATCCCAATCCTGCATAGTCATATTCCGATCAATGTTTTCGCTCACGTAAATAGAAAATGAAGGTGAACTATTTGTTTATTGACATTGGTATCTTTATTTTATTTAAGACAAATTATAATAGAACTTTAGGATAAACAATGTTCATTGTTGACATAGATCTTTGGTCAGGAAATAGGACACTTAATCGATCAATGGATGTACATCTTGATAAAGCAACGTAAAGTTGACCATGACTGAAAATCGAAGTGTTCAAAATCCATTGTAACTGGAACTTACCAATATTGCTCCGAGTGTGATTTATTGATTAATTGTATGTCTTGGACAAAGTAGATAAAAAAATAAAGACAATATATGTGTATTTGGATATTTTGTTTGTGTATATATATATAAAAAAAAAATAAAAATTAGGTAAGAAAAATCATTATAGTTATATAATCATCAAATATATTATTTAGATTATATATAAAATATTTAATACTAGGGTGATTTTTGTAAAAAAAAAAAAAAAAAAGTTGATAATTCAGTTTAAATTAAATTATTAAATTGTTGATATTTTATGTAGGTAGTAATTAGCAAGAGAATGTAATTTTTTATTATCATTAAATTATATTTGATATTTTTTTTTTAGAGTTAACTTGTTATAAGGATTCAATGGGTTTAATTTTCATCTTAAAAAAAATATGGGGTTGAATTTCTATTTGGTAATTAAATAACTTAGTGAATTAGATTATTTATTTAAGTTGATTTTTAATTAAAGATGGATAATTTATTTTAATTATTTATTTAAAGCTAGTTAAAAAATGTATTGTTAAATTTTCTAGATTTATATATATATAAATCAGGGAAACTTATTTCGTGTTAGGAAATAATGCATTAATTCTATTGGCATACCTTTCATGCATTTTGTTTCAAATTTAGATAAATTCTTAGTTTAGACTCTATCGTAGTTAGGTTCACAAGTGAGGCCGACCCCGTCAGTATTTCAGTGGTAGCAAAGTAGTAATGTGATTATCGAGGTGAGTATATTGTTTTCTATATAAATTGTCAAATTTTATTTTCGTATTAAATTGTGAAAAAAAATAAAATATTTGTTAAAATTGGCCGTTTTATAACGTAGAAGGAACAAGTAAAAAGTTGATTGTGGAAAAGTGATTTTTATTATTATACCTATATGTTATAGTGTAATCACAACAGGAGGGTATGTCTTGCTGGATGTTATTGTGCTGTAACCTAACAGGATGACAAGTCTTGCACATGGTTGTTATAGTTGTTGTTGAGGATGATGATTATCATCCTAATACGTTACTTTATACCACGTGTTGGTTTCTACCATTTGAAATATTAAATGGCTCTGACACTGATGACGACCTTAGATTGCATAGTTGTATAGGTTATAATACCGTTATAACTCCTGATCGTGAGGCGAAACGATCATATGACTAGTAGAAAAATATGTGTGTGGTATTTTATTATATATCGAAGTAATTTGATTAGTTGACTTAAATAATTTTATTTTATTATGATGATAGTTGTGGTTTTTTATTTCGGCTCAGTGTGCGATTATAATTATATTCTAGTTTGGAAAGTGGTGTTGCTAATTATGCTTGATCCATGAATTATTTTTATATTTTGAAAACAGTACACAGATAAAATATTTAGTCTCAGGTACTCCAGTTAGAGACGGATCCACTACTGACACTAGATAGAGCTAGAAGGTGGTGTGGTTTTTGAGGCAGTGGTTGGTAGTGAAGGTTTCAGAATTTTGTTGTTTCGTTATGGAATGATTGTGTATGAATAATCGTTGTATTTTGAGTTAGTAAACACTAAAAAAAAAAAAAACCAAGTGTGTTGTATATATATATGTTGTCTAAGTTATGTTGTTATTGGTTGATTCTCTTTAGGTGAAACCTAGTGGCGGCTTTCGGAAACTGAGTCGTTACACTAACACTATTAATGTTTTCATTCATATTTATTTTCAAAAAATAGCAAACCAATAAGTAAATAAGCTCCTCGAGGGGATCGAGTTTCAATTTTTGTAACTTTATGTTTTTTTAAATAATAGTCGTAAAATAATCTAATAGGTTATTTTTATGCAATTAAAGATGGAGAAATAATGTTTTATTAAATTGTTAGAAAGGGAAAATATGAGGAAGAAATAAGGTGACATATAATTAATTATAATAAAACAATTATCAACCAAAATATTGATAAATTTTGGTAATGTCCCTTGCCATTTAAAAATCCTACAACGATATTCCTTGTCAGTTGAAAATATCTCCAACACCCCTTTCATTTGATGTTAAATATAAAACTATGTTGCAATGTCACTGTACTATTAAAAATTAATTAAAACTATCTAATAAAAACTACTCTGATAACCCTCTTAAAAGAATTACGATTTTGATCAGTTTAATTTTTTAAATTTTTTATTGTAATACAATTTCAATTTCAACCACTTATATTACTTTTAAGATCAAATGATGGTTGTTACATTTTTTTTTTAGTATTTAGAGAGTATTTGGGGCAAAATTTCTAAAATTTAATTATTTTGAGAGTTAAATATTTTTTAATTGAGTACTACATTTTTAATTCTAATTTTTTTTTATTATTTTTGCGACTAAATGATTGGTTGTTGCATTTTTTTAGCATTTAAAGAGTACTTGTACTATTTAAAAAATATGAGAATTAAATATTTTTTAATTTATAAAAATTGTAATTTATATATAAACTTATTAATTAAGTTTTTTTTAATTATTTGATGAAGTCTTCATATGAAACTTTATTTAGTAATAGTTTCACTCACATTCAATTAGTAGATTGGTGAATTTTTTAATTGTTATTTCATTCTATTTATTGTATTTTTTCTTTTTAGCACGTTTAATATGTGAAATTGTTTGCATACAAAATAATATTTTATTATTATTTCTATCAACACTTACATGAGAAATGAATAATATAAAAATAGAAAATAAAAGAATTATTTCTTATAAGAAAAAATAGAAAGTCTGAAACATTTATATTTGTTTTTTGTTATATTTTTATTTTTTAATATTATATTTTATTTAAAATGAATTAAATTGTCATTCTATGTAAGAATAAATTATAACAGTATATTTCAAACAAAATTGGATGACATTTATTTGCAGAAGTTTTGATGCATCGTTGGGTTTCTAAAATGATAGGGGGAACAAAAATATTTTTCTAAATGAAAGAGTTATTTTTGTAGGTTTCTCCAAATAACATGGGATAATGAAATTTACCCATGAAAATATTCATTAAATAAAAAAATTAAAATTCACTTACATACTATATTAATAATAAATAACAATTAAATTCATTAAATCAATTAATGATAAATAATATAAATTGAGGGAAATCAAGAGTTGAGATATTTTTTATCATTTATTTTTTTTGGAAATATAGAATTGAAGATAGGACAAAGTTTATATTAGGTAAGCCCTTATTCATTTCCAAGCAAAGTCTTCCAATTTTAGAAATTACTATTAGATTAGATTAGAAACAATTACTATTTACAAAAATAGGAAAAAATAAAGAGAATTATTTCTTAAAAAAATAGAAAGTTTGGTAAGTAAAACATTTATAATTTTTTATTATCTATTTATTTTTTAAAATTATTTTATTTAAAAGGAATAGAATTGTCATTCTATGTAAAGAATAAATTGTAAAAGTGTAAATATTTCAAACAAAATTAGATATCATCTGTTCGCAGTAGTTTTGAGATGCCGTTGGGTTTATAAAATGACAGGATGAGCAAAAATATTATTTATTTTTTTTAAAAGAAAGTGGTTTTTTTTTAGGTTTTTTATAAATGACATGGGATGTCAGTAAAATTTACTCATAAAAATATTCATTAAATAAAAATAATTAAAATTCATTGAACACACTTTATTAATAATAAATGAAAATTAAATTTATTAAATTATTATATTAATGATAAATAATATTTAAAACATATTTAAATATAAAAATGTTGAAGAGAGATAAATTGAAAAAAAGATCAAGAGATAGGATTTTTTTTTTTTTTTAATCATTTAATGGGTTTGGAAATAGAGAATCAATGGGAGAACAAAGATTACATTTGGTGAGCTCTCATTCATTTCAAGGCAAAATCTTTCAATTTTAGGTATTAATATTAGATATTAGATGTTTCAACTTTAAATTAGTTAACTAACGAAATAGTTGTTTTGCATCATTGTCCCTATTAGATTTTTATCCCACATCAATCGCATAAGGATTTTCGAACTACTAAATAAGTTAAGAGAGTTATTTCACTTGACACCACATGGTTGTAACTTGAAACCTCCTAATATGTTATTAGATCCAAAGTTATGAGAATTCATCTCTTATTTCCTTATAGTCAAATCTTCTGTGTCAATCAGAGGTTGCACATTTCTCATCATTTGCTCGTAATCAGATCATCAGTTTAAACTGGAGGTTGCACTTAAGGGTGTTAGATTCTTGTCGCATATCGATCACTTGAAAGTCTCCAAATCATTAAATAAGTCAAAAGAGTTGCTCAACTTACCACCATATGATTTTAAGTCCAAACCTCCTAATATTCTCAATAATTTTGGGATACTCACTAGCGGGTCCACATAATTAGAAGGTAAAATTATCAAAGAAATATATATTTTTTTAAATGGATTACCAAATAATCCTTTAAAATTATTCAGTCAGATTTGCTCCTAAAACTAATTACTTAATATATAACTTCCTAAATAATAGAGATCCAAAATTATTTTATTAAAATAAAAATAACTATTATTTTACATTTTTTTTTACATCTGATTATATATTTAGATTCGTCTAAATAAAAGTTTCAAAATGATATCTTATTCATTATTTTTTTAATTATTTTTCAAATTCATATTACATTCAACATGTCACTTCCAAAATTTTTAATTTTTGCATACATATTATATTCAACATGCTACTACAAGAAAAGAGACATTTGGCTACAATTTTTTTTGGCGATCACGTAATAATTGTAGCTAAAAGCTTGTATTGGCTATGAAATTAACTATTGTAGCCAAAAGTGATTATCTTTAGGCGACGAACCACAATTGCGTAGCTATATATGATTTTTAGGCGATGAAATTTTGGAATTCGTTGTTATTTTCTATTTTCATTATTAACCCAAAAAAAAAAAAAAAAATTCCTCCACGCATATTGACAACGAAAAACTTTCATCGCCAATTCACCCCTACAGTTTTAAATGGTTGGCGACGATATAGTTTTGTTGCCAATTAGTTTGTTATTTCTTATACTAGCAGAATGACTTAGTTTTCATGTGGATGAATTAAAATTTATATCCAAGCGTGTAACACTAATTTTTAATCTAAAAACCCTTTGTGCTGAGAAGCCGTTATAATACACACACACTCCTACATCGACTGAACGAAAGGATCCACGAAGAAAAAAGAATCGACTGAATCATTCTACAACCGCTTGAGCATCGACAAAGATTGGAAAGATGAATAAGAAGATTGGTTGAGCAAGGGATCAAACGGGAGAGGGAGCACACTGGACCAAGGGAACACACTGGAGCAATTTTTTTATTGTCATTTATAAACATGTTTTTGGCGACAAAATATTTTTGTGGCCGAAATGTTTTTCGGCCATTTTCAACCATGTTTTGGCGAAAAAATATATTCGTAGCCAAAATGTTTCCCACCAATTTCAACCAAGTTTTGACGATATTTTTCCCTCAATTTTCAACCGATTTTAGGCGACGGAATGTAATTATTTAGCGACTAATTTAGCTACAAAATAATGCATCGCGGAATAGTAACAATGCGCAACGAAAGCATAATTCGTCACCAAATACCTTCTACTATAGAACATAGTCTACGAAACTTGCTACGAAGGTATTTCGTCTCTAAAACATGTTCGCTACGAAACAGAATTCTTTGGCTACCAAATAAATAAATAAATCGTAGTTAAATGTCATTTTTATTATAGTGCAATTAGTGGTCCACAACACTCTTTGTCACCCAATATCGCAAACCTCCTCATTCTGGTGCCAACATCTCTCAATATCGCACCCCCGTTGTGCCTCCCTACTTTGCACGACAGAGAGAAAGGTGAAGTGTCCCAGATTGCACAATCAATGCGACTGTTCGACATAACGCTCCTCATTCCCTACTTACCTTTTCTTTGACTCATCTCCTTCTCCCAAGGAGTGCCTTCCCCTAGCTCGAGCGAGTCCTCGATAGAGCTAATCGTGCCTTGCTTTGACACCACTTGTCATGGGCTCATGTTCTCGCAGCAGCATCTGGTCGTATGGCGTGCGCCCCGATATTGTTGTTCTGCGGGGGCAAGTCTACTTTCTTTGTACGATGTTGACTAGTTTCACCCTGCCTTGAACTCATCAGTAGGGCAGTTCCAACTCCCGATCAGTTTGTACAAGGAAGACTAAACCCCTCTTATTTTGCCAAGTCTACGACAAACGGCGTGGTCTCCGAACTTAACTGGTTCAGTATATCTCGACTCTAAAGGGATGCCTAGTTGTGTTAGAGCCCACCTGGCTGGGAGCCGCATAGTAGCACTATAATCCTTTAGCCAATATGTTTTTTCCTTCTAATCCCATGTCAATAAGCAGTCCATGACACGATCTTGCCTCTTGTGGCAAAACACAACAGGTACGCAATTAAAAAAAAAAAATTATGTATGTGTCACGTAGATAAGTTTATATATGTGTCTATATATATATATATAGAAACATATATACACACACCCCTATGTATGTATTGTAATGTAAATGACTCTCTAATAAACATGAATCTAACAAATTATCTCACAACTTTTGAATTGAACCAAATAATTTTCAATTTTCAAAATTGTGTTATCAAGCCTCAAATTCAAATCCGAATTAGCTACGAACGATATTGCGCTTCTGCAATTCACTCATAAGATTAGGAACAATTATTAAAACCACATTTATATTCTTAGAAAAGAGAGATTTTTTTTATTTTATTTTTATATATCGTTCACTTGATTTGATTAGTGATTTATAATCGAGTAATTATTAACTTCAAAACAACATTCATTTACATATATTTTACTATATGGTTTATCATCGTGTTGAATTCAATATGATAATATAAATTTTGAATTGAATGTAATACAAATGTGATTTTTTTATTAAAAATAATGAACTTTATATTGTTTTGAAAATCTTATTTAGACAAATTTGAATATATAATTAAATCATAAAAAAATATCATGTTGTATTTAACAAAACATGAAAAACTACGAAGCAACTGCAATAGCATGTTGAATATAATATGAATGCAAAAATTAAAAAATTTAGAAGTATCAAGTTGAATGTAACATGAATCTGAATCAGGGAAATAGACCTTTTTGATCCCTGAAAGATGGCTAGAGTGTCTAATTGGCCCCTAAGATTTGAAACTCGACACATTTGCTCTCAACATTTGAAAATCGTTCCAAATTGGCCCCTGGGTCAAGTTCTGTTAGTAAAATTTGGGGATTTTGGATGGAAACAGTCATGTGATAGGCACGTGACTATTTGGTCAGGGATACATGCGTCATTTCAACCTTAATAATTTAATGGGGTCTATTTGCATATGTTGTTAAACTAAGGGGTCAAAATGTTTTTTTTTCCCATTTTTGGCTCCTCAATCTCTCCACCTTTGTTTCTCTGCACTACCGAGCACCACCACACAACCGCCTCCACCATCGTCTGTGCCTCTTCTTCACCATTCTCCATTGGTTTTGTGAATGCAAGGAGGGTCTGAGTGTTGTTCTTCTAGGGTAGGGTTCGAGGGAGAATAAAGTGGGTTTTTAGAGAGAGAGCGAGAGAGAGAGAGAATGTTGCTGCAGAAGAGAGAGAGAGACAAAAAATGGATTTCGAAATATCGATTTCGAGCCCCAATCGATTTCGATTTCGTTTTTGAAATCGAAACGAACAACACGTTCGATTTCAAGATCGAAATCAATCTTGATTTCGAAATCGAAATCGAACTAGGGTTTCGATTTCGAAATCTCGATTGGTTTCGATCTCGATTGGTCTCGCGAGTCCCTCTCTCAATCATCTGCTTCATCTTCTTCGTCTGTCTATGGCGAAATTGTCCGTCGTCATCTTCATCGTCTGCGATTTCGAGCACCAAGATTTAAAGAGAGAGAAAGAAGTCAACTTGCTGAAGGCAGATGAGAGAGCATGCGAAAAAAGGGTCAGCCTCAGACAAAATTGATGATCAAAGAGCATTTTTCTTATCCAAACAAATATCCCAAAGAACCTCTCCTTTTCTTCATGTCGCATTTCATGATTATTCTTTTTTCTTTTCTTTTTTTAATTTTTTACCCATGATCACCATCTTCCTAAGTTCAGCTGACTCTATAAATATGTGAGTTTCTCAAACCCAGAAGATCAAACCCACCAAAACAAAGTGTTTTTTTATAGATATGGATAGAGTGAGAGACATGGCGGCGGGGAATGTGGCGGTAGTGTTCAGCAAGAGCACGTGTTGCATGAGTTACAGCATCAAGAAACTGTTTCAGGACATGGGTGCGAGTCCAACGATCCTCGAACTGGACCAGGAGAGGAACGGGAGAGAGATAGAGACGGTGCTCAAGAACTTGGGAGCAAATGTGTCGGTTCTGGCGGTGTTTGTCGGCGGAATATTTGTGGGGTCGGCGAAGGACGTTATTTCTTTGCATGTTGATGGGTCTTTGAGACAAATGCTCATCGACGCCGGCGCTCTCTGGTTGTAGCTTTACATATATATATGTATATATATATACATATATATACATATATATATATATATATATAACCATGGCGGTTGACCCCAAGAAAAAATATTTTGACCCCTAGAAGTTTAGATGAGTTTTTAAATTAATCCCATTGAATAAAAAGACCAAAATGCCCTTAAAATAACGTTGACCGTTACTTTGACTTCACAGAATCCTCTGTAAGGGCCAATTTGGAACGATTTTCAAATGTTGAGAGCAAATGTGTCGAGTTTCAAATCTTAGGAGCCAATCGGACACTATAGCCATCTTTCAGGGACCAAAAAGGTCTTTTTCCTGAATTTTTGATGAAAAATGATGAACGTGACATTATCTTTAAAATTTTATTCGGACGAATCTTAATATGTAATTAAGTACTCAAGAAAAAAAAATACCATGATGATTTCAACATGATGTGAAAAATTACGAAATTTTCAAAGTAACAAGTTGAATGTAATAAGAATGAAAAAATTGAAAATTCTGAAAGTATTATGTTGAGTATAAGACGAATCTTAAATTTTGATGAAAAAAATGATTAACATGATATAATTTTAAATATCTTATTCGGATGAATCTGAATATATAATTAAATCATAAAAAAAAATATTATGTTGAATTCGATGTGAGTGAAAAACTACAATGGTTCTGAAGTATAATTATGTCACTTCTCGGACAGTCCAATTGGAGTTCATTTTAGGATATGCTCGTGTCGCTCCCTAAAAGTCCGATTTAATCATACCTCGAAAAATACTGGCTAAGAGACTAAAAGACACAAAAACATATTGAATCTTTTATTGTATTAGATTCTCTTCATATATTTGTTTTGATATGCTAATATGGACATATCTGGACCGCCTTTGACCACTACGTCCCATTTCTCTCTCTCTCCGTAACCTATTTAAGTAGTATTACTAACCACAAAGTCTAAATCCATCCAGCACCTCCAACCTTGAGTTGTTTACATTTCTAATTTTTTTAAAAACAAAATTACTGAAATAATATTATTTTATTTATGAAACTAATGTCACCCGGGGATGTGATCCTCGGGTTCGTGGACCCAGCCGTATACCCAAGGTTCAGAACCCCGGGTATACAATTTTTATTTTTTTTTTCGTTTTGGGGAGTATACCCGGGGTTCAGTACGCCGGGTTCTAATTAGGACCAGGGGTACTAAACCCCGGGTTTACGAAGAAAAAAAAAAAAAAAAACGTTTTTGCCCAAGAAATTTTTAAAGTTTTCGACAACTTTGAGTTGATTAACGGTGGTCTATTGATATTTTAAATAAATCTATTTTTTTTTTATATAAATTACGTTTAAAACACTCCATAATTATTTTTATAACACTAAAAATGGACAAGTTGATGAATTTTAAAAAATCGTCAAAGTTGACCAGATGAATTGTTTCGATAACGGCGGAATTTTTTTCGACAATTTGTAATTAATAAAAGATTGTATGTCCGTAACAGAAATGAATCAATTTGTTTGTATATAAATTATGTTCATAACACTACATAACAAAACTTATAACACTAAAAACGGACTAGTGAATAATTTTTAAATAATCGTCAAAGTTGTTCGGATGAGTTGTTTCGATGACGATGTAATTTTTTTTTAAACTTTGACTTAATAAAAAATGGTCGTCTATCCGTAATAGAAATGAACCTGATTTTTTTGCACACAAATTACGCTCATAACGCTAAATAATAAAACCGGGAACACAAAAAACGGATAAGTTAATATATGGTGTTGAGAGAAGAGAAAACTTATGTAAGATAATAGAAAAAGTTTGGATGGACATAATTTTGTGTTCGGTGGTCCGTTTGGGGCGATTTTTTTTTTGATTTCGGGTATTTTATTGAGATTTAGGCATGGAAAACGCCACAGGCCGTTTGGTCGAGTATTTTTTCAAATAAAGCACGTTTTTACCTTTAATTTTGGATTTGAAGTGTTGGGTGACTAAATTTGTAATTTTTGTCGTGAGCGTGCATCTTGTCTCGTTGGTAAAATTGAAATCTTCAAAAGCCAAAGTGATGACTCAGATCAGACTCAACTTTCAAAAAAAAAATTGCCCCCAACAGACCACCGAGCACAAAGTTATGTCCATCCAAACTTTGAAGAGTAATATAGTGTTTTTGAAACGTTGAAGAACAATAAAATGTTGTGGCAATAACCATTATTTAAAAATTATTCCCTTATCCATTTTTGGTATTCTCAATTTTATTATTTAGCGTTATGAACGTAGTTTGTATGCAAAAAAATCAGGTTCATTTCTGTTACGGATAGAAGACCATTTTTTGTTAACTCAAAGTTTTAAAAAAAACTATATCGCCATCGAAAGAACTCATCCGACCAACATTGACGATTATTTAAAAATTATTCACTAGTCCATTTTTAGTATTCTAAGTTTTGTTATGTAGTGTTATGAACATAGTTTATATACAAAACATTTGGCTACTTTCTATTACTGACATGTAATATTTTGTTAATTCCAAATTGTCGAAAAAAAATTTGTCGTTATCAAAACAGCTTATCTGGTGAAATTTAATGATTTTTTAAAATTCATCCACTTGTCCGTTTTTAGTATTGTAAAAAGTATTATGGAGTGTTTTGAACGTAATTTATGCACAAAAAAAGTTAGATTTATTTAAAATATTGATAGACCACTGTTAATCAACTCAAAGTTGCTAAAAACTTTAAAAATATTTTGGGCAAAAACATTTTGTTTTGGGGGGGGGGGGAGGGGAGGGGTAAACCAGGGGTTTAATTCCCCGGTTTCTAATTAGAACCCGGGGTAATGAACCCCAGGTATACCCCCCAAAATGAAAAAAAAAAAAAAAAAAAAAAAAAAAAATTGTATACCGGGGGTTCCGAACCCCAAGTATACGGCCAGACCCACGAATCCGGGTAACATTAGTTTCGTAAATAAGTTCAAAACAATACAATAATTTTGTTTTTTAAAAATATTAGAAATGTAAACAACTCTTCCAACCTGCAGCTCTAATAGACACCACCACATCTTTGTTTGAGATTGGATCCACCCACCAACTGCCAAATTATTGCAACAACTTTGGTCACTAGTCTCATCACTGCAGCCTCTATGTCTCAAATGAAGTTGCAGACAAACCGTTAACCCACAACCTTTGTCGCTACTGGATTTTTTGTATCATGATGATGTCAAAAATTTTGTCACGTGTCAAGCTCTGCACGTACCAGAAAATCTTTCGTCTTCCTTTTCTATCTGCAAAACCATGAATTCTAATGGGGGACACTGGTACGGTGTCAGCCAAAGAACCTCCGGCGTGAGAATAAGTTATCTGAATATAGTGAGAATAAATTGCACACTTCAATCAGAGTCTGTATTACCTGTTACCTTCTACCCTTTTTAAAGAGTGATTAGCTTGTTACCATATGAATGAAGAGATCATTTAGTTACTCGTATATCCCTGCCATTACGTATAATAATCATTATCCCCATAATTATAGGAGAATCTCTGTAACGGTCCCCATTACTCACGGGCCATTAGAGTTAATTCAAACTTATTCTAACGTATACAAGTTTGACCAAAACTCTGAGATTACTGGTTTCCTATTTATCTTTCGACACCTTGGGCTTATACATACCCAAATATGGGCCTTATCAGGTGGCTGCCCATATATTCATAAAGATCACCAAATCAGTGTTTGAATTATAGGCTTATGCTGCCCTAGCCCACTTGATATGAGGGTTTACCTGACTCCAATTTGTAACCCATATAACGAATCCGACCCATTTAGGATTTTATACCTAGGTCAGTTTGGGGCTGGAGTTTTACATACATCATTTGCCTTCTTGACTTTCGCGACGATTCAGATGAAGAGAAACAAAAGATCACTTCATCTTTGAGTAAGTTATTCATTTCATCACTTCGATTCTCGACATTTTTCTTTGCATTTTGGGTTGCTATTAATTGTTTTGCAAAATGTCATCAAATCAATCAATAAACTCTATCGAGGCGGGCTCATCGTCAAATCCTGCAATGGAATAGACGGCGACTACCCAAGCTACTTTGCATTCTAACCCTAGTATAGATCTAGGGGTGAGTAAGTTCCCAATAGAATGGCTTTCAGAGTTTAGGGAATAATATAATATTCCTTCATCTGTATCGATTAGGGTTCCATCAGAGGATGAACGTCCTCAAGATTCCAGAGAAAATGAGATTTGCCTTTATCTCTAGGTGTTTATGGACTCACTCTTCCTTTTTCCTCACTCCTCCGCAATCTTTTTCGTCAAATGGAAATTACTCCATCTCAACTAACTCCAAACAGTTTTCATCAAATTATGGGAGCCATAATTCTTGCCAGACTGAATGACGTTACCCTTTCCGTTGACACAATTAGAAGCATAAGCCAGCTTAAATACCTCGGCAAAATCGATATTCATTACCTTTCTATTTCCAAAGAATTTTCGTTTCTTATAGACCTTCCAGCTAAGGTCAGAGACTAACAGTCATGGTTCCTCTTCTTTTCTGGAGATTGGGAATTCTTCCATAAGGAAATAGGACAGTCCTCAATGGTGTCAAAGCGCTTCAGCTCCCCAAGTAATGATATACCCAACTGTCTATTTCTTATCTGAAATTCTGTTGAAGTAATTTTTTATCATATTTATTGATTTATCAAATGCAGGTGATAGCGCTTGTCGAAAGCTCGGCAATTCGTCCGAACTACAATGGATCCATCTCATCTTCAGGAATTAGTTGAGCTTTAGATCAATACCCGAAAAAGAAAAAGGCCAGCAAAGAGACTTGCCAAAAAGACTGATTAATCATCATCCCGGCCTCCTTGCACCATTGTTGGCAACCAGACCATCCATCAAGCCTCTTCTCATGATGATCCCGAAGTAGCAGTATCGGATGATGACTGCCAACCTCTCATCCTTCGCAGAAGAGGTGTTATTCCTGTTACAATTCCATCATTGGTTCCAATTAATGAGCAAGCTCAAAGAGAACTAACTTCCGTTTCCAGATCAGCTTCTCTTTCTAGATCAGCTGATGTCCATGTCGCAGAACCTTCTGTTGCCGATCCTCCTGTTGTAGATTCTTCTGTAGCTAGTCATCAATCCCCCCCAGTCCCTGCTTCCAGCCAAAGAACTAGCCGAGGAATGACTAAGCAACAATTGTGTTAACTTATTGATGAAGTTGGTCATTCTGTTCTAGGTCGTCATGCTATTTTCGACGACGCCATTGAATTTATGTATGATCAATCTTAGGACAAAGCAAGAAAAGGACTGAGGGCAAGAATAAGCCCGAAATATTTCGAATGGTAATATGTGCCCTTCTCCAAGTACTTGCACTATTTTAATCTATCTTTTAATTTCAAATAATCCGATTGTTCAATCTCATCTAATAACAATCTGATCATATCAGTGTATGCATATGTCCTCCGCTTTGGCCAATTCTGCTAAGGATGAGAACGAGCTGGACGCCCAACCGATCTTGCCTTATCCAGATCTTCTCAAGAATAGTTCAGGGCCAAATTGCAATCTGCCAACAAATAAAGAGAGGCTCTCCAACAAAGTAATGCACTTTTCTGCTCTGAGAATATCAAGCTTATAACTGATAATTGATAAGAAGGGTGCTGAGATTAAAGAAAAACATGCGGCCCTCCAGAGAAATCATGATAAGTTCCAAGAGGAAGAGGTTGCTCTTCAAAGGCTTCAGTCTAAAAAAGAGCAGATGTCTGTTGAGTTGTTAGCTGCACAAGAGAAGGCAAAAAAAGACATTGACAACCTATGGTCTTCCTTTAAGAAGGAATCAAAGAAGCTTCAGAAGGTCGACTTTGCTTTCTGCCAAAGGTTGGTGTCAGAGGAGTTACTTGAGGCCGATCTCTCCTTTCTGGATCTTGATGACAAAATGGATGAATCAACTGAAGAACATCAAGATTTACCCAGTTCAGCAGCCGAGGTTCCAGCCGAGAGCTCAGCACGAATTGTTGATCCAAATAACAATGACTGATATCTCAGTTGTACTTTGGTCAAATCAACTAATTCCCGCCGATCTGCATCCTCCTTTTCTATTAATTTTCATATCTTTTCATCTTTATTTTTTGTTGGCCTATAATTAACTTTATTAATGACCATATCTTTAACCATCAAGATCTGTAACAGAACAGTTACCGCCATTACGGTTTTTAAGATTTTTTGTGATGATTATAGTACGTTTTTATCAGCGCATGTCACCTCCCCATTTAATGTGTGCCTTTTCGACGCTTCAACTATCTTTCCCAATTCCCTTTACTCAACTATTTAAAAGTACCACTGGTTGTTCATATTTCAAGAAACCTTTTTTTGCGCCAATATCCATACTTTCAAAAAATTCCCTTGACAGTCATGGGCTCCAACATCTGGATTAACAGCCCTTCTACCTATTCAAGAATCCAAGTTAAAAGACACAATGAGATCAAATTAGGAGAATATTTCCGTTCTTTGATGCAAACATCCATAAACGCCAAAGATGAGTATCCACGCCTTCGTGCCATGGAGGAAGCTTCTTCCATCTTCGCTGCCATGGAATCGGCCCATTTCAAAGTCGTCTCTCACTATCTTGAAGCGAAAGATGAACTGAGAGATGCGGAAAAGAGCAAGAAGGATTTGCTCGCTAACTTCAACTATTAAAAGCTTTACGCTAATTCCATGAAAGCGAAGAGGGATACACTCCTAGAGAAGAACGAGGAGAAAAGGGCAAAAATTCATGAACTGATTCGAAAACTCAACCAATATGAGGATCATGATTTTTTTCTTTCCGGACATGGCCATTTAAGACGCTCTCGTCTGACTTTACTCGCAAGTGCACGAGGTTAAGTTTTAATATAGTGATCGTGATATCAGATATCGTTCCACTGGGAATGGTGTAATTTAGTTGAATATGGTGATTGACATAGTCTTATATTATCTCGACTTTTCAAGAATTGTTTGTATTTTAATTACATCTAAGATAAATGACAACTATTAGTTTAGTTCTAACTACACTAATTACCTAGGTATTGATTTCTTTCACATAATACATATTTGAATTCGTTTAGTTAGCTATAACGGTGTTTATCTATTCCGACAATCTCTATATCTATAACTCTTTCGCTACCTCTCCCAATTGTAAGACGGAGGATTACACGACTTCGGGTCAACGAAGAAGTCCCCCTCAATGCCTTAACTACCCTAGGTTGCATGAGTTTTGAGCCAACGTCATGGATTACACACGTTCTAACGCCCTCCTGGGTCATTAGAACGTCACGTTGCGTTTACCCTAGTCAGAATCCGGGGTTACCTCTCCCGAGTGTCAAACTCTGTATTCTCGGTTTATTAATACAAGCATAATATCAATAATAATGGTAAACACAATCAGATTTAGACAAACATCCATTAAAGTAACATTAATTCATTCAAACTAGTATTTACATGATTTCAATAACACCTAAGTAATATTTAACTAATACTACATGATCTTAGCCATATACCATACAAAACAAGAGTGATTCAACATCATTAGATATGGAAAAGTAGTTACAAAGATAAAAACAAGAGAAGAACGATCGAATCTGAGAATGGAACGGTCCACTGTCGCTAAAGATCGCTCCGCAAATTATTCCTCTTTGTCCAAATGATGAACCACCTCCTTGATCTCTCAAGAATGGCTTAAAAACACTATATTAGGGTTAGGAACATTCAACAACAACTTTCAGACGTAGGAGAGTGGTATTTATAGGCCTAAGGTTTCAAAAATATCTAAAAGATATTATCTTCTGTTCAGAGTTGACCGCCTAGGCGGTAGTTTCTCCGCCTAGGTGGAGGTTAAGTCGGTTTGTTTTCTGCCGAGGCAGTGGTTTCTTCGTCTAGGCGGAGGCCTAGAATCTTACATTCTGACTGATTTCCGCCTAGGCGGTTGTTTCTCTGCCTAGGCAGTGGAGTGGCTTTCCACTTTCTAATGGTTCTCCGCCTAAGCGGTTGTTTCTTCGCCTAGGCGGAGGGCTGCACTCCAACTCTCGGGTGCTTCTCCACCTAAGCGGAGGACTGCACTCCAACTCCCTGACCCTTCTCCGCCTAGGCAGTGGTTTCCTCGCCTAGGCGATGGTTTGGTTGTTCTTGAAACTTTATTCTCTTATCTTTTCTTTACCGTTTTTCCACCATTTTGCTCGTTTATGTCCCTACACCTGATTTAAATAAAAACAACTAAAACGCAATTAAAACATTAATAAAACACTCGAAAACTAACAAATTCATCTTAGAAGTAGATAGGTATTTTAAACCTATCAAATACCCCCAAACTTGAAATTTTGCTAGTTCTCAAGCAAAACACCCTAACACTAAATAAAACCAACTATACTAATTAGCTAATTTCTAAACTAAAAATAAATAAACATTAACAAATAAGAAGTAAACACCTGTGCGATTCAAGTTCAATCGACGAAACCATGTAGTTCTTCCCTCAACAACCCGTAATCAGATCAAGTTAAGGAATAACACACCCCACGTGGTGTTCTAGAATTTCAACACTCAATATCAGTTAAAACCATTCTAGATCCATTTGAAATGTGTGTGTGTGAGAACTCAGATGTATAACGAATCAAACACCGGATTGGATTATTCAATAAATAAGGTCATGACTTAAACTTTAAAAGATTCAGGAAATCCATATACTTGACTGGGCTCAATTATCCACTAATGTAGGTTCAGACATTCACAGAGATCAACAGAGCTTGGCTTGGCTTTGGAGAACGACCAAGGGTATCGTAGGAATAAAAAACAGAAACTCGTTATAATTTAACGACACTTGAGGCACAAACGCTTATCGCTAAATCTCTCTCGTAACCCCCCTAACCTTGAAAATACAATCCTGAACAAGAATTTAATAAACTTGTATTCACTTGTCACAACAACCGAAATTAAGAACTATATTCACATATTTTTTTTAAACCCCCAAACTTATTCAATTTTGTACAATTTTAGGGGCGTGTAAATATAACAAAAAGACTGACAAGTGAATACACTAATACCGAACCAATAAAATTTCTTCCGAAACCCCGATTGCTCACTTCAAATTAGCATAAACTAATGCTACTTGATTTCACTCAATTTTGACTTTTATCCTTAACGATAATGGTTTTGAAAGATTTAATTGGCTAAAGTATAGAAACGAGTTCAAAATTGAAAAAGTTTATGGGCTTCGACAGGGGAATGAGGGAATAAAATTTTTAGGTTAGTTTCAAAAAGGTTCAAGCAAAAAAAATGGAAGGCCTAAATCATGCCTTCGGAAGTACCTCACCTATAATTTCGCCACACGCCTCCCCCAATCAAGTTCTAGATTCCACATTTCTGTCATGAACTTATTACTAAAAAATCGGCATCAAATCATTCAACTAATTATACAATGAGTCCATGCTATTGTGCGATTTTAGGATCAAAATAATTTTTACCTAATCGACATGTTAAGCACACAAAACACATGTGAATGGCATTACCCCCGACCTCAATATACAATTAGGGGATAATTTTTATCATTTGGGACATGGCTCAGATGAACTCAAAAACTCAACATGCATGATAGGTGTGAAAAACCTATCTATTTCTAAACCGAATTTGTTAGTTTTCAAGCGTTTTAGTTATATTTAATTGTGTTTTAGTTTGTTTTAGTGTAAAATAGGGAAAGGACGTTAAAGGGCGATAAACAAGTGAAAACGATGGACAAACGTTGAACAAATGTGCAAAACAGTATTTCGGTGAATGAAGACCACCGCCTAGGCGGAAAAGAGGCAGAATGTTGGAGTACTGAAGGGTTGAACCACCGCCTAGGCGAGAAAATGACAAATTGTTATGCCAGCAGCCACTGCCTAGGCGGAAAAACCACCGCCTAGGCGAAGTTACCGACAGAAGCTTAACCGACTTCAAGCCACCGCCTAAGCGGTGAACCACCGCTTAGGCAGTGACACTCTACACAGAAATATCTGTTTTTAGATATTTTGAAGATATTTCCAAACCTTGCCTATTTAACCCCTTTCTCCCCCAAACCTCAAAAAACCTTGGACCCTTACCTTAGACATGGGAGAGGGCTTGGTTGTTCTTGAGAGCTCTCTTCCACCTTAGTTAGATTATATTAGTTTTAGGAAGTGTTCTTGGCCAATCCTTGAAGAGCTAGAAGAGGAAGTTCATCTATGGAGAAGAGGAAGCTCAGGAGGATTGTTCTTTGGCGAAAGTTGACTACTCCACTTTGAGATTTGGCTTTTCTTCCCTCGTTTCCATCTTTGTATTTAATGTTTATTGTTGATATTGATGATCTCCTCTTGATTTAATGTTGTATTAGCTAAGAACATGTTAGTGTAATTAAAGATTAGTTAGGGAAAGGTGTAGTTGTGTAAATACTCGTTTGGTTTAATATATGTTTCTTTAACAGTTGTTGTTTTAATTCCGATTGTGTTTATCATTTGATAACGATCTTAATATGCTTGTAACGGTATTAGGGTTGGATTTGAGAATGTAGGGTTTGACACTCGGGAGAGGTAACCTTGGATTCGGATTAGGGTAAACACATCGTTACGACCTAACGACTCGGGAGGGCGTTAGTTAGTGTGCAATTGATGACATTAGGTCAAGACTCACATGGCCTAGAGTCGTTAAGACATTGAGGGAGACCTTTTTGTCGACACGAAGTCGCGTATTCCCTCATCTTACACTCGGAAGAGGTGGCGGAGGAGTTTACGAACCGAGATTGTCGGATACCTAAACTCCGTTATTGTTAACTAAACACAATCAAACATATATTAAGTGAACAAAATTAATCCCTAATTAATCAACTTAGTTAGGATTAACCCACTAATTGTAATTTAGTTTAGTTTAATTTTAAATCATGTCTTTCATCGTCAGGATAACATGAGACTACGTAAATTGCGATATTCAATTATTCACACTTTTCTCAGTGGGAACGATATCCGATCTTCAAGATCCACTATATTAAAACTTAGACCTTGTATACTTGCGAGAGTAAGTAGCGGCGTGTTTCACGTCCCTACCAAGTTTTTGGCGTCGTTGTCGGGGATTGGTTGTTGTCAAAATCTGTTCTCGTCAACGCCTACCAAGTTTTTGGCGCCGTTGCCGGGGATTAGTGTGAATTTTATTGAATATTGCCAAAAATACGCGATAACGGCTCAAGACTTAAGTTTTAAATAGGAAAAGCAAATGTATCGTATTCCAGTCCCGTCAACATGCCGAGTTTTTGGCGCCGTTGCTGGGGGATTAGTGTGAATTTTAAGTTGATATTGCGACGAAGTGTTCGAGTGTTAATCCTAACATTTATTTTGTTTTGTTTTTAATTTTTATTTTTGTTTCATTGTGTTAATGAGATCAAGCGGAGCGAGAAACGATGAAGAAGATTGGAATTCTTAATTCTCAATCCCGAGATCGAGCTTATGTTGAAAATGATAAGGATTGAGAGGAAAAGCCGACTTCAAGCTATGATCTTGATTCGACTGAGCATTTGAGCCCAAATTCCTTGTCTATGGGAAATTTTGGTGAAAAATACTTAGTGACACAAAAGTCCAGCTGGGGACGGTAACTCAAGCGCTATTTTTTTTTAAATGAAACTTAGGGTATCAAATTACCCGATTTTTGTTACTATTTATTTCATTATTTATTCTTTTTGGAAGCCGACATGGCTTCGGAACCTGTTCAGAAGTGAATTTAGGAGTATGGACGCTTGGGGAAGCATTTTAAGTTTAAACACGTTGAACAAGCGAAGTGAAAATGTAAGGGGTGGAGTCGTATTTTGAAAATTTGAGAAAAACATGAAAATAGGAGTTGCAGGCCTACCGCCTAAGCGATGAACCATCGCTTAGGCGGTAAAAATACAGGATGTGTGTTTTTTAGCAAAAACGGCCCACCGCCTAAGCGGTAAACCACAGTTTAGGCGGTAAAAATACAGGATGCAACAAATTTTGAAAATACGCTCCACCGCCTAGGCAGATTAGCAGCAGAACAAAATGTTTTCACACTGGTGTAATTTCGCTTAGGCAGAAAAACTACCGCCTAGGCGAAATTTCGTCAGAAAGTTTTTTTAAAGAAAAGAGCTCCACCGCCTAAGCGATGGACCTTCTGCAGTTAAACAACCCCTGTTCGTTAAAAAATAGAAATCCCAAGGCTTCTTCCCCAAAATCCTCCACCTTCCCTCTAAAACCTCACTTCCAAACCGTTCCAGTACCCAAAAATCATCCTTCCATTACCAAAATTTGTGATTTCCACCCCAAATCATCCACCACAAATCAATTTTCAACCCCATGTTCATAATTTTCTTTATCACTTTGAGATTTTGGTTTGATTTTTGGCGATAACTTAGTTTCTATGGATTGTTAAATTGTGTGAAACAAAATTGCATGCTACATTGTTCATATTTTGTTGAAACGTTGTGATTAGTGTGTGCACCAGATCAAATCCACAGGTTCATGTGTGACCGCTTCGGCATTGCCGCCGCACTTTTTGCAACCGCCACAATTTCCATTCCGACGTGATAGTGGTGGAGAGGAATTTCCTGTCAGGTGAACAGTAGGGAATAAGTCTTATTCCCTAGGTATGTGTTCAACCCATTTTGTTTGCATGAATGTTATATGTTTATTGGGTTCGCTGCTTTTGGAACAATGCCATGTTCAAGCCTGTATTGGTATGGAATAGATGATTAGTTTAGTTGATGTTCATCCATTTTGATTTTTTTGTAGAAAATGATGAACCATTATTTTGAGTATGTATTTTATTATTTTAAATGTTTTAGTTTTTAAATTTTTAGTTTAGTTTAGTTTAGTTTAGTTTAATTTTTGTTTTTGCATGTTTAGTGTTAGATTAAATTATGTACGTTAGCATTAGATTTAGTTTAGACTTGTGAATGTATAAAGTTGTATTAGCATGTTTAGATGTTGAGTTCATTTGGGCCAAGACCCGATGATGAGAATTATCCCCTAATTGCATATTGAGGTTGGGAGTAATACCTTCCTTGTGTGCTTTGTGTGCTTAACATGTCGATTGGGTAAAAATTATATCGATCCTAAAATTGCACGACATTTAAACTCAATGTATAATTATCTGAACAATTAGACGTTGATTATTCAAGATTAAGCTCATGATAGAAAATGAGGAGACTAGAACTTGATTTGGGGAAAACTTGAGGCGGAATCCTAGGTGAGGTAATTCCGGAGACGTGATTTAGGCCGTCATTTTTTCGCTTGAACCGTTGTAGCTAACCTGAAAATTTTAATTCCTTATTTCCACTGTCAAAGCCAAAAACGTACTCAATTCTGAAAATGTTTAAATACTCCTTTCATTTAAATTTTTCATAACCCAATGTCGCTAAGCCTAATTTTCAAAATTAAGTGAAATCAAGTGAGCGGTAGGGTTTTGGATGAATTTTTATTGATTCGGTATTAGTGTATTCACTTGTCACTTTCGTATTTCTTTTTTGCACACTCCTGAAATAAGTTTGGGGTGTGTTTCTATCATTTCTTTTTACATATTCTTAAAATTTTATAAATTCGAATAAGTTTGGGGGAGTGTTTCTCTAACTTCTTTTTGCACTCTCCTAAAACTGTAATAATTCGAATTAATTTAGGAGTATGTTAAAAAAAAAAAAAAAAAGTGTGAATATAGTTTTCATTTTCTTTTCTTTCGACAAGTGAATACAAGGATCTTCAGTTCTTATTCAGAGTTGTATTCTAAGAATATGTGGGGTCATGAGAGAGGATAGCGACAAGCGATTATACCTTGGGTATCGTTCAATTAAACCGATTTGCTATTTTCAATTCCAATGATACCCGTGGTCGTTCTCCAAATCCAAACCAAGCCCTATTGATTTCTGTGAATATCCGAACCTACATTAGTGGATAGTAGACTCCAATCAAGTGTATGGTTTTCCTGAATCCTTTAAACGATTTAATTTATGAGTTTAACGATTGAATAATCGAATCCGATATTTGACTAATTATACATTTGAGTTCTCACACACACACTTCAAATGGATCTAGAATGGTTTTTATTGTTATTGATCGTTGAAATTCTAGAACACCATTTGGTGTGGGTTACTTCCCGAACTTGATCCAATTTAGGGATGTTGAGGGAGGAACAATTTGGTCATTTCAACTGAACTTTATATTTACATGCATATACTTCTTTCGTGTTAGTTTAGTTTTTCATTTTTAGTTGGTTTGTTTATTAGATAGCTTAGTTTAGTGTTAGTGTTTTTCTCGAGAACTAGCAAAATTCTAAGTTTGGGGGTATTGATAGGTGTGAAAAACCTATCTATTTCTAAACCGAATTTGTTAGTTTTCAAGCATTTTAGTTATATTTAATTGTGTTTTAGTTTGTTTTAGTATAAAACTGGGAAAGGACGTTAAAGGGCGATAAACAAGTGAAAACGGTGGAGAAACAGTGAATGAATTTCCAAAATAGGGTTTCGGTGAATGAAGACCACCGCCTAGGCGGAAAAGAGGCAGAATGTTGGAGTACTGAAGGGATGAACCACCGCCTAGGCGAGAAAACCACCGCCTAGGTGAGAAAACGACAGATTGTTATGCCAGTAGCCACCGCCTAGGCGAACTTACCGACAAAAGCTTAACTGACTTAAAGCCACTGCCTAAGAGGTGAACCACCGCTTAGGCGGTGACACTCTGCCCAGAAATATTTGTTTTCAGATATTTTGAAGATATTTCTAAACCTTGCCTATTTAACCCCTTTCTCCCCCAAACCTCAAAAAACCTTAGACCCTTACCTTAGATGTGGGAGAGGGCTCGGTTGTTCTTGAGAGCTCTCTTCCACCTTAGTTAGATTAGATTAGTTTTAGGAAGTGTTCTTGGCCAATCCTTGAAGAGCTAGAAGAGGAAGTTCATCTATGGAGAAGAGGAAGCTCGGGAGGATTGTTCTTTGGCGAAAGTGGACTACTCCACTTTGAGATTTGACTTTTCTTCCCTTGTTTCCATCTTTGTATTTAATGTTTATTGTTGATATTGATGATTTCCTCTTGATTTAATGTGTATTGGCTAAGAACATGTTAGTGTAATTAAAGATTAGTTAGGGAAAAGTGTAGTTGTGTAAATACTCGTTTGGTTTAATATATGTTTCTTTAACAGTTGTTGTTTTAATTCCGATTGTGTTTATCATTTGATGACGATCTTAATATGCTTGTAACGGTATTAGGTTTGGATTTGAGAATCTAGGGTTTGACACCCGGGAGAGGTAACCCTGGATTCGGACTAGGGTAAACACATCGTTAAGACCTAACGACCAGGGAGGGTGTTAGTTAGTGTGCAATCGATGACGTTGGGTCAAGACTCACGCGGCCTAGAGTCGTTAAGACATTGAAGGGGACCTCTTTGTCGACACGAAGTCTTGTATTCCCTCGTCTTACACTTGGAAGAGGTGGCGGAGGAGTTTACGAACCGAGATTGTCAGATACCTAAACTCTGTTATTGTTAACTAAACGAAATCAAACATGTATTAAGTGAACAAAATCAATCCCTAATTAATCAACTTAGTTAGGATTAATCCACTAATTGTAATTTCGCTTAGTTTAATTTTAAATCATGTCTTTCATCGTCAGGATAACATGAGACTACGTAAATTGCGGTATTCAATTATTCACACTTTTCTCAGTAGGAACGATATTCGATCTTCAAGATCCATTATATTAAAACTTAGACCTCATATACTTGCGAGAGTAAGTAGCGGCGTGTTTCACGCCCCTACCAATGCACATACAACTACATTTATTAACATATCTTTTCTAATTCTAAAAACTAACATACCTATACTAACGAGACATTACACATGCATAACTAATCATTACACATGCATAACAAAAAATTCTACATTTAACAAATGCTAAACATTAATACAATTATAAACAAAAATATTGTCCACAATTTTTTTTTTGTCCTTCATCATTCACATCACAAAAAAAATAAAAAAATCATCCTTCATATCTCAAAAAGAACAGAAACTACATGCTTAATACTCCCAAACTTGAATGAGGCAGTGTCCTCATTGTCTAAGCAACGAACCCAATAACAGATATAGAAAACTAAATATGGAAAACTGAGTCGACACATACCTAGAAGAGAAGACATAATAGTCTAACCTCCTACCATTCATTAGGGAGGAAATGGTGGTTGCAGCTCATTGGGCTCGAAATGCGGCACTAGCGTATAAAGCATCATGTCGAATCCAAGATGCTCATATAAACGCCATTGGTTTTGATCCTGCTGCCTAGTGTACTGATCCAGGAAAATCCCTATGCGAGAAAAATTATTTCGAAGATAGCTCATGTCGGATAAGAGATCTTGGATATCACAAGAAATCTGATTTTGTTGGTGGTGGCGGGCTGAGGGTATCAGTGCCTCTGATGGGCCTGTTTCTTCCTCGTCATGACCCTCCTCTCCCTCAACTTCCTGCGCAGCTAGGTCTAAGGCTTCTCCCTTCCACAATCTGGTAATCATTGCATGATCGAGTGGACGTATAGGGGGCCAAGGGCTGTTCTCTGTGATGGGAACTCCGACTCGTGTGAATAGAGCAGTCAGGAATGAGAGAAAATAGAGGCCACCCTTCGTCGTTTGGGCTACATGAAGTATCGAAGAGTAGATGTGCCAACCGACATTGATGGGCGTCCTCCTATAGATGTCAAATAACATAAAAGCCCGCTCCTTGGAGACATCTGAATAGTGGGATGTGGGAAGCAGATTCCCGCATATGAAGTGATGCCATATCTTTGAAATTTGGCTTCAGATACCTTGCCGAAAAGATAGCCTGACCCTGCCATGTTTCTTTCCATTCAACGTTGCCCGTGGTCAGGGCCTGGATCACAGTATTCATTGATGGTGTGCGATTGTCAAACGAATCCCGTGAGGCTTCTAGCTCCTTCAAACCCAGCAGCTCATTAAAGTGCTCCGCACTGAACAAGATTGGCCATTTTTAAACCGTGGTCTGGTAGCCAGTGGCCTTGGCAATATTGGCATAGAATTCTCGTACCAAGGCCAACTCTCCTGGTTGGGGTGAAGCGTAGAATTTCTCCCATCCTCGGCTCTGTATGACAGTTCTAAATTCTTATGGGAGGTCTTCCAGAGGTTCAAACCCCTGTTGTCGGATACCTATGCATCTGCTCTCAAACTTGTCGAAGTGTTCTACTACTGTCTTGGATACGAATCTAGACGAATCGCAATCCGTGGCGGATGAGGATTCTTCCGTGCGTGGCTGTTTCGTTGCATGACGCTTCGGCAGTTTTCCTATTAATCAAAATCACAACACATACCACAACAATAACAACAGAACACAACAAATCAAGTCATTTCCAGCAAACACACATTGCCATTATAACAACCGCAAACCAATCAAAACCGAATCAACAAAAAGTTCGCAATGTAGCATACCAACCAAAATCGAATCAACAAAAATTTCGCAATGTAGCCTAAAATAAATCATTCCTATAATGTATCTACACATAAGCATGAAAATCTTCACCAAAAAGTCAACCCAATATCCCAAAGAACATGAAAACCGCGAACCTAGGGATGGAAAGGTTTAAGGTTCTTTCCAAATCCAATGATTTTAGTAATATTTATGCAAATCAAGACAAGATTTCAACAAATAAAAGAAATGTAGGATCATAAACACTTACTTGTTGAAAAATTTCAGTTCAATAGCTTGAAAATGAATAAATCGCACTGTTTACCCCTTAAACCCTAGTTTTCCGAAAATGGGAGAGAGAATCCGACGTTTGGAGGAAGATTGTTGATGGAAATCCAAGTTTTTCTCAAATGATGGATGACTTTGAAAGTGTGGAACGGATTAGGGATGGTGAAATTTGAGAGATTTTTTGAAATTTGTAGGGTTGAAGGGCTGTTTTGCGAAGGAGAAAGGGCTTCTTTTAAAAATTGTCTGATGCTAATTCGCCTAGGTGGTGGTGTGGTGGTTTCTCCGCCTAGCCGAATTAGTGCCTTTTTGATTAAATAGTTTCTGACGTCTATCCGCCTAGGCGGTGGTTGCTCCACCTAGGCGGAGGTACGTCAGTGTGAAAATCATTTTGTTATGACGCTACTCCACCTAGGCGATGGTTTCTCCGCCTAGGCGGTGTAGCGTCAGTGTTTAATCTACCAAGCCTACTGCCCTTTTTCCAACTAGGTAGTGAATTTCATGCTAATTTTGCTTGATTTCTTCATGTTTTCACAATATTTTTCCATGCTACTTACTTCCACTTCGTTCCTTAAATGATTTTTAGCATGCAATACAACCCTAAGTATTTATACTCATTAGTTCACCACAAAAAATATTTTGAGATCATTACGATCTCCAAAAAAACTTAATAGCAAAAGTTGGGCACGATTCATACCCTCGAAAACCTATCAAAAAGACTTGCTTGAATTAACGTCCCTAGCTGGACGTTGTGAATTCCAGTTCAGCATCCCTCGCTGGACTTCCATTCCCTCGGGTTAATTTCCGTATTACTTGGAAATTTTCCCAAGGATTGATCCTTGATAGCGCGTGCAATTTGACCGAGTTGAGTTTCTAAAGTTTTCACGGTTGCATTCGTGTTCGTACACGTGGTCTCAATCGCGTCAAGTCTCGACTCATGTCTATTTATCCTGTTATGCGTCTCACGCATAATATTCTGAGTCTCCTTCATAAAAGAACCCAATATATCATCCAAATTTGGTCTTCGATTGTGTGATTGAGGTTGTTGCATTTGACGGTTGGGTTGCATCGGATATCCCTGATTTTGGTTTCCATACCCCAAAGGTGGCCGCAATGAGTTCTGGTTATTCGCATACGAAAAGTTTTCATGATTGCGAAGACCAGGATTGTAGTGAATTGGAATGTTGCTAGCAAGCCTAAAAGTATAGGCTCGATTGCAAGTTTGAGAACAACTTGCAACATTCTCCTCTCATGACTTCATAAAGCACCTTTAGTAGACAAGGCGACTACTTGTTCAGAGAGTTTTGACACTTGGGCCGATAAGGTTGTGAGATGACCAGACTCTTGAATAGAAGAGACCCTTCTTCCCGTGTTCCTCTCGTTTGGTCACTGGTAGTTATTGGCCTCCATTTCTTCTAACAATGCATTAGCTTCAGTCGGGGTTTTAGACAACAACGATCCTCCCGAGGCAGCATCAAGGATTATTCTTGTTTGGCCGTCCAACCCGTTGTAAAAGAGTTGGGTTTGAACCAATCCTGATACCCGTGTTAAGGGCACATTCGCAATAAATCTTTGAATCGCTCCCATGCTTCAAACAACAACTCATAATCTATTTGGCGAAACTGTGCAATCTCACCACAGAGCTGAGAAGTCTTGGAAGGCGGGAAGAACTTAGTGAGGAACCTTTGAGTAAGGCCCTCCCAAGTGTTAATGCTTCCCTGTTGGATAGATTGGAACCAACCCCTTGCTCTATCACGCAATGAGAATGGAAATAACCGCAACCGGATAACATCCTCAGCAACTCCGTTTATCTTCACTGTATCCCAAATCTCCAGAAAAGTTACCAAATAGACATTGGGATCCTCATTCAGATTGTCACCATACCGGTTCTGTTGCACCATGTTGATGAGGACAGACTTAAGTTCAAAGTTGTTCGCCTGAATCAATTGCCTCCAGATGTCTGAAAAGTTTTCCAGTGTCAATGGTCAGTAATAATCCCGAAAGACTCTTTGAGGGCACTCTGGTTCCACAGCACGGAGTGCTTGCGGCTCCGGCTGTTGCGGGACATTTTCACCTCCACCGGCCATAGTAGTAGATTGATTTTCTTTCTTTTGACGTATTCTTTTACTACGCCGCATGCACTGCTCAGTCCAAACAAATAAATCAAATAAACAAATGAATTGAATGAAATTTAAGACAAAAGAATTATCATGATTAATATTCAACTACTTGGTCACAATATCAACCAAATTTAAAACACCGTATCCCCGGCAACAGCTCCAAAAACTTGGACACGACCATTTAAGACGCTTTCATCTGACTTTACTTGTAAGTGCACGAGGTCAAGTTTTAATATAGTGATCGTGAGATCGGATATCGTTCCACTGAGAATGGTGTAATTTAGTTGAATATGGTGATTGGCATAGTCTTATATTATCTCGACGTTTCAAGAATTGTTTGTATTTTAATTACAACTAAGGTAAATGACAAATATTAGGTTAGTTCTAACTATATTAATTACCTAGGTATTGATTTCTTTTACGTAATACATATTTGACTTCGTTTAGTTAGCTATAATGGTGTTTATCTATTCCGACAATCTCTATATTTATAACTCCTCCACTACCTCTCCTGAGTGTAAGATGGGGGATTACGCAACTTCGTGTCAACGAAGAAGTCCCCCTCGACGCCTTAACGACCCTAGGTCGCATGAGTTTTGAGCCAACGTCATGGATTACACACGTTCTAACGCCTTCCCGGGTCATTAGAACGTCACGTTGCGTTTACCGTAATCCTAATCCGGGGTTACCTCTCCCGAGTGTCAAACCCTGTATTCTCGATTTATCAATACAAGCATAATATCAAGAATAATGGTAAACACAATCGAATTTTGACAAACATCCATTAGAGTAACATTAATTAATTCAAACTAGCATTTATATGATTTCAATAACACCTAAGTAATATTTAACTAAAACTACATGATCTTAGTCATATACCATACAAAACAAAAGTGATTCAACATTATTAGATATGGAAAAGTAGTTACAAAGATAAATACAAGAGAAGAACGATCAAATCTAAGAATGGAACGGTCCACTGTCGCTAAAGATTGCTCCGCAAATGATTCATCTTTGTCCAAATGATGAACCTCCTCCTTAATCTCTCAAGAATGGCTTATAAACACTATATTAGGGTTAGGAACATTCAACAACAACTTTCAGACGTGGGAGAGTGGTATTTATAGGCCTAAGGTTTCAAAAATATCTAAAAGTTATTATCATCTGTTCAGAGATGACCGCCTAGGCGATAGTTTCTCTACCTAGGCAAAGGTTAAGTCGGTTTGCTTTCTGCCTAGGCGGTGGTTTCTTCATATAAGCGGAGGGCTACCATATTACATTCTGACTGATTTCCGCCTAGGTAGTGGAGTGGCTCTCTACTTTCTGCCCGTTCTCCGCCTAGGCGGTTGTTTCTTCGCCTAGGCGAAGGGCTGCACTCCAACTATCAGATGCTTCTCCGCCTAGGCGGTGGTTTATTCTCCTAGGCGGGGTACTGCACTCCCACTCCCTGACTCTTCTCCGCCTAAGCGGTGGTTTCCTTGCCTAGGCGGTGGTTTAGCCATTCTTAAAACCTTATTCTCTCATATTTTCTTTACTGTTTTCCTATCGTTTGCTCGTTTGTCGCTCGTTTATGTCCCTACACCTAATTTAAATAAAAATAACTAAAATGCAATTAAAAAATTAATAAAACACTCAAAAACTGACAAATTCGGCTTAGAAGTAGATATGTATTTTAAACCTATCACTTTCCAATCCCAACTCGGAGGATCTTGACTCTCCTGCTTCCCCAAAGTCAGACTGAAGCGCCTCCCACTCAGCCTCGGATGAAGAAGAAGAAGAAAAACTTTTTTTTTTTTGTAAGAATAGTTTGTGTCTGTCTTTTTTTTTTTTTTTTTTTTTTTTGTTTTGAAAAACCCTATATTGTTTTGTGCATATAATATGAATAGGTTTTTATATAATACCTTGTCTGCCCTCCTTCGTAACAAAATTAGAATACATAACTTAGTTACAAATATTTGAACAAGCATATGACAGTAGGAGATTCTCTCCTGAGTTTGAACTCAGTTACATGCTGGGCTAAAATACCCGTTTGTACTGAGGTACTCTGCTCAATTCGGAGTTTGAAAACTCAAGTAATCGTTGAGCCAATACGCCCTAGTTGAATACTGAGTTGAACTTTGAGTTGGAGAACTGGTTGCTGGAGTGAAATGCTCATTTAAACTCTGAGTTAGAAAACTCACTTGTTTGCTGGGCTGAGGTGGCCAGTTATATACTGAGCTGAAGTGCTTAGTTAAACTCTGAGTTAAAGAACTCAGTTGTTTGCTGGGCTGAGGTGCCCAATTAAATGTTGAGCTGAAGTGCTCAGTTAAACTTTGAGTTTGAGAACTCAGTCGTTTGTTGGGCTGAGGTGCCCAATTAAATACTGAGCTGAAGTGCTCAGTTAAACTCTAAATTTGAGAACTCAGTCGTTTGCCGAGCTGAGGTGCCCAGTTAAATGCTGAGCTGAAGTACTCAGTTAAACTCTAAGTTTGAGAACTCAGTCGTTTGTTGGGCTTAGGTGCCCAGTTAAATGCTGAGCTGAAGTGCTCAGTTAAACTCTGAGTTTGAGAACTCAGTCAAAACACACAAATCGCTTTTTGTATGAAATCCAATGTTTTTGTATTTTATTAAAAATGCATTCAGAAAACAAATTATTCCAAATTCTTGAAAGGAAACAAAGATTAAAGATAAAGAACTCATACAAAATACTTCCGCAAATGGGAGATGTTCAATGGTCTGTGAATAGATACTCCACTAAGTTCTTCAAGCCAATAAGTTCTTGATCTATTAACTTTGATGATGCGATAAGGGCCATCCTAGTTTGGAGCAAGCTTTCCCAGGCAAGCTTCTAGTCGGTGAGGCATTACCTGTCGAAGTACCAAGTTTCCAATGGTGAAACTCCTTGGGCGAACTGCATGATTGAATTTGTGTGCCATCTTAGTCTTGTAAGCTGCTATACGCATTAATGCCTTATCACATTTTTCTTCATGTTGATCCAATTCCTCTCGTGTGTGACCTTCATTCTCTCTTAAATCAGCAATGGAAACTCTTCTGGTTGGCACCCCAATTTCAACCAGAACGACAACTTTAGTTCTGTGAGTTAAATAAAATGGTGTTTCTCCAGTTGTAGATGCCGGGGTAGTGCAATAAGCCCGTAAAACTCCAGGAAGTTCTTCTACCCATTTGCCTTTAGCATCGTCCATGCGTTTTTTGAGTGCCTCTTTAATGGAACGGTTGGTCACCTTTGCTTGTCCGTTTGCTTGGGGATATGCCGGATTGGATGTCCGATGTTGTATTTGGAGCTCGTTGCACATCTAGCCAACCTTACCTCCAGTAAAAGGCATTCTATTGTCAGAGATAAGAACAACAGGTATGCCAAAACGGCAAATGACTTGTTTCCACAAAAACATATTCACTTCATTTTCTCCAACGGTTACAAAAGCTTCTGCTTCGACCCATTTGGTGAAATAGTCGATCACCACCAACAAATATTTTTTGTTCCCAGGAGCTGGAGTGCAAGGACCCAAAACATCCATTCCCCACTGAGCAAAATGCCAAGGACTAGTGATTAGAGTTTGTTGTTGAGTTTGGACCTTGATATCATTAGAGAATCGTTGGCATTTGTAGCACTTTCGTACATATTCTACTGTATCAGTGCGCATGGTAGGCTAATAATATCCCACTCTCAATGCTTTATGAACCAGGGATCTTCCCCCCTAGTGGTGTCCGCACACACCTTCATGTATTTCTTGCAGAACATAGCTTGCTTCTTTTGGTCCTAAACATAGCAACAAAGGTTGGGAAAAAGATCATTTATACAGTTTATCATCGGATAACACATACCTTAACGACCTGTAAACAATTTTCCTAGTGGCATCTCTGTCGTCTGGTAAGACTCCTTCCTTCAGATATTGAACTATAGATGTCCTCCAATCAGTTTCTTCATCTAGCCGACCTATACATGCACATTGAGGGGTTGGAGTGATTGATGGTTGGTCTATAAAATCAACCAATTCAGACTTTTGATTTGGTCCCAAAGTCGAAGCAAGTACAGACAAAGCATCAGCCTTGGCATTTTCAGTTCTTGGGATGGCTTCAAAATTACAGCTTTAAAACTGGGAAGTGAGCTCATTTATTTTCTCTACATAGAGGCGTAACTTGTCTCTGTTTATAAGAAACAAGCCATTGATCTAATTGATCACCACTTGAGAATCTGACTTTACTTCCAGATGTTAAGCACCTAACTCTTTGGCAAAAGTTAGCCCGAGAACTACTACTTCATACTCCGCTTCGTTGTTAGAAGCTTGGAAACATAACTGAATGGATTTTTCAAGCTGATCTCCCTCAAGTGTTTGTATGACTATTCCCACTCCATATCCTTTCATGTTTGAGGCTCCGTCAACCCATAATTTCCATTGGGCAGCAGAGCAGGATGTTGCTTCTTCATTCAATGGTGGAGTAAATTCTACAATGAAGTAAGCTAAAGTTTGCCCTTTGATTGCTGTTCTGGGTTTGTACTAGATGAAAAATTTACCCAGCTCTACAGTCCACTTCATTAGTCGTCCATACGCTTCTGGTTTGTGCATTACTACCCTGAGTGGGTATGAGGTCAACACAATTATTAAATGTGCTTGAAAATAGGGCTGGAGCTTCCGAGTAGCAACTACCAAAGCTAATTCTAGTTTTTCCAACTCCGTATAACGAGTTACAGCTGAAACCAACTATTTGCTTATGTAGTAGAGCAACCTCTGCCCTCCTGCGAGTTCTTGGACCAATGTAGCACTTACTCCTACAGGAGTTACTGCCAAGTATAACTTCAATTCTTCTCCTAGGTGTACCTTGGCCAATGTTTCCACTGAGCCTAAGTAATCTTTAATAGACTGAAAATCACTCTCACAGTTATCATCCCACCAAAAGGTCTTGTTTTCCCTCAAAATTTTAAAGAAGGGAGCACACCTATCAGTAAATTTTGAGATGATTCTGTTTAAAGCCGCCAATCTTCCAGTTAACACTTGAACTTCTCGTATAGAAGAATGGGATTTTAGATTTTTAATAGCTTCTATTTGTCCTGAATCTATTGTAATGCCCAGTTGATTAACTACGAACCCCAAGAACTTGCTAGAAGTGATCCCAAAAGTACACTTTTCAGGATTCAACTTCATATCGTACCTTCTTAGAACAGAAAATGCTTCTGCTAAATTGGATAGGTGATCTGCTTGCTTGGAACTTTTGACTAACATGTCATCTATATAAACCTTCATAGTGGTCCCAATTTGATCTTGCAAAATTCGATTCACTAACCACTGATAAGTAGTACCGGCATTTCTTAAACCAAAAGACATTACTTTATAACAATAAGTACCTTTTGGCGTGATAAATGATGTCCCCTCCTCATCAAGATGATCCATGTGGATTTGATTGTAGCCTGAGTAAGCATCCATCATGGACAGGCGTTGGTGTCCAACAGCAACATCAACCATCTGGTCAATCCTTGGCATCGGGTAACAATCTTTAGGGCATGCTTGATTTAAGTCAGTAAAATCCACGCACATCCTCCATTTTCCGTTGTTCTTTTTGGCAAGAACTGGATTAGCCAACCATCTAGGGTATGTTACTTCTCTTATGTGGCCAATAGCGAGCAATTTTTTCACTTCAGCTTCAATTACTTGTTCTTTTCCAAGACTGAATGTTCTCATTTTTTGCCGAACTGGAAGATATGATCTGCAGATATCTAAGCGATGAACTGCAACATCAGGACTTATTTATTTTATATCAGCCAACGACCAAGCAAAAATGTCCAAGTTTATTTGAAGCATCTCTCTAATCTCAGCTTCCTCAGTCTGGCTTAATGATTCACCAATCATAAGCTTCTGAGTTCCATAATTAAAGGTTATTTGCTTCACTTGCTCAGCAGGTTGAATCACGCTGAAGTGTTCTCTAAAATCATCAATCTCTCTTGCCGAATCTACAAGCTGACCTGTTTCATGAACTTCCTTTGATTACTATAAAGGAGAACTTCTACCCTTCATAACTATGGTAAAACACTGGCTTGAAGAAGCTTGATCTCCTCTTATGATTGCAACTGAATCTCTTTTAGCATACTTTACACATTGGTGATACGTTGATGCGACAGCTCTCATTGCATGAAACCATGGACGGCCCAGAATGGCATTGTATGGTGATACTGAGTCTATCACCATGAACTCCGTGGTCTTCGTGTACCCTTGCTCCTCCTTATTAGAGGTAATTGACAAAATAATTTTGCCGCAAAAGGAAGAAAGCTCGCCATTAAATCCCACCATAACAATCTGCATTGAGCTCACGTCTAAGCTCGACACTCCTATCAGTTTCAAAGTACTAACAAAGATAATGTTTGCTGAGCTACCATTATCAATCAGGATACGTCGTACCTGGAAACTTGAGACCCATAGAGATATGACGAAGGCATCTTCATGAGGGTGAACAATCCCCCTGCAATCATCCTCAAAGAAGGTAATAATAGGGACTGACTTTGTTACTACCAATGATTCCTCATAACAACGCTCCAATGCCACTTCATGCACCTTTCTCTTTCGTGCACGATTGGATTCCCCAGTACTCGATCCAACCGAATTTATCATGAAAATTACCTCTCGATTTTTTTTAGGATGCTCTTCTTTCCACTCTGTTTCTCGAGGTTCTTCACATCGGTTATCATTTCTAGGTCCCTTCTTTTCCCTGGAACGATCTTGCATATAATCCCGCAACTGTCCCATGTTAACAAGTCGCCTGATCTCCTTCTGAAGCTTCCAACAGTCATCTATATTATGGCCATGGTCCTTATGAAAATCGCAATACTTAGAGTGATTCTTTCGATTTGACTTAGTGGTCTGTCTGGGGGGCCATTGAATTATATCTGATGTATGAATCTCCTGTGAGATCGGCATGCACAATCTAGGAAGGCCTGGCTCCTGGTGAACTTCTAGCTTGGAATTTGAATTCCTTGTTTAATCTTTACGCCTATCAGACATGCCAGATTTTTCCTTGCCAATGTCTTTCCCATTTTTCCAGAGATGATCCCGATATGTTCCCCTGCCTTCTCTAGCCAATTTCACATCTTCTTGCTTCATGTAAGGCTTGGATTTTTCCATCAACTCTGTCATACTCCGAGGGCACTTTTTGGTTAAAGAATCTTGAAATTGGCCAGGTCGTAACCCTGACGTAAAAGCATTGATAACAAGGTTTGTATCACAACCTTCAATGCAGGTCAACTCTTCATTAAACCGGCTCATATACTGGCGCAACATTTTTCCTTTTTCCTGATACAAAGCAAGCAGGAAATCTGGTCCTTTCATCAACCTCTTACAAGTTATGAAATGGTTGATGAACGTCTTTTCAAACTCATTAAACGACGTTATAGAGTTCGCAAGAAGAGTATGCAGCCATTCAAGATCCGATCCCTTCAAAGTGGTCGTAAAAGCTCTGTAGAAGGTGGAATCGCTGGAATTATATAGATTCATGACATGTTTGAACTGATAGATATGGTCAACTGGATCAGTTCTCCTATCGTACTTTTCAAACTTCGTCGGATCAAACTTTTCAGAAAGTAGGACAGCTAGTATCTCTAGAGAGAAGGGCATCTCAGTTCCCTTCAGTAATGTATCCAGCTCATCTAGAGGTTGAACTCTCTCTACTTGACTTCTGATCTGTCAATGTAAATCAACAGTTTCAATTTGAATAATGGTCCCTTGTTCTGGTTGATGGCTGGCCTCTCCATGGGCAAGTCGTTCCTCATAAGATTGAGGATCAGCATGTCGTGGAATCTTTACCTTCTCCCTGACTCCATGAGTACTCGTATTGAACTGTGACCTATTATCAGCAATTATGCTATCTATGTACTTGATAGTTTCTACCATCTCGGCCATTTTCACGTTAAGAGCGTCTATCTTCGTATCCATATTTACTACAACGGATGGCAAATCAGACGAAATCTCTTCACGCTGCTCTAAACGAACATCTCCGTGCTACTCCTCTGATACCTCTAGGTCTGACGGCGGTGGTAAGTCATTATTCTAACTTGTCACCGGTGCCCTAGCTCGTAAGTGCCTTATATCTGTATCATAAGCTTTTACGTTAATTTTTCACAGACGACGCCAAATGATGATATTAAAAATTCTCTGTCACATGTCAAGCTCCGCACATACCAGAAAATCTTTCGTCTTCTTTCTCTATCTGTGGAACCGTAAATTCTAATGGGGGACGCCGGTGTGGTGTCAGCCAAAGAACCTCCAGCGTGAGAATAAGTTAATCTGAATATAGTGAGAATAAATTACACACTTCAACCAGAGTCTGTATTACCAGTTACCTTCTACCCTTTTATAGAGTGATTAACTTGTTACCATATGAATGGAGAGATCATTCAGTTACTCGTATCTCCCTGCCGTTACATATAATAATCATTATCCCCATAATTATGGGAGAATCTCTGTAATGGTCCCCATTACTCACGGGCTATTGCAGTCAATTCAGACTTATTCTAACGTATACAGGTTTGACCGAAACTCTGAGATTATTGGTTTTCTCTTTGGCTTTTGACACCTTGGACTTATACATACCAAAATATGGGCCTTATCAAGTGGCTGCCCATATATTCATAAAGATCACCAAATCAGTGTTTGAATCATAGGCTTATGCTGCCCCAGCCCACTTGATAGGAGGGTTTACCTGACTCCAATTCGAAGCCCATATAACGAATCTGGCCCGTTTATGATTTTATATCTAGGTCAGTTTAAGGCGGGAGTTTTACACACATCATATCAAATGAGAGCTTATGATGCAAAAAAATTAGATCTAAGAAACGAAATCTCTCCCTCTTTCTATTTCAAATATAGGTACGTTGGAGGATTATTGTGGCAATGATAAGCGATTGGGGAGGTGATAGGAGATTGAGACTTGATGAGGATGAAAGATAACGAAGTTTAGAGAGGGTGTGGTGGTGGTTGACGGTTGGGTGGGCCGCTGGAAGTAACAAGTTGGTTGGCTTTGACTAATTGGATTTATTAGAGAGAAGAAAGATGGAAAGGAAAAAGAAGAAATAAAATTATTAAAATAAGTGTAGTTTTATTTTTAGTAAAGGGCTCAATCGTAATTATCTCAGTAACTTTTCTTCTTTACTTTTTTCAATTTTTTTATTTCTAATGAAGGATAAAATAGTAATTTTACAAAAAAAATTTCAAGCAAGAGATTTATTTGGTAGTTTAAATATGTAAAGGGGTGTCAATAGTTTTTATGAAATGACTGGGGGATTCAATGGCATTAACTAGAGAAAAAAAACTTTTAAGAAATAGAAGAAATTGAGAGAGAGAGAAACATGAATATGTAAGAAAAACATGTTTAAAAATGTATAATGACTTATTTTATTATATGTGTGTGTGTGTATAATAGTATAGGACGGTGAGGGTTCGGTATTTTCTAACTCTTCGATAATCTAGGAGATAAAGAACGGTTTAGATTAATTGCTGAATTAAGGTTTAGCATTAATTGGGTTATTTTCTTTTTTTTTTTAACTTTTAGCCCCCTCTCTTCCTCTCTTCTTCCGCTTTCGCCATCACCGCTCTGATCTCTCTTTATCTTTCGTTGCCATCACCTCTCCCATATCTGTTTTATTTTTACGGACTGGGGGCTTAGCTGAGTATAAATGGAGGTGGGCTAACAATCACTAGATGTTTAGAATCTTTTAAAAGGATTTACTTTTATTTAAAAGCTTATTTTAATTTAAGTTGCATTTATTGTGATATTGCCAATGCAGGTTTGACTCGTGGACGATAGCTGGCAATTGGATTTTTAATAAAAGGAACCAAAAAGGCAAACTTTTTAGCGATTTCTAAAACTTTATATATCTTATTGTTCAGATTTTACGGGGTATTATTACATTAAGAAAAAAGAATGATCAATTTTCTAATACTTCATCTGGCCATTTTGCTCGCCTTTGTTAAATCAGATCTTTAATTTTTTATTTGTTTATTTTAACCCGATGATACCTTCGTTTTTATATTCAGATTCAACCCCCGGCATTCTCCAACCAATGAAAGGTATTATCTTCAAGGGTACTATCTAAGTTATTTGCATCGTTCTATTTTTTATGTATTTTATATTTTATATTAAAGGTAATGGTAATTTTTGAATTGTTGATTGTTTTGTTGAAAATACAAAATGTTGCATTGCAGTAGTGAGATATTGTTCAGGATAGTTTAGGAACACAAACCCTAACCCAACCCTCAACGCTCTCTCATTTAACGCCTCCGTCTTTCCCCTTTCTACCTCTGCCCAATGCATCTCTTCCACAACTCTCCTCTCACCATTCTTTCAAGCTCGAGTCAGTTGTTTATCTACACGACAACATTTCTGTTATAGTTTGGCCCAGTGCTATCTTTTTAATCATTATTTTTGGTTTGTAATTTTGTTGAAAAATAAGTTATAATTATTGAAATTGTTTATGTGATTATTTTTAATTTATTTTATGCTTGGATAATTGTTGGTAACTATATTATGTCAAACAACTACAAATAATTTCATGGATGAGGTTTAGCTCAAGTTAAGTCTTGAAAGATATTTTTTTAATAAAATTCGAATGAATGATTGAGCTGCTAGAAGTTTTGAATGTATTTTGTGTACACATTTTGAAGACATATTTTGCCTACATATTTTGAAGATTGCTTTTAGGAAATCTCATGTTAATTTTTATCCAGTCTTGTTATTCATCAAAACTTTACTTTTTATCTATCGCTCAAGTATTTTCAATGTGCAAGTATCTAAAATCTCTACTTCTCTCTTAGTTATTTTTCAAATCCTTCTTTTTTTCTTTTATGCTTTTTAAGTCAAACCATTCCAAATTTCACTACCTCATGTTTTCTTTCTTTCTTAATTTTTTATTTTTGTTTGGATGGGAATTTTACTTTTTTCTCAAATTTAGTTTTTGATCTTTGTCATTTATTTTTAAATCGAATGGCTAATAATGTCTCTTAAAAATGATAATCCTTTTTATTTTATTACATAAATCATAAATTTTAGAAAAAATAATAAAAAAGAAAAGAAAAAATACGGGGTGATGGAATTTGGGTCAATTTGAATAAACAAATAAAAAAGAAGGGTTTAAAAAATAAATAAGAAAGAAGTGAGGGATTTGGATACTTGTCCATTGAAAATAGAAAGAACGAGAAGAATGGGGTCCGCTTGTTTTGAGAATATCTTTTAAAAATATGTTTAATACATGTTGCAAGAATATTTCCAAAAATTGCCTTAGAGTTGTTTCCTATTTTTTAAAATTAATGGTTAATAATCTCTCTAAAAATATATAATGTTTCCTATTTTATTATATAGATCACAAGATATAAAAATAAAATAAAATAATTGGGTGATGAAAGTTGGATTGTTTTGAATTAAGAAATGAGATTCGAAAAAAAAAATAGAGATAAGTAGGTAGTTTAAATAATGAAACAATGACAATAGATAGGGTCTAAGAGAATGTAAGGTTTTGAGAAATGGAAATGAGGAAGAGCGAGAACTCATTTTCTAATAAAATTATTGATTAAAATATATAACAAAATATATTGTAAAAATATATCAAAAATATACTTCGAATTGTTTCATAATATAATAAGATAGGACACATGTAAAAAGGATCATAAGATCAAAAGACAAACTATCTTATATTTTGTACCGTCGGGTCGTTCGTCTTCTACTATGAAAATTTGGGTTCTATGCTTAGCCGCTTCTACCATAGCCACGTGATCCTATCCTCTCTTCTGATTCATTGTCTCTCTCTTTCTACGCTACCTTCTGTGTGTTATTATACATTTCATCCCAAATTCTCATCACCATTTTCTCTTTGCTCATGCCCATGTAAACGCAAGAACCACTATCGTCGACTAATCCTTTTCTCCATCACTTTTACAGAACCGAGACCACCACCACCCAACATCACAATCGCACAACAACATTCAAATCGCCCCTGCTTTCTTCTGTCGTCACAACCACGATTTTGGCCAAACCTACATTCGATTTGGCAAGATTTGGGTTTGAATTGTACAAATTGAGATCTGATCTGGCTGAATTAGGGATCGAGTTAGTATTAATGGGAATTTTGCCGGAGATTTGCCCAAAATTGTTTCCAATTCTGAAGTCATCGTAAGTTTGGAACCATAGCCAAGGTTTGTGATCTATTGTTGCTCTTTGTTTGTCGAATTGAAAGTCTTTGTTTGTAGAATTTGAAAGTTTGAACGCTAGCTTATGGGGATTTACTAATTGGTTTTTGTGTATTTTTTTATTTTTTATTTTTTTTTTGGAGACAATTTTCAATGGGAACTTAATTTGGCTAAATCTAAGTTCGATTTCACTATATATGAATTTTATAGATCTAGATTTGTATGTCCAGATCTAAAAATTTGGTGTGGATTTGTGTGTATTTGTGCGATTAAGAGAGAGAAGAATGCACATGTATGTAACTCTCTATTTGTTACTCGAATAGTCACACTTATATTTCACTATATCTAATGAATACTTTTGAAATTTTGTGGATGGAATACAACACTTAGTATAAAAGTATAGCAACATACATATATAATACCAAGTACATCAAGTCTGAAGATCACAACAATTACTGCATTGATATTCTATTTTGACATTGACCAAAACTACAATATGGAGTATTTAGGATGATCATGTTCGAGGCTCTTACTACTATAGTAAATCACATATGATTGTCCTATTATCTCACACTAATTGTTGAGACTCACCATTTTTAAAGAAAAAATACCCCAGAAGATAGTCTGAAACGTTAAAGACCCATTTTAATCATCCAACCTTACTAGGAACATTTATGATGTAAGTTATCAAAATGTCTTTGATCTTACTCCTTTTAATGATCACCATTAAAAGCTAATATACTTTCAACTTAATATCCAGAGTTCTGCAACAACATGATATAGAATAATATCAAAAATATCTTTTATTAATGCTTGAGATTGTAATTTTACAAAAAAACTCCACTAATTGAAATAAAACAAGATTGATTATAGAGCTTATATCCAACACCACCTACCATGAAAAAAAAAAAAAAAACTGACTAGTCGACCCTAAGTAGATGTGGTCAACCACCTCGCTATTTTGAGAATTTTGCAAGCTACCATGGATGTGGAACGTCTAAATAATGACATTTTTTTTTTTACTTTGATCACATATATATGGTCATTTTAATCACATTTGAAAATTGGAATATTAGATGGATTAACCATCTCAGTTTTTTACTGTGATAAAAAAATCTACCATCTCGGTTTTTAAATGTGATAAAAAAACTTACTTTTAATCACACCTTATTCTATCACAGTTTGTTTTGGGACAAAAAACTGTGATAAAAACCTTTTTAACACATTTTTTAACTATGATAAAAAGCTTTTTTTTCTTATAGTGAACTTTAGAAACTAATTAAAATGCAAGTTTAAACCATTTTGTTCCGTAATTCCCCAGATCATTTTTAGGGAATTTTAAAATCATTTTAAGCTCAATGAATGATCTAAAAAAACATATATTTTTCAAAAAAAAAAAAAATATTTATGCTAAAATTAGCAAAACATTCTTTGTAAGATCAATTATATTTTAACTCATTTTAACCTCGCATAATCGAGTGTGTGCATACCCTAATGAGTCTATGGTACAACGATATTTGTTTAGATATATTTAGTAAATAGAAAATATTACATCTTCATTCTCGACTTTTGTCTTGACTCTTTTGACTTTGTCTTTTATAGCATCAACTTGTTCAATTTTAAACCAATCGAAATATTTTTAGAGCACTCAAGAATTAAATTGAAGTCTTCCTTATGGTTGAAACTTCTTGGGCTAACACCAACTATAATCAGATTATCTCCAATAATTTTAGTGCCTTTAGGTCTCACTTCTACTACGATTATTTTATAATCTTAAGTTTGATCCATGATAGACTTATTATCCCATATGAAAAAAAAAAAAAAAAAATTAAAATTTGGCTCGTTGTATATTTCTTTGCACATGCTTCTTTATTACTATATTTGTTTTGTAAGGCTTTCCAATGTTTCTTAACTGTTTTATTAGTAATAGGATAATAATCATAAAATTGATTTGCAAGACAATTCAATAGATAAAAACGACAATTATACTCATGATCTCTTTCGTATTTTTATACCTTTTCCTAGTAAATGTGTTTTCCCTCTTCGGTCATGACATTGTTAGTAGAAACCTAAACTAAATTCTTCTGGATAAGAACATAGACAGCTTCAAGAAGACTAAGATAGAAAAATATCTTATCTTTTTCATCTCTTGAAATGGACTCCTTTAAAGTGAAAAAGTTTGTTGAGATATTCAACACTTTCGTGATGTATCTCGATCATCGATTCGTGTTTGAATGTCTTTAAAATTGTTGAAGAAAATAAAATTTTGATTGAGAAAAATACTAACTAATATCGAATTAAGAACCAAAAATCTTGCTCTATTTTGGAGATTTGTGCCCTCTATAGTTGGATACACTTTAAAACCAGTGTAACTGATTTTCTCTTTGAGTTGTCCCTTCTAAGAAATAGTAGCTTGACTTAGTCATTCACTACAAGAAAAAAGGTTTTTTATCACAGTTTTTGATCCCAAAACAAACCGTGATAGTATGCGGTGTGATTAAAAGTATGTTTTTTTATCACAATTAAAAACCGAGATGGTAAACTTTTTATCACAGTTAAAAATTGAGATGGTTAGTCTATCACGATTTTCAAATGTGATTAAAAAGGTTATATATATGTGATCAAAGTAATAAACGTGATTATTTTGACGATATCTATCTCACTTTTGTATCAAATTGAGATATTTACTCTCTTTTCTATTACATTTAATAATAAAAAAATCACATTTAAAAATTGTGATTGTTTCTCATAATAATAATAATAATAATAATAATAATAAGTTACCCACCATTTTATGAAAAATACCATAAAAATTAACTAAAAAATTAATTTCATATTACCCAAACAATTAAAATATTAATCACATAAGAACTCTACATCAACATAAAAAACATAGATAACAATAAGAATCATAAACTTAAATTTCTATAAGTATAAATGTCTAAAATATAAAATTTCTATCAAATATAAAACAAATAAAACTAATCTACCAACATCTTGGTCATAGAGCATCCAAAGGTGAAGTTTAGCTAACTTTTGACATATGTTGATCCAAAAATGAAGTCCTGCATCTAGAAGAAAAAAAACAACTTAAAAAATACACTTGCATCTAAAAATATAGCTAGGAAAAAGTAAACTTGCAAAAAACAGCTACAAAAAAAAAACTTGCAGCTACGGAAGAAAAAAGAAAAAACCAGTTAAAAAAAGCTACACAAAAAAAAAAGGACTTCCAGCTACAAGAAATCAACTCAAACAATAAACTTGAAGCTACAACAAACAACTTACTAAAAAAAAAAACTTTAAAAATAAAAAACAAGCTCGAAAAACTTATTAAACTTTTTTTTCAGCACTGTTCAAGGACTTGCAGCTACAAAGAAAAAAAAAAGCGACTTAAAATATATACACCAGTAGCAAAAAATAATAAAATAAATAAAATAAAAACCAAAATTGTTATTAAGTATTACCCTTCATCATGCACTAATATCATAATTTAATATGTTATTTAGTTATAGTTGTTTGCACTAACAATCTTATGCAGAAAAACATATTTATAGTTAAATATTTCTGCCGAACAACTGTTTTGCTGTAAAATAGCAATGGTTTTGCTGCAAAAATAGCAAAGCACAGCACTGTTTTGCTGTTTTTGCAGCAAAACCATTGCTGTTTTACAGAAAAAATAGCATTTCGCTGCAAATACAACAACACAGCTTAAATGTCTCACAAATGAATTATATATTCAAGATAATGACATATCATTTCTGCAATCACATTTGTTTTGACATATATTTAATCCATTCAGCTCTCAATTCGTCTAACTCTTCTTCAGAGTAGGCATTATTCCAATTAAACTACAAAATTTATTCAAATGAGTTAGAGAAAAAAAAATCGAGAGATGCAAAGTGCAAAATAAATAAATAAAAAATCATAATATTTTCAAGGGATGCAAAGTGCAAAATAAATTAAAAATAAACAACTTATCTTATATTTTCTCAGAAAATGATACTCTTATCTCTAATAATATTTTTCATGAATCTCATTACGTAGAAACCGGATTTCAGAGCCGAAGATTGTTGGGGACACTAATTATAAAAAAAAATTGATGAGAACTAGTGTAACGACTGTGCTATTATACATATACATATTTATTTTATAGATATATATTGAAAAACATGTTTATCACCTGAATGCACTTCCAAGTTGGAGTTTTTTTTGTCTTTATTTTGGTCCTTTCCAATGTTCTAAGACCACTACATAAAGATTATGTGAAAAAAAAAATAGAAAAAAAAAAAAAAAAAAAAAAACTTATAAACACAAAAAGTTATGAGAAAAAAATGCATAAATAGTTGCCTACATAAAAGGTCATGTAAAAGAAACACGGAATAGAATAAAAGGACACTTACGTGTTTATTATGAATTCAAGAGTTGTATTCACTTCACCTGAACAACGTGGATCAAAATAGAATACCATTAGAATTGATAGGTCAATAGCCAACAATGTCCAGCGTTCCCTGAAAAGTTAAAAATGAAAAGTACAAACAATGAGATTCACAATTCATGAATATTCTAAAACTAAATACTCGATACATCTAAATTATAAGAGACCTACCCAATATCAAATGGAATAATGAATAATTGGTTAGGTCTTGAAGTCTCTAATCTTCATGCAAGCATTCTTGATTTTTCACCACTACCCTTGGATCTTCCATTGCTAATGGACAACGAACTAACACATCCAAATTTTTCATCCAATTTGCCCCTCTTAATAATTCCATATAGACAACTGAAATCAAATAGCAAAATCATAATCTTTTGACAACTTACCAATCCAAAAACAAACATGATGAATTCACAATAAAAAACAAAACCTTTTTTTTTTACCTCATGTATAGCATGATGCATGCAACCGATACTTTGTTAAACTCACAAAAATACTATAAATCAGATTTAGTAAGTTGGAGTGTTATGCACTCTCCAAATATTTCTTTTACCAATTGAATGTTTACAACTTCATCATATTTTAAAAGATCTATATAATTTTCCACAAAAGAATTTATGCAATCTAAGTTACCATCACCATTCATCTCTCTCGAAGCTACCTGTGACATAACAAATCCAATATCAACACTCAATTGTTAAAGAAATAATCGAATGGTTTAGAATTTAATAATACAGAAGTTTAATACCTCATCAACGACTACTATAAAATTCTTAGGCTAAGCCACAAGAGACCCCTCAGCATCTATAACCTTGTACATCTCGTCATGTACATGTATTGGAAGAATAGCATCTCTCTTAATTGCACAATCCACGGAAACATGCATATAGAAATCCCCTAATGGAACATTGTGTAACATTTTATTTTCTCCAATTGTATCATATACGGTGCCATAGGCAACAATATTTTCGATTGAGTTTACTGCCAACTTACATGCTTTGCTCAATAACATTCTCAAACAATTTATATTATTAAAAATAGCATAAAACAAGCATATGAAACACAAACTAAAAGTAACAAGGTGTGAATTAATCAATTACCTTTCTCACGATCAGTCTTGGTGCATTTTCATCTCTTTTTGGAGTATCTTTTTCTTTTGACACGAATTTAACAAGTGGTCTCGAATAATTGTGTAAAGTGTTAGAGCTCACATTATCAGACTCATGCATTTGGAAACTACTAGCACCCTGTTGTTTCATTGCACGAAGTTCTTCTTGCAATTGTAACAACATTGCCTCCATCAACTTTTGTTTTTCCTCAAACTCAGCTTTCTTTATCCTTTTAGGCATATGAAAATAGACACTTGGTGTCACACGACCTCCCACTCCCCTCACCCAATCTGCGTGCTCAGGAGTTTCCAACGCGATACTAAGAACATCATTACTCCCTTGAGTTTTTAAACTTCCATCTTGAACCTCTTGTGTCAACTTATCCTGTGAGATTGTTATCATACAAAATGATAAGCACAGATAAAGTCAATACAAATATTATAAATAAGTGCACGAAATAATAGAAAATACTATTCTTTCAACAGTCATCCTTGTCACATCATCATATTCGCCATCTTTATTTTGTCGAGCTTTCTTTCAATAAAAACTTCTATCCAAAATCTCATTCCCTTCTACGTCAGGTTGCTATAAGAAAAACATAATAATTTCAAGATATAAAATAAATATATTGCAAAAGATAAGAGCTATGAAATTGTTTTTTATTCAATTTATATTTATGAAAACTTACATATTCTTGTACAAGTCTAGCATAGCCTTTTCGACTTAGTCGATGGTTATATATATTCTTTGCTCGTCTTTCTCTTTGAAGCTCACTTAATTTCTACAATGTAAAATTTAACACATATAGGCCAAACATCAAATACATAATGTAACAATATAAAAAATAGTATCTCCAATGCATAAAGCAACAAATCAAAAAAAAGTACCTTAAATTCTTCCATCAATCTCTTTCTAACAAATTTATTCCAATGGCGTTGTTTGATGCACTTATATTTTTTCGATGGATGTTTGAGAGCAATGGGGTTAGCCTCAAATGGACGTACATAAGTACTGGTAAGGTACATCTTGAATGTCCTCCATTTTTCTCCAATCGAAGATAAACACTTCTTTCTTGATTTTGGATCGACAACATAGCTTAACTAAAAACCATTCATATATAAGATAAAATGAAAAAGGTGAAAAGTATACAAAAATTAAAAAGGATTACCTCCACAGTTCTCCATATGTCGTTTTTTAACTTTTGTGGTACCTTCTGCCATCGATCATACTTGATTGGAACCATATTACGAGCCAATACTCCAAGATAACTTGTGTACTCTATTGCAACTGTTCCTATTGGTACTCCATTTTCGCTATATTCAACTACTTTCCTCACACCGCAACTTCTATCTTTGGTTCACTTGGGCAGAAACGTTGCCCCTCTACCAGTATTTTTGGTAGCACTTGTTAATGATCCTTCTCCAACCTCATTATTGAAAGGTTGACATCGATCCATCTAATGAGATCACAATATAGAACAAATAACAAGAAGAAACAACTGTAACCATTAAACATTATTACTCAAATGTAACCAAACTACAAGTGACTCAATTTTAAAGTTAGAAACTTCGATTTCGCATATTGACATTTATTTCAACAAAAGTATTACCTTGCATAAAAATATGAAGACATATAAAGCACAATTAAAAAGTAAACAAATACGAGAAGGTAGAAACCAAGCAATCCTGAAAGTAAAGCCTATTACTAATAAAATATGACAATATATTACCTATATCCATGTCCCCTCACATTCTGGTCGTGCATAAAATGCATTGTTATTCCCCTCATCTTCATTGTTATTATCTTCTAGATCTATGGTATCAGTACTCGGAATTACTAGAGCGAGGCAATTGTGTTCAATACAACAATCATTCATCTTATCAACATTCTCATCATCTCAATAGTCTTTTCAAGGAGCAGTTAGCATGACTGACCATCTCGAATCAATTTGATCTCGAACATAAAAAACTTGTTTAGCTTGCGAAGCTAAAATGAAAGAGTCAAATTTATAGCCAATTCTGTCGAGTTCCACTAAAGTGAAACCAAGATCGTCTACTTTAACTCCCTTCTTACTGTCAACCCAATCATATTTGAATACTGGAATCATAAACTTGTTATAGTCAAGTTTCCATATCTCAGTTATAACTCCATAATAAGACATATCTGCATAAACGGGATTTTTATCCTTTGCACTTGAAATATGCATTGTCGAAGCCACTAAACTCACTCTGCTATTTTGGGTGACTCATGAATCATCCTAATCCCTCGTGTGGAAACGACATCCATTAATGATGTATTCTTGGAACTTTATTACTTCATATTGAGGTCCATTTGCTATCGACTTTAAACTATCTGAGATATCATTTTCATCTCTGACCTACAAATATTGGCATACTTTATTCATTTTAGCAATAACGAACAATTGAAACTAAGAAGTAAACTAGTGTATACCTTTTTACGCAACCAATCACTAAAGGTGTTGTTGTGTTCAATTCGTAACCATTGTTGGTTTTTAGTGGGAAATTTTTGCTTCAACCAAGTCATATGCTTCCTGTAAATAATATGAAGTACCGACGATTATTTTATATAGATATTTTGGTTAAAAACATGAAAAAGTAAACAATAGAATAAAGAGCATACTCAAGATACGGTTGAACATCATTTGTGTTCTCCAGCACATATCGATGCTCTTGTTGCAACTGTTTTCAATCAACAACAACAACAACACTACCTGAAAAAGGCCTACCTGTGTCTATATCATCCTCGACCATATTTGTATCTGATGGAATGCCAATGGTACCCATCCCAGATTGATATGAATTACAAAACTCAACAGCTTCTTCTGCAATGTAACATTCTGCAATACAACCTTCCGGACAATTACGATTTCGAACATAACCCTTAATGACTTTCATGAACCTTTCAAATGGGTACATCCATCGAAAATAAACAGGACCACATAGTCGGACTTCTTTAGTGAGATGTACTGTCAGATGAATCATGATGTCAAAGAATGACGGAAGAAAAAACTTCTCTAACTGGCATAATGTCATAACAACTTCTTTTTGTGGTTCATCTAGTTTTGACACGTCCACCACCTTACTACATATGGCATTGAAGAAGAAACAAAATCTGATGATGGCATATCTCACATGCTTGGGCAACACAAATCTTAATGCAACTGGTAATATTTGTTGCATTAGTACATGGCAATCATGAGATTTAAGGCCATAGAGTTTCAAATCTTCCATAGACACACGATTCCGTAAATTTGAAGAGTAACATTTTGGAACCTTGAGTTCTGACAAAGTCGTACAAACTCTTTTTTTCTCATCCCTTGATAACGTGTAACAAGCTGCAGGTAGATATGTTTTGTTCGGCCCATATGTTGGTGCTAACTCGCCGCGTATTTTCATATTTACAATGTCCTCCCGAGATTTGACTGTATCTTTCATTTTTCCTGGAATGTTGACCAATGTACCAAAGATGCTATCACATACATTTTTCTCAATATGCATAACATCAAGGATATGTCGAACATGCAAGTGTTTCCAATATTCAAGGTCAAAAAATATAGATTTTTTGTTCCAACATGTACCAACATTTTTCGTGTCCGAGTTTTTATTCTTCTTTCCCCACATAGAAGGGATTCCTTCAACTTTACTCAATAGTTCGTCTCCTTTTAATGGGAAAGGTGGTGATCCAAATTCTTGTTTTCCGTTAAATGTTTTTTTCTGCCTACGATAAGGATGATGTCTGGAAGAAACCTTCTATGGCCGGCATATGACATCTTCCTACTATGTTTTAATCTAACAGCAGATGTTTCTTTACCGCATATTGGACATGCAAGATATCCCTTGACACGACATCCACTCAAATTTCCATATACAGGAAAATCATTAATTGTCCATAAAAGTACGACCCTTAACATAAATGATTGCTTTTTATAAGTATCGTAGGATTCGACTCCAACATCCCATAGAATTTTTAAATCATCAATCAACAGTGCAAGATAAACATCGATGTCTTTTCCAGGTTGTTTTGGCCTTGATATTAGCAGTGATAGCATCATAAACTTCATTTTCATGCATAACCACGGCGAAAGATTGTAGGCGACCAATATAACTGGCCAACAACTACATCTACTGCTTAGAGAACTATGTGGATTAATTCCATATGCTGAAAGGGCTAGTCAAAGGTTTCTTGGGTCTGTTGCAACATCTGGCCACTTGTGATCTACCAACTTCCACAAAGGAGAATCTGCTGGATGATGTAGTTGGCCATCAACTATTCTTTCTTCAGCATGCCAGACTAACTCTTTGGCTATCTCTATCGACTGAAACATCCTGTTAAACTATGGGATAGATGGAAAATACCATAACATCTTTGTCGGTACTCGTTCTCTTGTCTCAACAGAATTATGAGATTTTATTTTCCATCTCGATTCACCGCATGTGGGACAAGTAATTGCATCCACATAATTTTCTCTGTACAGCATGCAATCATTAGGACACACATGAATCTTCTCATATTCCATGCCTAATGCAGTCAAAGTTTTCTTAGCCTCATAGGTTGATGGTGGCATCTCGTTATCGAGCGATAGCATGTCCCTCAACAATGTCAATAGCTCAGAAAAACCAGCATTAGACAACCCGAAACTTGCCTTTAGGTTATAAATTTTTACCAATGCAGACAATTTTGTATACTTGGTACACCTTGGGTACAAAGCTTTTTCAGCATTTTCAACCAATTTATGGAACGTATTAGGGTCTTCCATAAATTGATCGTGCGCTGCATGAACCATCTCAACTCCACCAACTTCGTCGTCTAGATGAGAACTTCTAAATTATTGATGGACAAAATTATAGTCATTCATATCTGGATTTGCATAATTAGGAGTTGTCTCATTAGGAGCTATTTCTCCATGCCATATCCATACACGGTGACTCTGATCTATACCATTACAAAATAAGTGATTTCTTATATCTCGAACATTTTGACTTATCAGGTTGCCACATTTTTTACATGGACACCGTATCCAATGAGGATCACTAGAATTCGTCACAGCAAAATCTAAACAATATTTTACTCATTCCCCATATTCTCTTGATCTTCTATCTTTGCACAGCCATGATCTATCCATGATTAGACTAGAAAAAAACATCATATGATATTAGTAAGAGATGAGAGCCAGAGGGAAAAGAAATTTAGGGTTGGATTTGGGGGAGGGGAACGGGAATTTAATACATAAGGAAAATTATGATGAATTAATTGGTTAAGAAGAATCACGCATGTCATCAGTTCAACTGGTAAGTTCACATGTTTTCTCCAGCTTCAACCCCACCGATTAAACCGGTAAGTTCATATGTTTTCTCCGGCTTCAACCTCACATAGTCATTAAAGGCCCTAGGTCATAGTTGTTAGAAGCGTGCATGGGCACGCTCGCATCTAGGCGCAAGGTGCAGCAAGGCACAAGGTTTGTGCCTCGCCTAGTTTTAGGCACGCGCCTTGCACGAAGCACGCGCTTGGGGATCGTGGGCAGAGGGTGCACTGTGCGTCGAAGGTATACCTAAGGATGAAGACTTATTTTGCCAAATTTTCTTACTCTTTCTAAATTTACTAAGATCCATAGTTGTTAAAGGCTCTAAGCTCACCGAGGCGCACAAATTGTCCCAAAGCCTAGGTGCAAGGAGCAAAACGAGGGACTAACCTAAGCGAACCCAAGCGCACGACATTAAATATATATATATATATATATATATATATATATATATATAGCACTAACCAAGCATTTATAATAAAAAAAAAAAAAAAAAAAAAAAAAAAAAAGAAAAAAAAAAAAAAGAAGAACCAAATTCAAATTTAACAGAAATAAACAATTAAATAGACAATTTTATAACAGAAATAAACCAAATAAACAATTAAACAAATATATTATAAACAATTAACCAGCAGTTAACATGTAATAACCCATAATAAAAAGAACCAAACATTTAATAACACTGCCAAATACATGTTTGATTAAGCTGTTGAATTCGCTTGTTGAGCTGAAGAACATAGCAGGTACACTTAGTGCTCTGGGAATCAAAACCGAAATCTGGAAACAATTCAATCTGTTCCCAGAAATTAAGAGAAAAACAGATCTATTTTTTGCTTCCCATATTTCTGTTTCTGTTCCCGATTTTTGGGGGAAACAGAAACACTAAACAAACACAGCTTTAGTGTATGATTCAATATCAAAGAAGTAATTATGCTGATGCAAACTAGAAGTCTCGTATGATGTAGTAAAACAGGTACTTGAAACAAAAAAACTAGATCTAAGTGGCTTAAGGAGGGGTATAACAACACAGGGCTTTTTTTTTTTTTTTTTCTTTCATAATTGTGTCAATCTCAAAAGGCAAATAATGTCTGATTATCCTGAAGTTGATGCAATTAAAGCCACTATTTGTGAGATGGAAAAGAATTCAGAAACAAAATCATAAAACTGAAACATAAAACAATTTTTTTAGGTTCAGAAACAGAAACATGAAATAGAAATAGAAACATAGGTTAGAAAGAAAAAACAGGACAATAAACAGAAACAGAGCAACAATTAGAAGAAGAAATTATTGGAGCAGAGCAACGAGCAACAAGCATTTAATTTTGCACAATAAAACTCTAAATTGGAAAGGAAGACACTCTAAATGAAACTGTAAAAGGGAAAACTGAGCAAAAAAAAAAGGGACAAACACATAGTATGCACAAAAAAACTGGAGCAAGGAAACTAGAAATAGAGCAAGGAAACAGCAAAACAGTGCTATGAAAAGACAGACCTGAAACAAAACTTGAATGAGAAAAAAAAAAAAAAAAAAAAAGGTAAGCTTTTCAAGTTTCTTTGTTATAAATCGAAGAATGATTGGTATATCATCATCTAGTCACATAAAATTGGGGGTTTAACCAATAAATTTTGAATTTAATAATATTTTAATTCGTGGACAGATGCTGCAACAGCTCTCTAGTTTCATAGACATTGACAAGATAAATCTAGATGCATGGCCTGCCCTTGTGGCTGATTTATTAGTAGGGGAACAGGGAATTACAGCCCTTGCATTTGGTGAGTATTATTATTCTAAAATCAGCTCTTTGGAAAGTTTGTCTTGAATTTGAATGTGAAGGTGCATTTGTTTTAGTTTTTGAAACTCAAAAAATTTTGAAAATAGTTTTTGAAAATTGTGAGAAGTTGTTTGGTTTAGTTTTGAAAAGATATATGAAAAAAGAGAATATTTATTAATTGTGGGTTAAGAAATAAAAAAGCAGAAGTTATATGATTGATTGAAATTGGGTTGAAATCTGGAAATTAAAGTGTAAGAAAAATTCCAATTCCTCTAATCCACTCCAATTCCAATTCCAATTTCATATAAAGTTCAATCAATCAAAGATAGAATCTAGATTTCACACGAATTTGAACCAATGAGTCTTGAATCTTCTAATTGAGTTCACGGAAAGTTCAAATAATCAAAGTTGAATCTAGATTTCACATGAATTTGAACAAATGATTCTTAAATCTTCTAATAAAGTTCACAAAAAGTTCAATCAATGAAAGATGAATCTAGATTTCACATGAATTTGAACCAATGAAAGGCGAATTAAACCTCATATTACCTGGCCGTCGATGAGAGGAAGAGAGAGAGAGGCCGTTGATGAGACGAAGAGAGAAGGGTTGGAGGTCATCGGGGAAAGGGTGACAGCGCTGCTAGGGTTGGAGCGACGTCCGATGTACCGTGAACCTCGTGTGATGGGAGATCGGCTTGGAGTGACGTCCGATGTACCGTGAACCTCGTGTGATGGGAGATCGGCGCAGTAAGGTGAACATGGTAGCTAGGTCTTGCGAGGTTCTTCTAGCTTGATGAAAGACCAGGGAAGGAAAGTCTATTTGGACATGAGTGCCTTTTTTTCCCCCCTCCGTTTAGTGCTATGTTTTTCACCCAACACAAGATATCTTCTATTAATAAAAATATGTGATAAAAACTACTTACTTATTATTACATTTGTTTAAAAAATGTGATAAAAAAATATTTTTAATCACACCATAAATTTTAAATGAGATTAAATTTCATTAATATTTTAACAATCACAGTTTAAATGAAAAACGAGATAAATTATATTTACAAAGCATGATAAAAGGTCTTTTCTCTTGTAGTGATTGGTTCACACTAACTTTGCATAAGTAGTAGACCAAAAAACTCCAGCAAAAGATCATATGTTTTCCTTGCTAAATGTAAAGTAAGTACTATATGTGAAATTATGAATGTTATAGAAGCCTTGTAGGAGAGCCTAATTATATGCTAAAACAAAATACAAGATTAAACGCAACAAATAAATAAGAAAATGTTACAAAAAAATATGGAAATTGCCTTTGGCGTCAAGGGAATTGCACGTATAGAAATTCAAAAAAGAATCGATCTCATCCATGTCATAATCTTTATGGGATTCCCCCAAGTTATTGATGGAAAGTCGGCCGCGAAGGAGCACGAACACACTAAGATGGTGGGAGACTCTCTACCTCCTTAATCAATGGAATTCCAAAATAAATGAGAAAATGTTACAAAATACCAAAAATCTTTAAATTATAAAAATATGTAAAGACACTATGAATAAAGCACTAACACATTAAAATAGTAGGAGACTCTTTGTTGCCGCCACGGTCCATTCCATTAGAAATAGATTAAGGAGTGTATACTTAAGACACCTCATGTCATTTCGACAAATACCAAGGTTACCTTCTAAAATTTTCATAATATCTACACTATTATCATATTTTGTTGACACAAATACTGTTATAATATTTTTATTTTCTTATTCAATTATTTATAATTTTTATTTTTGTTTTTATTTTCTATTTTATAATTTTTTAATTTTTTTTTCAATAAGCAGTTGATTATATTAAAAAGGAGTAGAATATCCCTTACTACATGGCAAGAAACTACCATGTAGCCTACAAGATCCCGGCAAGCAACACAACAAAATGTTTTCATTGTTACATATTTTCACTTTTATCTTTTATTTTAATTTATTTATTTATTTTTGTATACAGTGTGTATAGAAAAAAAAAAGTAAAAAATTAGAAAGCGTAAAACATAAAAGAAAACAAACTTTAAAATTAGAACATATATGTGTGTGTGTGTTGTGTATTTGTTTTTATTTTTGTTTTATTTTATTTTATTTTATTTTATATATATATATATATATATATATATATATATATATATATATATATATATATATTTCAAATCCTATTTTTCAATTTTTTTTGGTAATTTTTTTTATTTTGTTTTCTAGACTTTCAATTTCAATTTTTTTATTTTTTATAAATACCATTAAAAAGTAAAAAAATGAATAAAATAAATAAAATTATATAAGAAATACAGAATAAAGGTTAAAAAAATAGAAAAAAAAAGAGACACAAAGAGAGTAGAAAATATTTTTTTTTTAAAATATATAAATAAATAACAAAAAATATCATATTGTGAGGGTATTTTTGTAAATAAAAATTGATAAAATGTGTCATAGGTAATCAAACAGAAATAATAAATAATAAAGATATCTCAAATATTCTCAAAATGATAAAAATGTACTCGGTCTTTGACAAGATGACTGAAGTAACTATGGTGATTAAAGATTCTAATGATAATATTATTAAGTCACCACTTCATCCAAAATATTGTGTTTAAATTACGTTTCATTAATTGGCATGTTCCCATGAATATTTAATTGGCCAGAGCAGTTCATTAATGGGGCATCAAGTGTCGTGTGTGTGTGTATTTTTTAACGACGACTTTGGATTTGGAGCTGATTTAACAATTTTAACCGGCCAGAGCAGTTCATTTTTGGCCATCATGTGTCATTCTTAAATTTTAAATAATTTTCTTCATTCATTTACCAACGATGATTTAAACTGCCGTTAATTGTCTTTTACCACTCCTACTTCTATCTCGTTTCAATTTATCCCCTTTAGTAAAAAAATAAAAAATAAATACATTTTCTCTCTTTATAAAATCGACATTTTTATTGTAACTTAAATGGTACGGCTGAAAGTGAACGAAATTAAACTCTCAATCAAAATTTTACATAAAATAAATAAAACAAAACTTTATTTTGTTTTTTTATGTTGTTTTTATCAAATTATTTTACTTTATTTTGTTTTTTATGTTATTTTTATCAAATTATTTGTTTCTACCTTTAGTTGAATTGAGTAAATGGTAGGTTTTCAAAACAGGGTATATAAATATAAAAAGACTAACTTAGTTACATTTTAATTGAACTCTCAACATTATTTTAAAAAATTATTATGTTAAAGTTTTTATTCAAATTGACAAAAATACAATTATGTGCACTGCGCATGCAATTATGAGGGTATAATGATCTTTTTACTTTTCCTCTATTTTTCTTTTTCATTTTTCCTTTTCTTTTTTCTCTTTCCTCCTTCCTCAGCTCCATCCTCTTTCTCCATCTGTTTTTTATTTGTACCTAAGATTGTAAGGATTTCGGTTTGTAGAGTCGGTGAGATGTGGTGAATCGGAAATTTTGTGTTTGGTTATTCCAGGGGCCGCTGTTCCAGTGAGGCTAACCTCTCCGGCGAATGAGCAATTGCTCCGATTCCAAGCTCAGAGAGAGCCACAATGTGAGCTTCCGCTTTTGTCAAGTCGTACGATTGAACCCTAGTCTCGGCCCTGGTCAAAAGTCTAGACCCTCGGGTGGTTGAAGCTTTGTCAAATCGCTCGATTCTCAACCTCGTCGAATAGGACAAAATTTTCAGAATTCTCTAGTCTCGCCATCAAATTACCCGAGCCGCATTGGTTAGAATCATTCACTATCCTATTTCCTTTGATGAAGAATGCTAGTGTCTCATCACGGTTGTTCCTGAGCACGCCGAAGTCATCAACAATCGGCGAGTTCCGATTCGCAAGCCATACCTTCCCATCATGTCCGTCATGGTTGTACTGTATCCCCAAGTAACTGTAACCCGTCATATCGATTAGGAAGAACCCCATGGTGAATAGGAACTCGCTCGATTCCCAACCTCATCGAATAGGAAGAAATTTCCAAAATTCTCTAGTCTCGTCGTCGAGTTGCCTAAGGCGTGTTGGTCAGAAACATTCACTATCCTATTTGCTTTGACGAAGATCGCCGGTGTCCCACCGCGGCCATTCCTAAGCATGTTGGAGCCGTCAACAATCGGCAAGTTTCGATTCACAAGTCGTAACTTCCCATCACGTCCGTCGTAGTTAAACCATATCCTCAAGTAACTGTAATCCATCACATCAATTGTAAAGCATCCCATAGTGAAGTTTCCATTATCTGAGACAAAAGTGTAGGTTGCATTTCCATCAATTAGGATGGAAATTTAACAAAATAACCTTTTAAAATCACGTTCATACTTAGAGGATTTAAATTGAAACGCAACAAAGTTATTAGACAACATAAAAATGTGTCAATGCTTAGATGATCTAAAATAAAATTACCCTTAATTTTGAAATAAAATGAAAAAATTACCCTTAGTTTTGTCCTCTTTTTTAACCATTGCACTTAAGTTTTAATTACAAACGGTGTAAGGGGTAATGAAAATACCACAAGATGCAAAGTTCAAGTAGATCGAACTAGAGGTATTCAAAATATAATTAACCCTATATTATATTTTTAAATTATACGTTTATATTTAATTATGTTTTGACACATAAATTCAAAAGTTAATTAAAACAAAATTGGCACAGGAATCATACAAAATTTGGTGTGTTAAATTGCTTTGCAAAATCACTCGATTCTCAACCTCGTCGAATAGGACAAAATTTCCAAAATTCTCTAGTCTCGTCGTCAAATTGCTCGAGCTGCGTTGGTCGAAAACATTCACTATCCTATTTTCTGTAACGAAGATCACCAATGTCCCAACACGGCCATTCCTAAGTATGTTGGAGCCATCAGCAATCGGCGAGTTCCGATTCGTGAGACATACTTTCCCATCATGTCCATCTCAATTGTACCATATCCCCAAGTAACTATAACCCATCGCATCGATTGTGAAGAACCCCATGGTAAAGTTTCCATTATCTGAGGCAAGAGTGCCGGTGGAGTTGAGTTCATCACCAACTCTGATTGTGCTCGTTACTCCTCCAATGAAATAACTGGGTTTTCCAACACATAAGAACATGAACATGAGGACCCAAATGAAATTGAGGGAGCTTGATTTCATGACACTCAAGATCTGCGGTGATGGAGCTCAGAAAAATAGGAGGATAAAGATAATGGAGCTGAGGAACAAAGAGGAAAAAAAAAAAAAACAAGCGAAAAAAATACAAAGACTATTATACCCTTTAAAATGGGATGTGTAGAGCACATGATTGCATTTTCGTTAGTCAAGATAGAAAATTTAATAGAATGTCATTTTAAAATCATGTTCATACTTAGAGGGTTCAAATTGAAATGTAATAAAATTATTGGACCACAAACAAATGTGTCAAAAATTAATTATGCTTTGACACAAATTCAAAAAATTAATAATTTTTTTTGGCACGGGAATCATACAAAATTTGGTGGGTTAAATCGCTTTGCCAAATTGCTCAATTCCCAACCTCGTCGAATAGGACGAAATTTCCAAAATTCTCTAGTCTCGTCGTCGAGTTGCCTAAGCTATGTTGGTCGGAAACATTCACTATCCTATTTCCTTTGACCAAGATCTCTGGTGTCCCATCGTGGCCATTCCTAAGCACGTTGGAGTTGTCAACAACCGGCAAGTTTTGATTCACAAATCATAACTTCCCATCATGCCCGTCGTAGTTGAACCATATCCTCAAGTAACTGTAATCCATCACATCAATTGTAAAGAATCCCATGGTGAAGTTTCCATTATCTGAGACAATAGTGTAGGTTGCATTTCCGTCAATTAGGATGAAATTTAACAAAATGACCTTTTAAAATCACGTTCATAGTTAGAGGGTTTAAATTAAAACGTTTTGGCCCAGTGAGCTACCCAAGAAGGGGGTAAATTGGGTGACATTAAAAATTAACAAAGAAAATACTTCAAAAAAATCAAATAATTAATTTTATCCTAAATTAATTATTATCTCTTTATATAGCAGCGGAAATATATTATTAATTAGGTGCACACCAATCAATAAAAATAAATAATGTAAAGATAGCAACACACCAGAAATTTATACTAGTTTACCAAGCTACTCTTGGTTAATCCAGTCTTTCGAGCCCTACGGAGAGTCACTCCCACTAAACTCAAGATCCCTTTAAAGGTAGGAATCAAACCCTCACAAAGATTCTTTTCACAGTCTCAGAATCAACTTTTACAAATTCATTTTCTTAGGCTCAGGAATAACCTCTACTTTTTACAGACTCAAGAATAACCTAATTCTTTTTATACCTTAGGCTAAAGAATCAAAATCTCACAAAAACACTCCAACTATCATTTTCCCAAGTAAGGATGGAACCTTTACAAAATCACTCACAAATTCAATCAAGGAAGCATTAACACCTCAATCTCTTTACCGAAAGAGATTGAAACCAGTTACCTTTTGATTAAATACTCCCAATGGTATCCAATTCGTCACTCAACTCACCAATTACAAATTGATAAGTGATTTTCTCACTCGGAGCTTCTACCACCTCATATAAATTATAACTCCATTAATATCCCAACACTAGTGATAAAAAAGTGAGATATTCAAAATCTGATTTTAAACAAAAATTGGGCAGCACGTAATCAGATTTCTCAAGAAATTGTTTCAAAAATAATTTTCAATAAAAAAATCCAGAAAACAATTTCAAATATCAAATTTCAAATAATAAATAAGCAACAATTAATATAAAGTAATTTAGAAAGATCTCCCTAGGATTCCACTGAATAAATAATGATTTGCAAAGCAACTTCAAATCGGTGATCAACAATAATTTTCTTCAATATCTCAAGAATGATTTTCAAGACAATTCTCATAAAACTCTCAGTATGATAACTCTTAGAAAGTACGATCACTGAATAGCTCAGAATGATTGATATTTAATCTTTTTTTATGTTAAATCCGCAAGTCTATTTAAAGCCTCTTAAAACAAGCCCTATAACAGCTAATTCCCACTTGTCATGATAATTAATTGCACCTATAGACCCAATATATCATAATGATTCATCTCAGATATAATTCACTCAAAAATATATTTTAAAACTTTCAATTAAGTCCCTTAAACTTTTTCTCTAACTCAATTGAATAGGATTGAAAGAATTATACGTACCAAATTAAGAAACATCAAAAATATTTGAACCATATTTATAGGGATATTTAAATATCATTTAAATAACTTGAAACATATCAGATCCCTAATATATCGTGTGAATCTTAACCATAAAACGGCTAATAATGTCTATTATTCGAATCCGAACACGAAATCCCACAAATCCTGAAATAGACTGATCAGTTAACCGACCAACACCAAGCTGTCGACCGCTCGATTCAGAATGTAGCCAAGACAAAAATCCATCGCCCATCGGTCGGTTGATCTATCTATCGACCTAGAGATTCAGAGAGTTTCACTTCTGGTCACAGGTCGACCTCCCTATCGATTGATCGATTCAGAGAATTCACCATTTAAGCGCAAGTTGACTTATCAGTCGACTGACTATTCCTGGAACACTTCTCCCAATTCGATTTTAATTCATTTTTTTCGATGTTTTCACCCCTTTAACCGATTTCTTTTTTCGGTTTGCTCTATTACATTCTTAAATTCTCTTTTAATCAATTATTAGGATCCTATCAAAACACACATAAACTTTTAATAAACGTTTTGTGTCGTGTGTGATCCTAATTGGGATATTAAAAGTTGAAATTTAACATAAGTTGTTTTTCCTAGGTTCTTCAAATTCTTCAACCTCTTAATCCTTCATCATTTTTGTCATCATCTTTTAGTATCCATTCATTACTTGTCATTATATCTTCATCATTGGAACTAATAAACTAAAACACTCAATTAAACCGTTAGTTCTACTAAAAACATCAACATTTAATTGTTCATCAAAATCTTAAGATCAACAATCTCTCCCTTTTTTATGATGACAATTAATGTTGATGTTCTCTTCAAAACAATAATATAACCATACTCCCGCTAAATCTGAGAACGAGTTTTTTAACTCATTAAAACAAAGTAATAAAGATAATCATAAGATTTTCAACAAAGAACAAATTTCAATATACTCCCCCTTAAGATATTCAACAAGATACTCTCCCTTAAGATATTCAATAAGATAACTTAAGCTCCTCCTTTAGACATTCATTATTTATCAACTAATTCTCCACCTTTGTCCTCTCAAAAAAAAAAAAAAAATTAGAGAAGGGGAACCACAAATAAACACTACTCTTTATACCAAAAACATCATTCTAAGCATGCAATCTTCCCCTATAAAATTGTAAATGAACAAATTCATGCATAAATAAATAATCATAACATTTTAGCAATATAGCATGATATAAATTAATATCTTCCTAGAATCTAGAAACATGTAATCATTAATGCACGAAGACAGGAATGATATTTCACTAATAATTCATGAAATTTTCAATCATAAATCTAATGCATGCATTTATCACAAATTCAGCATATAATATATTTATTATTTAGATAATATTAGGAAATTATACAATAATTCTAAGACAACCTAAGAATATGTAAAGCACAAATCATAGAAATTTTTTACCATCTCATTTAAGCTTAATTTCTTACTCATGGCCTTATCTCCAGAAATCACATGACTTTCATCTTTAGGTGTTAAAGATGTAAATTTTTACTTTATTTCTTGTCACGTGTTGAGAATGGTCGCTTCCTAGGAATAATTTGTCCTTACAAATAGATGTTTATTTAATAACTTGCAAGAAGCACCTCAAAGAGTTCTTAGGTGGTACCCAATCTAAGTGGGTCTAATCTTATTAATCGGGACAATTTTAGTTCCCTTGTGAACCCAAACTTGCCTGCAATTAGATATTCTTGAAAAACATTTACGAATAGTATGCCCCACAACATTACATTTAAAACATCTAACAAGATTCTTGGTTTCAGAAAGAATTTATGAAAATATTTTTGCTTAAGATTTTTCTGAAATCCAATACCGACTTTATCAAAGATACCGCGTGAACTTCCCAAAAGCATTTTTAAATTATTCTCACCACCGATGAATTTGAGAACTATTGAATGTAAATCCAACATCTTAGATTTTAATTCAACGTTTTCATATTCATAACCTATTACTTGCTTGTTTAATGTGCTAATTGTACTTTGAAGAACATTAATTTTTGAACACTGAATTTTATAATTATGTGAAAGTTCCTGATAAACATCAAATAATTCATCAAAATCTAAAGGGCAAGAACTTAAACATTTTGGTACCTCAAATTCAGTGGCCATCAAAGCAAACATAGACGAATCATTATTGCTCGATTTTTTTGAGCTACTCGACTCCGAGTCATCACATGTGACTTTTGTTGACTTTTTCGTACTTTTCTTTACTTTATTCTTCTGTTTTCTTTTCTTTTCTTTTTCTTTGTCTTTCTTCAGCTCGGGGTATTCAGTTTGGAGGTGGCCAGTCTTATGACAGTTGTAACATTCCACATTGTTCAAATTGAAATTCCTTCTTCCACGGATGTACGCTGGGTCATTTTTCTAAAATTCTTCATGAGAAGCGCCACATTTTCCTCTTTCTCACTATCAAGACTTACATCATCACTGTCATCCTCTTCTTCAATTTTCTGAGCTTTTAGCGCCAAGGATTTTATTTTGCTATTTTCGATGTCATTCTCATATCCTTTAATCGCCGCTTCATAAGTCATCAAGTTGCCTATGAGATCATCAATTTCTCATTTGCCAAGATCCTTAGCTTCCTCAATTGCCGTTACCTTTGACTCTCATACTTTTGTCAAAGATCTTAGAACCTTTCGAACTCTATCTTCCATGGAGTATGGCTTTCCAAGTTGACTCAAGTGATTGCAAATGTTGTTGAATGGAGTATACATTTCTTGAATCGATTTAGTTTCTTCCATTCTGAACAATTCAAATTTCCTCATAAGAGCGTTGATTTTCAATTGCTTTACTTGACTTGTCCCTTCATGGGTAACTTGTAGCTTATCCCACGTCTCCTTTACGGATTTACAACCTGAAACTCTAGAATATTCATTAGCATTTAAAGAGTAAAATAGAATGTTAATATCTTAAGAGTTTATAGAGAGTTTCTGCTTATCAGAAGTAGTTAGTTGTTCCTTCTTCTTCTCAACTTCGTTTTCCATTGGAACAAACGGACCATCCTCAATCACTAGCCACACATCATAATTTGTACCTGAAGAAAGACAATCATTTTGTCTTTCCAGAATGAATAGTTTTCACCTGCAAATAACGGTGGCCGATGCATGGATTGCCTCTCAGCTAGTGTACCTATTGTGTGCGTCATGTGATCTTTGTTAGCTAAGTGTGTCGAGCTAAACCAACGCTGATGTGAATTGTTAGCACAGTGAGCTACCTAAGAGGAGATTGAATTGGGTAGTATTAAAAATTAACAGAGAAAATACTTCAAAAAAATCAAATAATTAATTTTATCCTAAATTAATTATTATTTCTTTATATAGCAACCGAAATATATTATCAACTAGGTGCACACTGTACGACGAAGCGTTTGTTACACGCTCGCGTATTGACTACTCGCAAGTGCACGAGGTCTAGTTTTAATATAGTAGATCTTTAAGATCGAATATCGTTCCCACAGAGCCGGTGTGAATAATTGAATACCGCAATTTGCATAGCCTCATATTATCCAGACGGTTCAATAAATGTTTAAATTAACCTAATTAAAACTAAGTTAAACTACAATTAGTGAGTTAATCCTAACTAAGTTGATTACCTAGGGATTGATTTCGTTCACTTAACACATGTTTGATTTCATGTAGTTAACAATAACGGTGTTTATGGTATCTGACAATCTCGGTTCGTAAACTCCTCCGCCACTTCTTCCGAGTGTAAGACGGGGAAATACTTGACTTCGTGTCAACGAAGAGGTTCCCCTTAACGTTTTAACGACTCTAGGTCACGTGAGTCTTGCCCCAGCGTCATCGATTGCACACTCACTAACGCCATCCTGGGTCGTTAGATCGTAACGATGTGTTTACCCTAGTCCGAATCCAGGGTTACCTCTTCCGAGTGTCAAACCCTGTATTCTCAAATCCAACCCTAATACCCTAACAAGCATACTAAGATTGTCATAAAATGATAAACACAATCGGAATTAAAAATAAACAACCGTTAAATAAACATATATTAAATCAAACTAGTATTTACACAACTACATCGATCCCTAGCTAATATTTATCTAATCTAACATGATCTTGGCCATTGAAACTACAAACCAAGAGGTATTCATCATCATTTACAATAAAACATTAAATTACAAAGAGAGAAACAAAGAGAGAAAGATCAAATCTTAAAGTGGAGTGGTTTCCACTTTCGTCGAAGATCGATTCGTCAATGTTTCCTCTTCTCCGGATGATGATTCTTCTCTTTGAGCTCTTCAAGATTGGCCAAGGATCAAGCTCCTAAGGTTAGGGACGTCCAAGCATCCAAGAGGCCTCAATGGAAATGGGGGAATGGGTATTTATAGGTGCAAGGCTTCAAAATATCTGAAAATATCTTCTTCTTTGTGCAGAGCTGACCGCCTAGGCGGTGGGTATGTTGGCCAGCTTTCCAAACTCTCTTATCTTTCATCACCTAGGCGGTGGGATTCACCGCCTAGACAGTGAGTAAGTCGGTTAACATTCTGATCGTTCACCGCCTAGGCCGTGGGAGTGCTCCCAACTTTCTGCCCTTCCTCCGCCTAGGCCGTGGAACTACTCAAATTCAGCACTCTCTGCAATCTTATCGCCGTGGTAGTGGCTTCTTCACTGCGGCGGTGGCTCTTGTTCCTTGAAATCTTATTTCTTCAATGTTTCTTCACCATTTTCGCTCGCTTGTCGCTTGTTTGCGTCCCTACACCTGAATTACCTAAAAACAAACTAAAATACAATTAAATATTAATAATTCACTTAAAAACTACCAAATTCGATTTAGAAGTAGATAGGTATTTTACACCTAAGATAGCAGTACACCAAAAATTTATACTGATTCACCAAGTTATTCTTGGCTAATCCAGTCCTCCGAGCCCCATGGAGAGTCGCACCCACTAAACTCAAGATCCCTTTAAAGGTAGGAACCAAACTCTCACAAATATTCTTTTCACTACAACAAAAATGGCCTATCGGGGAACAAAAAAGTGCCGCGACAATTCCCCTATTACGACACTTGGGCTTTTTGGGATACTTGGATTGATGCCCCGTAGAAAGCTGCCCCAATAGGTTATAAGGGCACTATATATTACCCTTTTTGTTTGAACTTTTTAAGACAATAATAAGTGTCTTATAAGATTGCTATTAAGACACTATATATTGCCTCTATAGATTTTTATATATTTTAAATTATATGTATTTGGACACTACAAAATGTTGTGAAAAACCTCTTTTAGGACACAAGAATGCGTCGCAAAATTATAAAAAAGAACCAACATATAAGGGCACTATTTAGCGTCCCAAAAAGTATCTAAATTATTTTTTTATAATTTAAAATTATTTTAAAATATCACAATATTCTCAATCCAAACAATACAAACTAAAAATTCCTCACAATACAAAATACATAAAGACCTCAATTTTTTGCATTAAAAATTGGGGAATTAAAAACTCCAAAGATACACAAAATTATACCTGTCATGGGTCACTACTTCCTTTCAATATCTAAGTCACCATTCGTAAATAAAAACGAGGTTTAAGTATAAAAGTAATATACATACTAAATATGTGTAAATGCATTTTTCACGCAATACTCCGCCTCCTTTCTCGACTGATCCAACATAAAGTAAGTCAGTCTCGTCATTTCCTGCAAAATAAAACAAAAAAGTGCAAGATATAAGCCAAAACAAAACAATTAAGTTGATCGTAAGTACTAGAAACAGACAAAAATCAGGGAATAATAACTTTCGGTTCCCAGAAATTTGTTCCAAAAATTGATTTTCTTTTGGTGCCCATTATTTTGGGAACAACGTATAAATTTGAGAACAAAAACTCTGATTAGGGAAGTAACAAACAAACATGTTTTATTCACAGAAATTTGTTCTAAATGATCTTTTTTTGTTCCCATGTTTCAGTTTTTGTTACCTGTTTAGTGGGAACAGAAATAGAAATGTACTAACAATAACACTAAATAAATAGGGCCTTAGGGAGAGCCAAATTTTCTATGGAAACATCAAAGTATCCTTTGAGGAGGAAAGCAATACCTATACGACCGATTTTCATTCCTGAACGTGCAAGGACACAGAGGGCAAATTGAGCACCATGGCCAGGTGTTTTTATCTTATTTCCACCTGTTGCGTGGAACTTAATATGAAGAGGAGTAATCCCTAGCTCCTATAGGTAATAACACATACAATAAAATAAAAACATCAAAATAAACAGATACTAACTTTGCATCTTTGGGAAACATCCTGAGTTGCAAACATAGCGGCATATGGGGAAGACTCATCCCTATTAGCTTTAACTTTCATCCCACCTGCACGAATGGGTTCAATATCATATCATATCACATATTTGCTTAAGAATATGAAATTAATACATAGATATTTGAGAGAGAGAAGAAAGGGAGAGATGTCCTCAATCCAATAAGGAATGCACTTAAAAAAACATTATGGAAAATCAGGTGGCAATTGTTTAAAGGCCTGTTGTTTCCAGAAAGCTTGAAACAGAAATGGAAATAGGGGAATAAAACAATCTGTTTCTGTACAGTTCCCAGAATTTAGAACAAATTGCGAGAACAGAACAAGTCTTTTATTCATGATTTGTTCATCTGCATACAGTTCATACCTGTTGTTGAAGGATCTAGAATGGGTTCATTAGAGAAGCAGCAAACCGAGAAAGTTCTTAACAAGTTGATCTCCAAGAACTCTCATGAAATTCTCAATGTCAAAGTGCGGTAGCAGAGGGGCTAACGAACTTTCATCTTTGTGGAAAAGGGATGCCTAAACCCTAAATTATACATAGAAGAATTGAAAAATCTTTAATACTTACCTTAAATTGAAGACATGTTTAAGAACTGGGAAAAAAAAAAAAACTTGCTAAATCGAAGAGTTATTGCAGGAATGACAACTATGAACAACCCTAGCAAACCCTAACAAATAGGAATAATTCGTTCCCAAAAATTCATTCTTAAAAATCTCTGAGTGTGTTCTAGAAATTTTGTTTCCCTGACTACAATTCCATAATACCAAACACTAACCAAACAAACAGGACATTAGTCAATGAAATATTAACATTTAGGTGACAAAAAAATAAATGGAACCTGTTGATGTGCGACAGCGATGGTGTAAACTACTCAACAGGTTTGCGAACCAGAAATACATAATAATCGAGATCTAAGGAATAATCGAGTTCTAACCATTTGAAATTGAAGAAATCATACATTCAGGCGACAAGATCTAGATTTGGATATACGAAGAGTAAGAGGAATAGGAGAAGAACAGTGTATTCTTACTTGATTTTGATGGAGATCAAATGTCGCAAATGAAGAGGGGTATCTTGGTCGGCGATGAGTTGGCGATTGGAACGACGATGGAGACAGATCCGGCTGGCGACGATTAAGGCTGAAGATGACGATGGCGATGAAGACTGAAGGCTGAAGGCTTTGCTATGGCGATGACGACGATAGTGGAGAAATCTCAGATCTGAGATCCGTGGCTATATCAACTGCAAGGGTCGTCGTCTTCGCGACGGCTCAAAGGAGAGCGAGAGGGAGCGAGAGCGAGATAGAGAGAGTGAGATCTTGTGGCAATTGGGAGTAAAAGTGAGAATGAGATGAGAGAGGATTGGTAGGCAGGGGAGGCGATGGCTACTCCATATCTAGGGTTTTTTAGAGAGAGAGGCTCTCAATGGAAGATATAGAAGCAAGAAAAGCTTGACCCAAAAAAAAAAAAAAAAGGCAGGAAGAGGACTTGGACGTGGAGCGGGAACACGAAATTTCCAACGCGTTTTTTTTTTTTTTTGGTCAAGTGCAACGCTTTTTTTTTCGTTTTGATTTAAGTTCAACAACGCCCTTAATGACAAATTAATCACAGTTATAAATAATAAGTATGATAAAAACTACAACCTATTATCACGGTTTATAAAAGTAGTGAGATAAAAAATATTTTTTATTACATAATAAATTTTAAGTGAGATTATATATCATTCATATTGTTACAATAAAATATATAAATAAGATGTAAATCTATACATTTAAATCTCTACATAAATTTTGAATACAAAATTATGTTATATTCATTTTCTCGTCCAATTATATTAAGAACAGAAACAAAAATAAGCTGGAACAAAATAGATAGAAAGATGAACAGAAACATAAACGAGGTCAAAATTATATTTGTATTCAGATTTATTGTTCAATTAGAAACAATAATTTGAATAAAATTTAACAAAAAAATAAAAAATAGGAAAAGAAGGAAATGATTTAGAGTAGAAATCGCAACTAGGGTTTGCAATCGTTCGCAAGCGGTGGAAGCCGATCTTAGGAAGATGAACAAAAGTAGAAACGAGGTCAAAATTAGGTTTGTATTCAGATTTATTGTTCAATAAGAAACAATAATCTAAATAAAACTAGAAAAATAGAAAATAGGAAAAGGAAGAAATGATTTAGAGTAGAAATCGCACCTAGGGTTTGAAATCTTTTGCAAGTGGTGGAAGCCGATCTTGTTCGCGATATGGAATAGTAACAGATCTGTAACCGAAATGGTGGAAGACGAAGGCTTCGTGCTTCTACTGAGTTATCATCTACGGTGGCTGCGACGATTAGGGCTTGTGAGAAGGGTGCGCGTCCAGTGGAAAGGAAGAGGAGTGAAATTGGCTGAGCCTGAGGGTACTTGAGGGGCCTTGTAAAAATATGTGAACAGGAGAGGATTTTCACTTTGGCGCTAAGACAAAACGACGTCGTTTTAATGTTGACTTCTAATTTTGATTTTAATTTTTTAATTTATTTTAATATATGTATTAGGGCGTCATTAATTGACCTATAATTAAATAATTAAATTATAATAGGACACAAAATTGTGCCCTAATATAATTTATGTTTTTTGGGCATTATTTTCTGTCCTTTTATATTATATATAGATATTAATTTATTTAATTACTAATTAAATTCTATTGGGGCACTACTTTGTGTCCTTTAAATATTTGATTATAGGACACAATACATATAGTATCTCACAAAAGTACCTTTATAGGGCACAAGACATTTAGTGTCCCAACGAATTGACTTTTATGCGACACTATCAATTTTGTGTCCGGAAAAACATCTTTATAGGGCGCAATACATATAGTGTCCCAACAGAGGTGCCCTTATAGGCAGTTTTGTTGTAGTGTTTCACAGGCTCAAAATCAACATTTACAAATTTCTGTTCCCAGGCTCAAGAATAACCTCTACTTTTTACAGGCTCAAGAATAACTTATATTTTTTATAGGCTCAAGAATAACCTAATTCTTTTTATACCTTAGACTAAATGATCAAAACCTCACAGAAACACTCCAACTATCATTTTCCCAAGTAAAGATTGAACATTTACAAAATCACTCGCAAATTCAATCAAGAAAGAATTAACACCTCAATCACTTTACTAGAACAGATTGAAACCAGCTACACTTTGATTAGATACTCCCAATAGTATCCAATCCGTCACTCAACTTACTAATTACAAATTGATAAGTGATTTTCTCACTCGGAGCTTCTACCACCTCAGATAAATTAGAACTCAATTAATATCCCAGTACTAGTGATAAAAAAGTGAGATATTCAAAATCTGATTTTAAACAAAAATTGGATAGCACATAATTGAGCACGTAATCAGATTTCTCAATTTGATGTTTTGTTTGTGTTTGTGATTGTTTGTTTGGTTAAATATATGATGTGCACTAATCACTATCATATTATCACAAGTTAAAATCGAGTAGAAATGATTAAGAAAAAATTTGCAAACCCAATTCACCCCATCTTGGGTAGTTTCTTGGGCACACCCATAATTACTTTTGGCTTTAATATGATTGAGGAAAATCATTGTATTTATATGAAGCAGTCGGAGAAGGGTTTTATTATCCTTACTTTATATGTAAACGATATTTTATTGGCAAGAAATGACATAGGGATGATTGTCTCCGCTAAAGAGTGGTTGTCTTTTACCTTTGATATGAAGGACAAAGGTAAAGCAAATTATGTACTTGGTGTTAAAATTGTTAGAGACTGTTCTAAGAAACTTCTTACTTTGTCTCAAGAGACTTATATCAGGAAGGTACTTGAATGATTTCGAATGCATCATGCTAAGCCTATAGACACTCTTGTTGAGAAGGGTAATACCTTAAGTCCTGATCTTTGCCCTAGAACTAATGTTGAAAAAAAAAAAAAAATGTCCCGCATACCAAATGCAAGTATAATTAGAAGCCCAATGTATGCCACGATGTGTACATGACCAAACATATGTTATGCTATGGGATTGGTTAGTTATTTCCAGTGCAATCCAAGAATTGTTCATTAGAGAGCACTTAAAATGATCTTGCGGTATCTTCGTGGAACCACAGACTATATGCTTTGCTATCATGTTGGAAATATACATTTGCAAGGATATAGTGATGCATATTGGAGTAGTGACTTGGACGAACGTAAGTCGACATCAAGACATGCTTTCATACTCATCAACGGTGTTATTTCGTGGTCTAGCAAAAAGTAATCCTGCATAGCACTATCCTCTATAGAAGCAGAATATGTTGCTTGTACTTTAGCGGTTCAAGAGGCTATTTGGTTAAAAAGATTTTTAGAAAGTCTTGAGATAGTACCACATTCTGTAGATTCTGTAACCATACATTCTGATAGTATGGCTGCCGTCGCATATATCAAGGATCCTAAGTATCATAGAAAGATGAAGCATATTCAAGACTCAATATCACTACATCCGAAATAGAGTCTCATATGGAGAAGTAGTACTCAAGCATATTTCTACGAGTAAAATGGTGGTTGATCCCTTAACTAAACATATTTCTAGAGATTTGTTCCAATCTCATGTAAAGGATGTGAGATTGTAAAAGATATGTTTGACTTATTGAGTTCATATATTTGTACCACAATGCACGTTTACAATTTAATACTTTATGTGCATTCATTAAAAGTATGATGAATAATTTAAGATATTTTCTATAGCCACATTTTACCATGATGGTAGATGTCACTAGGCTAAATAGTTGGCTACTCACACAGCAATCAGCCTCGACGCTGAGATAACGTACGAGTTGAGACTTTAAAATTTTGAAGATTGAATTAGAGAATTCTTTATAATGTCGGCTTGGATGAACGAATATGAGATTTATGAAAAACTGGACACGAAAGTTTCCCCTACTTCATGTAGACTGAGAATAACCAAATGTAAGATTTCAAGTGGATACTCAAGGAGATACCAACTTGAAGTTCTCAAGTGAATCACTTAGTGATTGGACTTATATTCGTACGGTAATTTAGAATGACATCCTCATTTCTTTTAGTATAATACCATAGCATGTAAATCATACTACATGTGCTTTAAGACAACCACATAGGGAGTGAGAAATGGATCCCTGCTTTCTCACTGTGTGAACCTTATATATGTAGATCATTAATCATGATCTAATTTTGCTCTTGTGACATTGAACTATGTTATAATTCATAAATTTGATGTTGATACTTTATCTTGTTATCCTATGACCATGAATGATGCGGTCTAAAGGGATATATCTAAAAAAACTATCAAATAGAAGTTGAGTAACATGAGGATCAAATGAAGACAATTTAGTAACATATCTTGTTAAAATTGCAGTGTATGGTGCTTAATGGTGGCCATCACATATAAAGATATTTTTCAAAATTTGTATTTTATATATATATATATATATATATATATATATATATATATATAATAAGCACGCTACTGCAAAGGAGATTAAGCTTGTTCTGAGTTTTAAACTCTAGAAGGATTAGAAATGCTTAATTTAATGTGACTAAATTGGTCTAGGGCATAGGTGACTATTTTATTTTGCAGCGAGATGTTATCATGTTAGTTAGATAAAAACTTAATATAGTGCTCCCATATTGTTTGCAAACACTCATCAGTCGCACACACCACTAACTTGTACAAAGAGAGTATAATGCATAAGTTTAAAGAGAAAAACACATTTGGTGCTCATTCTGTCTGAATAAGAGATGTTGGATTATGGAGTAGGTCACGTTGACCCATGGAGCATCCACATGGGCCTCATGTTTCATGGATAGTCATCATGTGAATGGGTGCACCTCTTAGTTTCAAAGATCATGTCTATTCGGTAGATACCTATTAGAATGAACGCACCCTTTGGAATTTTCTCTATAAATATGTATTGATACCTCTAAGGTTTCTATTTACATCAAATTATAGAAAATTTGAATGGCCTTGGTTAGTGAGTGTGTGGATATTATTGAAAAATACTCTAGTGCTATTTTTCTTGCCGATAAAAGAAGAAACGAAGAACAGATTGTAAACGAGTCTTCTGAATCCAAAAGTTATGCTTCCGTTTTAATTCGTCTGCATAAGCCTACAATTAAATCATCCCTCAGTTTAATTTCAAAAGGAAAAAAAAAATCTATTTTTTCTGGGTTTTTCATAGATTTCGAAGTCAGAAATTGGGTCAGAAAATTCATCGAAAAATATAGTAGATCCATCGGGGATGAACTGTGAATTGAATGATTCCGGTGTGTTCTTCCTCTTCCTCTACCTCTACACTAGATGGTTCTGGAACAATCGCCGCGCAGAAGATAAGTTGGTGGCGGCGGCGGCGACGACACCATGTTCTCCACCGTCAATCGGCTCTGTCACGGCCTCGATTCCTCCGTCCTTATCCTAATTTAGTCATAGCATTCTCATCTCACTTTGTGCTCCTCTCTACTATTGATTGTATGCTTCACTTCCTTCATTGTTGCGGGTTTTGCACATGCCAATTTCGCCAGCAATAGCCCTTTCTCTGATGATGAAACCTTGTACATCAGGCAACGACAACTCTTGTACTACAGGGATGAGTTTGTAGATAGAGGCGAGAATGCGAGATGGCAGATCTTGAGATATGAGGAATAAATGTAGAGAGAGGAGAGAGAAAGAGAGAGAGAGATGAGTCGGGTGGTAGTTGACGATGGGGGCGGTGGTTTTCCGAAAGGCCGTCAAATTTGGATATTGGATTTTTCATCAATAATGTCAGAAGTGGTAGTGGTGTTGGAGACTGTGACAACACCGGCGGTGGCTATGGATTGGTCTCATTTGTTTGAACTTGCTGAGGATGGGAAGGGGTTGGGGCTGGGGGTGGGGGTAGGGGTAGGGGTAGGGGTGAGAATTAGATGGGTATTTGGGGAGCAGGGGATGGAGGAAGGTTATTAGAAATACACTTTGACCCTTTGTTTTTTAAATTTTTTGAAAATAGATCCACGTGAATTAACTAGACCCTTTAGTTTTGAAAGTTTTTGCAAATAGGTCCCTTTGAATTAGTTAGAACAAAATAAAAAAATTATTTTTAATTTCAAACTAAAATGACATAATTCTCCTTCATTCTGTTAAATTTTAACAGTGTCACTTTAGTCCACAAGCACAGGGAGTAAGTAGTGAAAAAAATACTACAGGGACAAAATACAAAATGGCCTAACTACAGGGATAAAATATAATTAACCCTTTAACTTATGAGTAAAATAAATAAATAATAAATTGATTTCAATATCAATTTTTTGTATGAACCTAATAGGTCACACACAATAAAAATAGAAGTTAAGAAAGTCATTGGAAAAAAAAATAAGTAGTAGTGTTGAACTTTAGAAGTTCAAGGGCCAAAGTAAAAAATATGAAAAGAAGTGGTCCAAAATTTTGAACCCATGTTAGTTATTATTTAAGGGAAGACCAATAGTGGGCGCCCCTTAGAAGAATTTCGGCCAAGCTCATTAGTTTTGGCCAGTTCCCTTTTTCCTGTGTCTATTCTACTGATTTGAATTAAACAACCACTTAAATTTTTAATTCAAATCAAAACTATCTTAGTTTCCTGAGATAAGAATAAAATTCTTAGAAATCACAAAAACACTAGTTGTATTAATCTAGTAATTTTAATATTTCATTCCTTCAAGTGGTATCAGAGCCACGTCCTTGATTAACTTAAAAAAATTATGGTTATGTTTTACAAAATGTTGGATAATATTGATGAAATATCGATTACATCTAAATCCAAAAGAGGTTTTTTAAAAACTCATTTTATAAAAAAATGTTTTTGAAAAATAGAAATTAGGAAATCTGAGGGAACAGTATCACGGTAAAAATCATGATGTCGGTGGGAGCTACAATAGCACAACGACGGCGGCATCAACTCCTCCACCGTGCGCTGCCTTTTGCGGCAGTAAAAGCCCCTATGGGGGCACAGTTGCCCATGTAGGCAACATGTTGTCGTGGTGGTATAGACTACCACGGTGGAGTGGTGGTCGCTCTCGAGGCGATAATACATTTTTTGTTTCGGTGAAATCTAGACTTCTGAAATTCCGTTAGATTATGCAAAATTTAGTCTTTCCCACTTATGAATAAAACTCAAAATTTGACTAAATTATCTAAGTTGAATTCTTTTAAAATATCTTTGAAAAATCTTATCAAATCAGATTTGGTATCTTATCTAAAATTTAAATTTTATAATTCTTAAATTAAACATTTAATTAATCATTTAAATTATTATTTGATAATAATTTATAGATAATAACTATTATTTATTTAAGTTTTATGTGAAAAATTTAATATATAGACCCTAAAAGATATAAAAATGATAATATGGACCCCCAACTACTATAATAAAAATTTTAATCATTATAGATTTTTAGAAAATAGTCTTTTATTTTTTGACAAGTTTTTTTCACATTATCTATATACAATAAATAAAGTTTCTCTTCATTTGAAATATTGCATACACTTATCTTGTCACATTCTAATTAAAACTAAGTGTACGAAACATTTAATGTGTAAAAACTAAGTGTAGTATCAAAAGGAGCAGAGCAGATAAGCTTACTCATTCAAAAATGAGCAAAGCATATCAACTCACTTATAGGTGGAATTTGTCTGTATATTCCCAAGCCAATTTTGGTAGTTTTCGAGTGTTATTATAGTGTTTTAATATGTTTTAATACGTTTTTATTTGTTTTATTATAAATCAGGTGTTTAGGACAAAAATAGATAAAAACGGTCTATAAACGAGCAAATTGGTTGGGCGTCGGTGGAAGAACGATGAAAAAAGTAAGCAAAAAGATCATCCTATAATTGCAACCCACTGCTGCAGCGGTGAAACCACCACTACAGCAATCAAATTACAAGATCAAGCAAAATGTTTCTGCTTGACCACCGCTGCAGCGATCATCCTGTAGAATGCCTACTGACTTCTCACCGCTGTAGCGGTTCGACACCAGCTGGAATTGATATTTTGGTATATTTTCTTGATATTTTTTATCCCTTAATATATTTTCTCTTTCCCCAAACACAAGACCACGTTTTTGGGACTAAAAATGGAGCTCCAAACTTTATCAACCAAGAGAAGATCACAAAGTCAAGAAGAGAAAACGATCTCGGAGCGATTTTAGCGTCGATTCTTCGGATAACGGCTAATCTCCTTGTTTCTCTCTTTATTTCTTAGTTTTGGTTGATAGTTGTATATATATTTAGCTTATATATTATTGTATATGTGGTTATGGCAATGAGAAACTAAACATATATTGTCTAGGGAGCGATTCGTTGTACACTTGTACTTATCCTCCTTAAGTTTTTAGATAATATCAAGATATTCATAACCGATCTAAAAGCAAGGAAATATGATATTTCTAATCAAATTATAGTATAATTACTTCCTCGCATCAAGTTTAGGCATGATTATTCACGTCTGCCACATGATGTTTCCAATCAATCACAAGCAGTCATAGCCTTTCAGATGTAATTGTTTATTGCGTGTTTATATGGCTTGTTTATTTCAATACACAAGCAGTCATAGTGATTACTGAATATCTAATTATTTGTATTTACAGTAATGCATAATGAATATCATGTAACTTATTCAGTAATGATATCAAGATACATTAGTAGTGAATCTTAAATGAAGAGGCAAGGATAAGGATAAACACGAAGGAGAAGACTAGATACCTGAAAGTGTGCAACGTCTCCACTGCCTTCCCTTCTGCTTCACACCTCTTCTTCTACTCGCCACTTTCTGTTCTTATTTGACTTCATTGTCGTTTATTTCCCCCTTCGGTGCTACTTTGCAATTGCCGGTAGGGAGATTTAATTTTTTTAAATATATGTGTGTGCATAAGTTCGTGTGTGCGTGTATATATATATTATATGTGTTTTGTGTTATAATCTGCATGTTTAGTCATTTTTAAGTTTCATTTATTGGGACTTTTTTTCCTTCCTCTCTTCATAATTAATTGTGACACTTCGCCCCAAAATTCAGATACTGCTATGAATTGCTATTGGGATTCCGCTTTTAGCATTTTAAGTATCTACTGAAAATATTTTGCTGAATAAGAAACAAGTGAGTTTTCTATGGGACATCTTTTGTTTTTCTTCATGTTTGCTTATTATGTTAATATATATCGACAGTTGTGTGCTAGCTTTGACAGTGATTTTCACTCCTACATATGCGGGACTCAACTTATGAATAAGTTAGAGAACTGTTGTGAAGAAGGTGCATATTTGCATGACATGTATGTAATAAAACTTCTCCGCTTGTTATTAGTTTCCATCTTTTCTTATATTAAATCAAGGTTATGATAATCATGTTTTCGTGATTAATAACTTTACATAATCTTATGTCGTCAATACTCGCTTTGATTAAGCCAACTCTTTCTATTTGTTAATTTATATTCCATTTATACACAATATGAATGCATAAAATTAATGTAACGTTGCATTTCTTGCTCTCTCGAGGTTCAACGATACTTTCTATGATGGAGTACGTAGATAAAGACTTAATATGCAAGTGAGGCGAAGAAACTCTTCTTTTGTAGATCATTTTCGTCTACCATAGTTAAATATCTGTAGTTTTTTCTCTTCTCATGTGTTATTTAATCCAATTTCAGTTGGTTGGGTCACCGGAATAAAAGTTCACGTTAAATTACGGCCTCTGAAGGGTACGTGCAACGCACGTGCCGTCACCTAGTAACTTATATAAGGTTTAGAAAATTGGGGAAATATAGGAGCAATTCCAATTACCAATTCAACAATTTGCACACTAGATGGCATTTATTAAGCTTTTTGCTTTATGTTTTCGTTCCCTCACAAAACAAGGAAAATAAGAAGAAGAAAAAAGTGTTCCGATTCCAAAAAATTAGCCTACTTTTCTAGGATCAAAACAAAATCAATCATGAATTGTTCTTGTTCGTTTTCCATATAACAAAAAACAGAAACACTCATCAAACGCCACCTCAACAAAAAACTGCAAACAGAAAAAAAAATAATAATAATAATAATTAAAAAAATTATATACGCGTTAGATTTGCGAAAAATAAACTACACCAATAATTTCCAATTCAACATGACTTCAGAGACATCCCATAAACATGTAAAATTGCTGTCTATTCCACTACACAATCTCAAAGAACATTCATCCAATTCTGTTCCTAGATTTCTGTTAATGTTCCCTAAAATTTGGAACGGAAACAAAAATTTGGGAAAAAAATCGTTTGTTCGCAGAAATTTTGATTCTAAAAATCTGGGAAGAGAACAGGACTAGATATTTTGGTTGACATATCTCTGTGTTTTGTTCCCTGTTTTCTGAAAATAAAAAACAGAAATCCGGGAGCGGAAACACGACATATATTCCTAAAGGAGCCAGCAGGCAAACCTTATCACGTTGGCACGGTCTGCAGTCTGATATGTTTGTATTTCTGCTGTGTGTTGAAGCCTCTTGCGCTCTCTGTCAAGCCTTTGGATGGAATTTGTTTCAACACAACCAAACCCTCTTGTAATGCAGCATCAATCTTGCCAACAAAACAAGGGGGGAAAAAAACATTAATAGAAAATAATGTAATTTAGCCACAATTGATGCGGGCTAGGGCTTGCAATGATGGACAATATTTTTTGTAGAATTTATTTATTTTGTTGGGGAGACTAGCGTAATTTCTTGGGAACAAGTACCCGTGGTTTCAGAAAAAAATATAACCTATATTTATCAATTCAAATGATTTTTGAAAATATGTACTACATTTTGAAAATACAGAGCATGGGTTTGATGGAACGACTCACAAACACTAGCCGTGGCTCTCAACCTGTGGCAGACTATCTCGGCACAATCTGTGGAATTGCTGATGACTTAGCTCTAATCGACCAATCAATTACGGACTCTCATCTGATCAATTTTGTGCTTAACGGTATTCGCACAGAGTTAAAGGAGATTGCTGCAGCAGTAAGGGCCCAAGACACCATTATTACATTTGAGGAATTTGATGATAAAATACGAACTCTTCCTTGGGCATGAAGAGAGTCAAAATAATACCACTAGCACTGCCAATGTTGCTCGCTTTCCTCAATCCAAAACTCAAAATCAGGGGAACAAAAATAACCAGTCAAACCGTGGAAATGAATTCTCCTTCAACAATCAAGGCCAACGTCAAAACAATCAGGGGAATCACTCAGATGCCAACAATAGAGGAAACAACTTAAATAACTTTGGAGGTAACAACTTCACCACCTCTGGAAGCAACTTTAACCGGAACCCCAATGCTAATATCATTTGTCAGTTTTTTGTGACACACGTGGTCATACTGCCCGTGTTTGACGTTCTGTCAAACGACTTGTGCAACAATCCATAGCTAATCCCACTACTACCGATGGAGGTGGTTATTCTTCCACTAGGCTACTTGATTCTGGGGCTTCACATTATGTTACTTCAGATATGAGCAATCTTTCCATTCGCGAACCTTATGAAGGAGCTAATGACATCATTATTGGGGACGGTACAGGTTTAAGCAACAATCACACTGATTCCTCTGAACTCTACTCCTTCTAGCTCTTTTTCCCTCTCTTTTTCTTTTTTTGGGTACAAACATAGGGGGAGAGAGTCTTGAACACTAGACCTGCCACATCCAATCTTCCTATTTAATCAATGCACCAGAATTCTAAATTCTGATTTGCAATTTTTGTAAGACTAATCACACGTTCATTGAATTCTTTCCTTCATCTTTCTGTGTAAAGGATCTAGCTAAGGGGGGCACTTCTAACACAAGGACAGAGTAAGAACAATGCAAACGAATGGCCAAGCATAAGGGAATTTGAACTAATAGGAAAACAAGCTTGGGTTGGTATTAAGACCACCATTGATCATTGGCATTGATCGACTTGGCCATCCACACTCAAAAGTCCTCACTCATATTGTCTCCACATCCAATTCTTCCTATTTAATCGGGTTAGTCCAAATTTTCCTTCTGCAATTCTTGTCAATGTAATAAGAGCCACCAATAACCATTTGGTATCTCTACTTTAAAAAGCCGTGGTCTATTAGATCTGATTTACACCAATATTTGGGGCCCTCTCCTATTCGTTTTATGGACGGTTACTCTTACTATATTATATGGGTTGACCACTTTACAAAGTATTTGTGGTTGTTTTCATAAGCAAATAAATTTCACTGTTTCCAAAATTCAAGCTTATGGTTGAATTATTTTTTTTAAACATCTATAAAAACAATTTATTCCGACAACGGTAAGGAAAATCAAGGGCTCAAAACAATGTTTGAAAGCAATGGTATTCAACATCAATTGTCTCCACCATACACTCCTCAACGTGTAGCTTCCGTTGAAAGACTTCATCGGCATGTTGTTGAAACCGGCCTTACTTTACTCCATTGTGCATCTCTCCCATTGTCCATTTAGTCTTTTGCTTTCAAAATTGTTGTCTATCTCATTAATAGACTCCCTACACCTATTCCCAATCAAGTCACCTTTTGAAAGTCCCTTTCACACTCCACCAAATTACTCTAAGCTGAGTATTTGGATGCCTTTGCTTCCATTGGCTTCGTCTCTACACAAATCACAAATTTGACCAACGCTCCAGCTCGTCTTTTCTTTGGTTATTACAACATGCATAATTCATATATATTTTTTGAGCCAAATATACATAATTTTATCTCTCTTGGCATTGTTCTATTTGTTGAAGATTTCTTTCCATCCTTACCTATGACTTCCTCTTTTGATAAGGTCAACATGTTACACACTTGATAAATGGGCATCTATTTCATCGTCTCCCTAATTTCTTAACTCTGAAATCTCATCATCCCCTTAGGAAAATCAATCTCTTCCACCAGCCTCTCGACCGTCTTCCTCTCAAGAACATTGTTGAACTTTGTCTTGTCCAATCACAAATCATACAATGGACCCTACTTGGTCTCCCTCTTTGTCCTCCTCACAAGGGTCACCTCTCCAATCTCACTTGCCTTCATCCTCGCCTACACCGCCAAAGGCCAAACCATCAATTTAAGTACCAACACAAGCTCCTCTATTCACTACAGATTCCCCTGCTGCAGCACTATCTGTGGATAGTGATTCAACTTCCTACTCAAGCACGAATTCGCTCCCGGTCCGATTCAACACTAGCCACCACTTCCGCCACATCCTCTCCAAATCAAACCGATCAACCAAATATCCACACCATGGTTACTTGATCAAAGAATAATATCTTTAAACCACTCACCAAGTTTTCCTTGCCTGCCATGAAACACCCAATCCTTCAAACACTCAAACCAAACAATGTCACCCAAGACCAATACATGATTTGTTTTTAGTCCTTCTGGGATCGGGTCTTATAGTAGGAGCCTATAAGGCCAATACATGATCCCCGCATCACAATTCCATTTTTGTCTAAATTGCGGAGTAAATGGATTTCTAAATGTGGTATTTCATTAGTGACCGGCCTTAAAGATCCAAAATGGAGAGAAGACGTGCATTGATGCTCTCATCAAGAATGGAACCTGGGAATTAATTCCCCAACAAAATCATCAAAATCTTATTGGATGTAAATGGGTATTTCGTGTTAAACATCACCCTGATGATGGTATTGATCGTTACAAGGCTTGCCTTGTAACCAAAGGCTTCAATCAACGGCCGAGCATTGACGATCATGAGACTTTTAGTGCAGTGGTCAAACCACCAACTATACATCTTGGGATCTCCATTATCCTTTCCCGCGGTTGGCTTGTTCATCAGCTTGATGTGAACAATGTTTTCTCAATGATTCCCGCCTCAATTATGTATCACCTCCATAAGTCACTTTACGGGCTCAAAAAGGCACCCCGTGCATGGTTTAATGAGTTGAATACATTTCTACTATCTATTGGATTTGTCCAACTCTAAGTCGGACACATCACTTTTTTGTTTACACTTATAATTCTGCCATGGTTTACTTCTTGGTGTATGTGGACGATTTAATCATAGGTAGCGCTCCCATAATTGTCAAACAAATCATTGCATCACTTGCCCGTTGCTTCTCGATCAAGGATTTAGGAGTTCTACACTACTTTCTTGGTGTTGGGGTTATTTTATTGAGGTTATTCCAAGTACCGATGGTTTGTTTCTTTCTCAGCACAAGTACATTAAGGATCTTCTCGAGCGTTTCAACCTTGATGAAATAAAGGATGCACCTCAACCACACTTGAGGTGGCTCCGATAGATGTGCAAAATTTAGAATCCTAATTGGAGGAATGCAATATCTCTCCCTTGGTCAGATATTGCTTATGCCATTAATAAGCTCGCCCAATTTATGCATCTTCCTACACAATCCCATTGGACAGTTGCTAAACGCTTACTTCGGTATCTAAAACACACTATTCATCATGGTCTCTTTCTTCATCATTTACAGTCGCTCCACCTTCTCTCCTACTCCGATGCAAATTGGGCTGGTAATCATGATGACTGCACCTCTCAGCATATTATATTTTTCTTGGCTCCAACTGTAACCCTTGGTGCTTCAAAAAGCAACAAACTGTTGCAGGATCCTCAACTGAAGCCAAATATTGTTCTGTAACATCTACTGCAGTCAAGCTTGCATGGATCAACAACCTCCTCAAAGAACTTGGTGTCTCCTCCACTTACGTTCCATGTATTCTGTGTGATAATATTGGCGCCACTTGTGTGCAAATCCAGTTCTCCGCTCTCGCATGAAACATATAGACATTGACTATCACTTTGTTCGCAATCAAGTTGCCAACAGGTCCCTTCAAATTTCTCATGTTTCCACTCATGATCAACTTGCAAACGTTCTCACCAAGCCATTGGCCAAGACTCATTTTTCTCTACTTCAGCCTAAGATTGGTGTCTCCGCTGAAAGCACCGTCTTGTGGGGGCATATTAGGAAGAACACATAGACAACTCTAATCATGAATATTTCCATGTATAGTTGTTCCTACTTTTTAGGAATTTTGCATTCATATCTGATTCCTAGTCTTTAGGTAATCAAAATTTATTTTCATTTATGGCCTTTGGCCATTTTGATTTTATTTCCATGTATAACTGGAAACCTCTTCCATAAATTTGTATACCATCAAGGAATAGAGTAACCGATGCAATTCCCAAAACATGCAGACCTTTTTTTCTTTTACCTACATTCTGTTTACAGTACTTTTTCACCTCTTCTAATAGTTCTTCGACTTACTTTTATCAACAGTAAATTCTCTCTTTCAAGGTCAACATACTTACACTATTTTTAATTCTTCATTCGCATATAAGAAAAAAAAAATAGAAAAAAAGTAAAATTCATTTTTAAAAAAATCATATGGCTGTAAAAATTGGTGCACATCTTAAAATCAAAATAATATTTCATATCAGAGTTGATTAACCTACCCGTTCTTGAGCAGTTGCATTGAACTTTTGTAGCAAAAAGGCTTTGGGATCCATTTGACCGGGGGGCCTTCCAATTCCTATTAGGAAATTTATAGATTATGGTCAGCATTGGACAAAAATAGATGCAGCAAAGGAAAAAAAATATTAAGATAGAAATTTTTGTGCTCAAACTTACCAATCCTCAACCGAGCAAAATCTTTGATCCCGCGAAAATGATTGATCACACTTTTCAAGCTAGAAGTACCATTCAACAAACACAAACCCCCAATTTTATAATGGATACAGCAGTTTAGGCCCTGGTTGTTTAGGGTTGTTGTTCCCAGATATCTGCTTCTGTTCCTAAAAAACTGGGAAACAAAACAGATCTTTGGGAACAAAAGATATTTTTCTGATTTTCTCTGTTTTGCTTCTACATTTTTTGAACAAATTTCTGCAAACAGAGACATTAAACAATACTAGGTGTCATACTGGGAACAGGGTATTTCTCTTGCCTGCTGAAACTATATTCCAGAGGCAACCTAAAGTTATAGCTTTCAAGGCTGGACAAAAGAAATATGCTCTTAGTTGCCCCCAATCAAATTTTAATGGGGGAAAAACTCTTAAAATAATAAGGTTAATTTTGCTTAACCTAAGCCAACGCATGCTTGAGGAGCTACACTGTGTCATCTGTGAATGCATGTACAGATTTATTATGTATGAGAATAGTGTTTCCATGGGCAAGTTACATATTACAGCCCAAAAGAAAATTTGCTTTGAAGTTAATTGTATATTACTCAATTTGTATTAAGTAGCGATTTTTATTTTCTTTGAAGTCCTGGCTCCACAAATCAATATTCAAATAAACATGTTTAGCCAAGTAACATTTTTGTATCAAACTACACCTGGTTAGTAGAGTATTATATTTAAAAGAGACTTATCTACTTGTCAAAGTAGACATAACTTAGATTGGAAAATATGTGTTAAATCAGAACCCTAATTTAGATTGGAACCAACTACATAGAGCTACTTTAATCATACCCGTTATGGCTTCCATGACCTCCATCGTGATTGAGGCGAAGAACGCCGCATGGTAGATTCATGTCATCGTGAAACTACAACCACAAAACGTTAAGCGCAAATACAGTTATCTATGCGATCAATCACCGAAAGTTGAGAAGTGCACATATAATCAATTCTATAGGATACTATACCACGAGAACACGGTTAAGAGGAAGCTTATAATAAGCAGCAAGTGGTCCAGTCTGCAATTAAGAGATAAGTTATTGGCTAAGAAAATCTAATGTACGAAAGCTCTGGGGAAAAAAGAACTCTTTTTGCTAAAAGCAGCAATATTTTTTGCTAAAAAGCAAAAAAGTACTTTAAAAATTGTTAGCAAAAGGAACCCCTGAAATTCTTCTTCTTCAAATATAAAATAAACCACAATAATAGAAGACCCAAAAGTTCTTTCTGAATTTATTGGAGTCCACAAAAATATCTCAGTTGTTTGCGTTCGTATATCCAAGACCATGAATATTTCACAGGTAGAAACCTATAAAATCATGATTTCTTTAAGGTCATTTAAATTGCTTACAGATTCACCGCTTAAATTCATATAGGTCTGAGGCTTTGCAAGAAGCACTGGAACACCACCAATGGAGCCTGAGGTGAAAGAGAATTCAACTTATGAAGTTCACATGAACAAACACGTAGTGAACAGCGAAGTGAGCCAATTGATACAATGCCAGACCTTGCCCACAAATGGCTTTGCAATGAACCATGTCCATAGGAATCCCAACCGAGGCTGCAAATGCATCAATCATTTCAAATCCTACCTGTTTCCCAAAGGGGGAAAAAAGAAAGAAATATGTAGTTAATTAGTCATTTGTGAAATTAAAAATTAAACACCATTTGTTAATGGTTTTTTAAAGTACTTTTTAAAATAAAGACGGTTAGTTAGACAAATAAATACTTTTAGTTAAAAATAAGATAAAAAAATCAAAAGTTTCTTTGACAAAGCGTAATATCTTAGTATTATCGAGGTCCTAGTCCATCGATCTCTTAAAAAATAAATTTCCGCTTTTCGAAAGAAGTACTTAAAATCATATTTTTACTTTTTTTTTAATTTTTTTTTTTATTTTTAGAATTACTTCTTTAAAGTGCAAAATTTAAAATTAAGGAACTTTTTCCTTAAAATCAAAAAAAGTAATTAAAAGGAAAAAAAAAAGTTACCAAGAGGTGCCTTAGTTTTTTTGTTTTTTTCAGACAACCATGATATTAGATTAGTAATTTACATTGTGTCTTGTCCCCTTGTATTTGTCACCAGGGTTTCCTAAACCCACAAAGAGCCATGGTTGAGGAGAAGCAGTACAGAAACAACGCCTAGAAAGCCTGCTAAGCATCTTCACTCATCTCCTCAGCTAAATTCACTATACTGCAACAAGCCAAGAACATAGACATATGCATGCATTTATGAAACAGTCTTGTGAAAATATGCTTCTATGAACCTGAAAACACAAAATCAACATAAAAACAAACCCGCACACACATATGCATAACCTGTTTTGTTATAAAGAAGAACTAATTGAAAATCTAGTTCCGAGTTTTTCAACATTATCTACTTCTATGATTCTTAAAAACTGCATATCTTACAGCATCTCAATGGCAAATGCAATATATAATGCATTTTGCTTTAATCGCCTTGACTACTCATTTCAATATCTCACTCCAACGCAGTAGGCAAAGAAGGATAAAGTTTGTATGTATAGAAATAAGGAAGAGAAAGTATGAAGTTGTAGATTGGGGAAGGAAGAAGCACATGAACCGTTATTTCCTATATCCTATTCACAGTAGAATCAAATTATCTTTGTAAGGAAACTACAACTATAAAAAGCAACATTGAATGATTAGGTTTCAACAAACCAGAATTTCGATTGCGAGTCGCCAAACAGTGAAATATCTTCAAGCAAACATGTACGTTCACGAAGTTTCTTCAGACAACTACTTCAACTGAACCCTAAATCTTGAGCAATAGCTTGAATTCTTCAAGCAGCAGGATCCGCCACCTCCACGGCCACCGGTGGTATGCCGTTCTGGCTACCCCCTCGGTTTCCCTTTCAGAAATGCTGTTAATCTCAAAACTATGAATAATCTATTCTAGAGTTGTTTACCTCCTTTCTCGCTTTCTTTACCTCCATAGGATTAAAAAATAGTGGCATTTAGCGTGAGGGCCCTTTTTTGGATTTTCATTAACCAATTAAATTCAATTATTTATTTTTTCACCAATAATTCCTTTTGCCATTTTTCTGACTAAAATACCTCTTATTCAATTTTCATCCCTGCTTCCATATTCCACCGTCCCTATTCACGCATCTCCGCCTTCCCATTTCATATTCCACCGTCTTGTTCCCCCTACTTCTATATTCCATAATTTACCATCTTGTTCACCTATCTCTGCCGTCGTCGTCACTGGTCGTCTCTACAGTCGCAGTTTGTGTTGCCGTTGTCGTCGCTGTCACCGTTGCCTTCTCTATTCATCTTTGCCGTCGTTGTCGCCGGCCCCATCACTATTCAAAATCGATATCGCCGTCGCTGTTTGCCTTCGAAATCGACGTCACCGTCGTCGATTCTTCACCGTTGTTGTCGTTGTTCTTGTTTTGATTCTTCGCCGTAGCCGTTTATTGTTCGATTCTTCGCCGTTGCAGTTCGCCATTGTCATTGACAGAATTTTCATAGTCGCATCCCTGGAAAGAATTTTCGTTTACAATTAAAAGTATTTATTACATTTTTGCCCCACATTTAATTTAGTTTCAACTTTTTTTTTTTTACACTTCCATCCCTAAACTTCTAATCAATCCAAATCACTGTCTATACTAAAACAAAAATTGTGCATGTTGAATGAAACACTCAATCCAAACATGAGAGGTAACTTCTCATTATGTCCAAATTTGATAAAATCAACCGAATAACAACCAAGAAAGTGTTGATACACACAAATAATATACGTGTTTAATATAACACTGTCTAATATGTCAAAATATTTAAAAATAATATGCGTGTTGAATGTAACATTGCCTATTGTTTTCAAACTTTATTTTTAGAATGTTGTTGAATATAATCTAGTTGAATCAATTTGCGAAATATTCAAAAATAATATGCTTGTTGAATGTAACATTGTTTAATATTCTCAATTGACCCCCAATTGTTTTCAGTGTGTGTGTTAAATGTAACACTTTCTAAAAATTGCTAAATTTTCAAAATCTAAAGTGTGTGTTCAATATAACACTGTCTAATCGTGTTGAAAAGTTCACGATTCCACAGATGTAACTAGGGTTTCAATTAAAAAGAGTATTTATTACATTTTTGCCCATATTTAATTTAGTTTCAATTTTTTTTGTCTTTTTTTTTTTTTTTTTTTACATATTCGACACTAAACTTCTAATCAATCCAAATCATTGCCTGAAACTACACAAACTATGCATATTGAATGTAACACTGTCTAATCTGCCAAAAATATTCAAAATTTTGATAAAACCACACTGAATAATCTGGTTGTGTGTGTGTTGAATGTAGCAGTTCCTAATATTACCAAAATTTTAAAATTCAACATGCATGTTGAATGTAACACTATTTAATCGTGTTGAATGTAATATTGTCTAATATTCTCAAAAATTAATTTTTATAATTCAGCAAATTAAACCTCATTGTTTTCAGTGTGTTTCTTGAATGTAACAGTTTGAATGTAAAACTGTCTAAATCTTGCTTGGATACCGAAACAACATGCGTGTTGAATATAACATTATCTAAAATTCTAAAAAATCAGTTTTTAGAATTCAACAAATTGATCACCTCAATTGTTTTCAGTTTGTGTTGAATGTAACACTGCTTGATATTGGCAAAAAAATTCAAAATTCAGAGTACGTGTTGAATGTAATACTGTCTAATCGTGTTGAATGTAACATTATCTAATATTCTCAAAAATTAATTTTGAGAATTCAACAATTGAACCCCATTGTTTCCAAAGTGTGCGTTGAGTGTAAAAATTTGAATGTAACACTGCCTAATCTTGTTTGAACGTAATCTAATTGAACCAATTTGTTTCAAAATAATATCAAACATTCATGTTGAAATGTAACATTTTTTTACTAAAACATCATAGATAACTTCTCATCAATCCAAAACATAGCAAATAAACTTCAAAAAATCCAAAAATGGGTGATGAAATGTAACAAAATTCAAAGTGTGTGTTGAATGTAACGTTCAAGAGAACGTAATCTGATTAAACCAATTTGTTTCAGAATAATATCAAAACATTTATGTTGAAAATGTAAACATTGTCTGACTACAACATCATAGATAACTTCTCATCAATCCAAACCATAGCAGATAACTTCAAAAAATCAAGTGGGTGTTGAATGTAACAAATTTAAAGTGTATGTTGAGTGTAACGTTCAAAATCAGATCTAGCAAACAATCAAGAAAAATCATGGGAATCAACCAAAAATCGGATCTAAGCATACGTGTGTTGAATGTAATTGAACACATAATCGATCAACGCTATTGATCAAACCACGAAAACACAAACTGAAATACCGCATCAAACACGAAACGATCACACATGAACTCCAAAAGAGTAAAGGGGATCTGTAAATATGATTACCAGAACTTCAAATTCGGAATCGCCATACAAAAAAAATCAAATGATTAATCACCTCTTTTCCCCATCGTCGTAAGGGGGGTAAAAAATCTAGCAAACTCCAAAGGATCTGTTCAATTTAGCAAAATGAACAAATTCATTTTCATGTGAGATTGTGAAATCGAACAAATTCATTTTGAATGTATCATTGTCTGAAATCGAACAACTTCATTTTTGAATGTGACATTGTCTGAAATCATTAATTTCGTCAATGATTTCATCCCTAGAAGTAATGTGCATAGAAACAAAGAGAGAGAAAGGGGGAGACCTGTGATTGTTCCATGAACAACGGTTCCGTTCTCGAGGTCAATTGACATGGTCTCGTTGTTGAGCTTTATCAAAAACCTGGTTATATGCATCAAATCGAAGAAACAAATCAAATATTTAGGGCATGACATGCGATCAATTTAACGATTTGGCTTTAAATTAACACGATAATCATGAAAATAAGATGAAAATAGAGACGATAAACCTACCTGATGAGCTTTATTTTATGAGAATCAAATTTGATTGACGCTAGGATTTAGTGTACACAAAATCGGAAATAGCAACCGATCGGATCTAATTGATGAGGGAGACGACGATATCGATCAGCAAGGCAAGAGCTACTAGGGTTAAACATGCAACAGGAGCAACACGATAATTTGACATTTGAGGTTTTTTAAAAATGGGACTAATCAATTCAAAAAATGATTAGGATGAGAGTTTTTGGTTCAATTTTAACTAATTAGGCTTTATTGGTAGAGGAAAAGTTATTTTGGGAGTTAATGGTAATTTGTCCTAAAAAATAAAATAATTGGTCTTCCAAATAACGGACTTAATTTTAAAAAAGTGTTGCTTAAGACATAAATTTTAATTTAGTCTCTTAAATTGGGTTTTGATTGAGTTTTAGTCATGTATAAGCAATACAGAGATTGTAGAGAGAACTTTGGTGAGTAAATTCATATTATAGTGAATATTAGTTATATGTAATTAATATTAGTTACACTTTAATAATTAACATATATTTACATATATCTATGTAATTTTGGTTACATGTACTTCTGTAATATTAGTTACATGTTACAAATTACATATATTTGTGTAATATTTGTGATATTTAACAAATATTACACACATAAATTAGTTTAAAATTAGTTACATGTATTTGCATAAATTTAGTTGTATGTTACAAATTACATGTATTTTGTGTAATATTTGTTACATCCAACAAATTTTTACATACAAATTAGTTACATGTTACAAAATACAAGAGTATTTGTTAGAACTTACAAAAATTTGCACATAAACTAATTACATGTAATTGAGCGAGTACAGACGCGTGTATTGAACTTTCGTTTTTTTAATAGTTGAGATTAAAATACGAGTTGCTTCCGCCTTTGGGACTTTTTAAAAATTAAGGGCAAATTAAGGGACTTGCCACCGAATACCCCTTAAAAAAATTAACAATTACCTGACTTGGGTTAAGTTTAACTTATTTTCAGAATTAGAGTTAATCGACCGTATCGCAGCCGATTTCAAATTTTTTATTATTTTTTTAATATACATAAGAAACCGGCCCTCTCAGGCCTGTTTGAAGTAGAATGGGAGCACCGGCCCTCTCAGGGCCGGTGCTCATGCACCAAAATATTAGGAGGACCTGCAAAAATATAGTTCTCCTTTCACAAAGCAGGCCCACCCTATTCCCCCTCCTGCTAACCCCCAACACAAATATTTTTAATTTTTAAAAATTAATATATTTATCTACTTTATCTTCTTTTTTTTTTTTTAATATTAATCAATGTAATAATCTCTTTTTATTTATAATGTATTTAAATATATTGATTTTGAAAAAATAATAATGAAAAACTCAATTCATCGTCTCCCTCTTCTATTTACTCCCATTTTTCTCCAAATTCTAATATTTTTTTTTAATTTAATTTTAAAAATTATAGACAAAAAAAAAATCATTAATTTTTAAAGTAAATTTTATTTTTAAAAAATAAAATATATTATTTCTTAAAAGTAGACTATTATCAAATTAATAATTTTAAAAAATCAAATTTAAATAGAGTTTTCAAATCATTCACTAATCCATTTTCAGCTTATAAGTTACATTATGGTGTGTTACAAACAAAGTTTATGTAAAAAAAATTGATCTATTTAGGCAACGGATAGGGTACCGTTCACCGACCCCAAGGCCAACGTTTGGAAATTGGCCGAAATAGACAAAAAAAAATTATTTACATAAACTCTGGATTTTTCGACAATTTTGAATGCACAAACGATACCCTATCTATTACCTAAATAGACTAACTATTTTTTCTTTTTAACATAAACTTTGAAAACTCTGTTTAAATTTGATTTTTTAACGTAATGTAACTTACAAGATTGAAAGCAAATTAGTAAATGATCTGAAAACTCTGTTTAAATTTGATTTTTTAAAATTATTAATTTGATAACAGTCAACTTTTAAGAAATAAAATATAAAATAAAATCTACTTAAAAATTAATGATTTTTTTTTTTTTTTTTTGTGCCTATAATTTTTAAAATTAAATAAAAAAAATATTTGAATTTGGAGAAACATGGGAGTAAATGAGAGAGGAGATGATGAATTGAGTTTTTCATTGTTATTTTTTCAAAATCAATATCTTTAAATACATTATAAATAAAAATAAATTATTAAATTGATTAATATTAAAAGAAAAAAAAAAGAAGAAGATAAAAGTAGATAAATATATTAATTTTTAGAAATTTTATTTTTTCAAAAAGTTAATTTTGGTTTATTAAAGTTAAAAAAAAAAAATATGTTGGGGGTAAGGGGAATAGGGTGGAGGACCTACTAAGAGCATGTCCCTTGCTTTGTGTATGGGGGGCTTGTAAAAAAGCAGGCCCCTTTGACGTTTGGTGCATGAGCACCGACCTTAAGAGGGCCAATTGTCATAGACTTATTTTTTCCGAAGTAACCGTGCGGCACATAGCCTTGATTCCAACCTCTTGGAAGGACTAAGTAATCCTTACCAAGACAATCAACCAGCCAAAGGAAGCTAGAAAGCTTTAGAGAGAGAGAGTTAGGGAGAATGAGAAAGCTTGTATTGCAATTCTCTACTTGGTGATGAGAAAATGAGCTCTCTCCCCTTTATATAGGCCAAAGGCTTTACAATTAACGACCGAGATCATTTTCATCTAATGGCTACAATATATTATCTAGAGAATTCTACTAGATTTGCAAAGGAAAGTTCTAGATTGGATTCCTCTAGAAGGGTGGGGAAGATAAGGGAGTTATCTAGGGTGCTCTAGAGTTCTCTACAATATCATAGAATATTCTAGAAACTATAGAGCTTCCATGGTAACTCTCTTCCCTACACCTATATATACATGACTTGGCCTTCATACTTAGAGAATCCTACAAGGAAGGGTGCCAAAGTTTAAGGGACGTCACATTTTCCTCTACTTATTCTTGTGACGCCCTCGTCGCGTGTTCGTCCTTGAACCTATGTATATAATTTGTGAATTTCAATAGTAAGTCTTCGCACTCCTAGCTTGCTTCGCTATCCGAAAGGTTCTTCCACTTGACTATGTACTCGTGGTAGTTCGGCACACCTCTCCTCCGTATAACCCGATTGGCTAGTATTCATTCAACCTCTTTGTCAAAAGAGGTTATTACAGTAGTTGGTGCCCTTTTTGATGGCCCACGTCTAGTTCTTCCATATCTTCATGGTACGGCTTCAAGAAGCTAATGTGGAAGACATAGTATATCTTCAACTTTGGTGGGAGAAGGAGTTTGTACGAGACCTTCCCCACATGTTTTATTATCAAAAATAGACCCTCGTAGCATCGAATAAGGCCCTTGTGAACTTTCCTTAGAGTTTTGAATTGTTGTGGCAAAAGTTTCACAAGAACCAAGTCGCCCTCGTTGAACTCTAACAGTCGTCTAAACTTATCCACCCATTTCTTCATCTTCTTGGCCGCTTTGTCCAAATATGCTCTAGCTATATCGGTTTGTTCGTTCCATGCTTTCGCAAACTTGTACGCAGTAGGACTCCTCCCATCGTAGCTTACTGCTAAGGTGTTGAGCATTAAAGGCTGCCTTCCCGTAACAATCTTGAAAGGGCTTTGATTTTTCACCTTGTTATTTTATAGGTTGTACAAGAATTGTGCCACGTCGAGCAGTTTGGCCCAATCGGTTTGATTGGCACTTACATAGTGCTATAAATATAACTCCAACAATGCGTTAATTCGCTCCGTCTACCCATCGGTTTGTGGATGTGAATTCTATTCCTTTTCATAAACAAAAGATTGTCCCTTACCCAAAAGTGTCTCATCTTTCCCTCGTTAGCTATATTAATAAGGCTCTTGGCTAGTGGGTTATGTTGTAGTCCCTTTTTTATACAATCCACCAAAGCGCATTTCGGATTACTAATAGATGCTAGCTCGACATTACTACTTAAGGCATCGGCTACCATATTAACCCGTCTAGGCTTATACGCAAGTCAATAGTCAAACTCAGCAAGAAAATCCTACCACCATGCTTGCTTCAAGCTCAACTTCTTTTGCGTTTGGAAATAGCTTGTGGAAATATTGTCGATCATAATGACAAACTGAGACTCCAACAGATAGTGCCTCCAAGTTCGTAGGCAATGAACAACAATAGTCATTTCTTTATCTTGGATAGTGTAACACCTCTCGGTGTTATTTAGCTTTTGACTCTCGTATGCCACAGGATGCCCTTCCTGCATAGGAACACCCCCAATAGCAAAGTCAAAGGCATATGTGTGGACCTCATATGTCTTGGAGTAATCAGGTAAGCACATGACCGGATCCTCCGAGATGACATTCTTCAAATTGACAAAGGCACGTTAGCATTTCTCGAACCATTCCCATGCCTTGCCTTTTTCAATAGATTGATAAGAGGGGCGGTTCAAGCTGAATAACTCATTATGAAGCGCCGATAATAGTTGACAAGTTCCAAGAAAGAACGTAACTCCATTACTTTCGTGGGTGGTTCCCATTCTTGAATTGCCTTCACCTTGCACGTTTTTATCATTATCTTTCCTTGCCACACCTTTTGGCCAAGGAAGGATACTTCTTCTTGGGTAAGTGAACACTTTCTAATTTAACATAAAGCTTGTTTTCCCGTAGTACTTAGAAGACTTATTTGAGATGTTGGATATGTTCATCCAAGGTCTCATTATAGATGAGGATATCATCCAAGTAGACTACGACAAAACAATCAAGGAACTGGTGGAAAATCTTGTTCATTAATGTACAAAAAGTAGCCGGTGCATTGGTGAGACCGAAGGGCATAATAAGAAATTCGAAAGAACAGTACCTTATCACACATCTCGTTTTAGACTTGTCTCCTTCGACAATCTGGACTCTATAGTATCTCGAGCGTAAGTTCAGATTGGTAAAGTACTGTACTTTAGGGAGTCGATCAAAGAGGTCCACGATCAAAGGAATCGAGAACTTGTTCTTGATTGTGACCTTGTTGAGCGCCCGATAGTCAATGCACATTCGCAACGAGCCGTCATTTTTCTTTTGAATTAGCACCACTGCCCCATACGGTGCTTTGGACACACTTAAGTGCCCGACATCCAATAGTTCCTTGAGTTGCCTCCTTAACTACTTGACTACGGGAGGCGACATTTGATAGGGTTCCATAGCTGTAGGTTTGGCACTCAGTTCCAACTCAATCTTGTGGTCCACCCCCCTCCAGGGTGGTAGCCTTTTCGACAACTCTTTCGGCATAACATCCTTGTATGCCTCAAATACATCTTTGATTTCTCTTGGCACCTTGGGCAAGTCGAGAACTAATGGGTCTTCAGACATTTCTTTCACCACCGCAAGATAGCTGGCTTTCTCTTTCTTAAAGGCCTTTCCGAATTGCATAGCAGATATGGCTTGTTTTCGATCTTAGTGGTGCGTTCTATAGGAACTATGCAAGCCTTACCACTATCTATAATACACATCGGATTTGCAAAAGAAATAGGGGAAGCTTTTACCTTATCAAGAAATTTCATCCCGATCATGACCTTGAAGTCATCAATTGGTACCACCTACATATCCATCGTGCCTTCCCATTGTCCAATGTTAGCACGTATGCCTCGTGCCATGCCTTATATCAGTTAGGCCGCCAAGTTCACGGCCTTCATTCTACATTTTTCCTTAATGAAATTGAGCTTTAGTCTTTTTACCTCATCCGCCGAAACAAAGTTATGACTTGCTCCGGTATCGATTAGGGCCCTTAGTAAGAAACCCATTGCTTCAACGAACATTAGCCCCTTAGGCGGAGCTTCCGGAATGAAACATTTATCCTTAATGGCGTTTAATAAACGAAGAGAGCCCATGTGTACCTCGTATTCTTGTTGACTATGTTGTTCATCATACTTCATTGTCATGACGTTAAGGGCTTTTTGTTTAGGACACTCTCACACCCAATGTGGCCCATCGCAAATGAAATAATTGCTTTTGGGTCGAGGGCGGTCCTTGTCCTTGGCATTCCACGACTTTTCTTTTCTGCAACGAGGGTTTATGACCCCCAACGTCTTGAGGTACTTTGTCGCCCCTGCCTTTTACCGGATTAAACTTATTGGGTTTTTCTTTCGTCTTAGGTACTCCTTCCTTTGACTATAGTCGATAAGCGATTCCGTTGCGACAATAGCATCGGAGAGACTTTGCATGCCTCGATGTCTTAATTTCGTCTTGGCCTAATTTTGCAACCCATCAATGAAGTATAATAATTTATCCTTATCGGCCAAATCCAAGAATTCCAGTGTCAGAGTGGTGAACTCCTTCATGTAATCAGATATTGACCCAGTTTGTTTAAGCTGGTGAAGCTTCTCCCTTACTTCCGCTTCAGCATTTTCAGGATAAAATTGTTTCTTGATTTCTCTTTTGAAATCATTAAAGGTATCAATTATACACGTACCTTTAGAGATTTTCTCGTCTTTCCAGCACCACTACAATAAGGCCGTATCCACAAGGCACGTCACCACATTGTTGATCTTGGAGGTCTCATGTACCGTCCTCTTTGCAGTAAAATATCTTTCTAACTCCCAAAAGAAATTATCCATATCCCGAGCGTTCTGCCTACTTGAGAAAGTGTTTGTGGTAGCGCGTAAATACGCCCCTACTTTCACTCACAAGTATATGAGTTCAAGTTTTAGTATAGATCGGGAAAGTTAGGGTTATCGTGTTCACAGGAATTGGTTTTTACTATTATTGAGTACCATGTTTGTCATGACCTAACTTTATTTAGGCGAAAATAAATGTGTTTAAAATTAATAATACTAATACTAAGTTAATTAATCTAATTAAATTAACTATACTAATACTATTATGAGATGTTTAGGGAAAGTATTGCCTAGGGATTAACTTTTGTTTACAAAAACGTGTTTGGTCTCGTTTTAGTTTACGTTAACGGCGTTCGACTTATCCGACAATCTCAGTTTGTAAACTCCCCCTCTACCTCTCCTGAGTGTAAGACTAGAGAATACATGACTTCGAGTCAACGAAGAAGTCCCCATCAACGTCTTAACGACCCTAGGTCACGTGAGTCTTGCCCCAACGTCATCGATTGTACACAATCCAACTCTCTCACGGGTTATTGGATCATGGCGTTCGTTTATTGTAGTCCGAATTTGGGATTTGTCAAACCCTATATTCTCATAACAGCATTCTAAGCTTAATAAACAAACAATACGGCATACACAATCAAAATAATGAAGAACATCCGCAAACAAAACACAAACTCAACAAAACAACATTTTCATAAATTACATTAATCCCTAGACAAAAACCCATTTAGCTCATGGCCATAGCCAGTTATACAATGAAAACTAAGATAAACATACTCAAACAACAATCCTAAGTTAAGAAATAAAAGAAGGAATAAGAGAAACTTAGCCTAGTCCGAAGATTTATCGCTAAAAATGTTTCGAGATCGCTCCCCCTTCTTAGCAACGTGATCTTCTCCTTAGGATTTGAATAAGCACTCCCAAAACCTCTCTCTAAAATATACTAAGTCTAATTGAGCTCTCTTGGCTGGAGGTGATGAGAAGAAGGGGTATAAATAGGAAAAATATCTAAAATAAATATCTAAATTTGTGCAGAGGTGACCGCCTAGGCGGTGAGTAAATTGGTTCACTGATCGCCTAGGCGGTGGAGTCGGTGGTGGCCTTGGTTGACATTCTGTTGTTTCACCGTCGCGGCGGTGGACGTTTAGCAAGATACTGCCACTTTCTACATTTTGACGGCCTAGGCGGTGGTTTCACCTCCTAGGCGGTGAAACTGCAGTGAGTTTAGGCTTGGCTCTATACTTTGATCGTTGCGACGGTGGTTTAGTCACCGCGGCGGTGGCTGTAGGTTCTGAATTTCAACTTCTTTGCCATTTTTCCACCATTCTTCGACCATCTTTGATCCAATGAGATCGTTTATGATCCGCTTTCATCCCATTTCACCTCAAACACCTGATTTATATAAAAGCACATAAAAACATATTAAAACATATTAAACATATTCGAAAACTAACAATGTTCGGATTGGAAATAGATAGGAAATTTACACCTATCAAATACCTCCAAACTCAGAATTTTGCTAGTCCTCGAGCAAAACACCCATGCAATAAAAGAAAATATAACAACTAAAAATGAAAAATGAAAAACATGAAAAACAAATATGTGCAAGTTTTGAGTATTATCTACCGGCCAAATGAATTATCCCTCATCGGCCCCCAATCTTATTGAGTTCAGGCATAAAAACACATCATGTAGTATTCTAGAATTTCAATATTTACAATAGTAAATGCCATTATAGATCCTGCTAAAGTGTGTGTGTGTGTGTTTAAAACTCAAATATATAATTGTCCATTAATCGGATTGGATTATCCATCATATATGCGCATGACAGAAAAAACCCGAGGATATAGGGAATCCATAGGCTTGACCCGAGATCTATTCTCCACTAATGTAGGCTTGGAAGATCAAAACGATCAATAAGTCTTGGTTCGGTTTAGGAATATGGCCAATGGTATATTGGAAATGGAAAACAGGTTAACTTTGTTAACTTTTGACGATACCCGAGACACATCGCTTGGCACTCTCACAGTCAAAAACCCACAGATAAATTGAAAACAATCCCAAACAAACATTTAAAACCGACGTACTCACTTGTAAAAAAGAAACGAAAATAAAAACCGTATTTACTTTTTTTTTTCAACGAACACACCCTCAAACTTATTTGATTTGTACAATTTGAGGGGTGTGTGAAAAAAGAATAAAAACGATAAGTGAGTACTCGAATACCGAACCAATTAGAAGTTCACCCTAATCCCAACCGCTTACTTCAAGTAGAGCAATGAATGCTAACTTGATTCGCTCATATTGTGCCTTTGATTTAGCGATAAAGGACTGTAAGGAATTCAATTGGCTATGGTATTAGTTAAGTGTTCAGAATTGAAATGACATTTAGGCTTCGATAGGGTAACGAGAGGTAATGATTTAACAAAGTTGGCTTAAAAAGGCTCAAGAGAGAAAATGAATGCCTAAATCATGTCTTCCGAACTACCTCGCCTAGGATTTTGCCTCGAATTTCCCCCCGAATCAAGTTCTAGAAACCCTAATGTCATGAATTTAGATGACAGATAATCGTTTTCAAATCAATTAGACGGTTATATAATGAGTTTTCGTGCCCGTGCAAGTAGGATCTATAATAACTATTACTAAAACATAACGTTGAGTACATAGTCCATACATGCATGAGTTTTACGCTCAACCTCAATAAACAACTAGGGGACAGACTCATCATCGGGTAATGGCCTAGATGACGTCAAAACTTTGCACATTCACAACAACTAAACTAAACAAATTAATCCTAAACAAGCATGCATACATAGAAAACAATAAAACATAACCAACACATCACTACCAACTTAAAACAGGTGATGTTCAAAACAACCCATCAGTGATCCCAATGACAGTATATAGCATGATAATGAAGACGGGGGTTTAGAACACGTACCTGGGAGGTGAGAGAATCTCACCTCCAACTCAAATTAGCGGAGATGGATCTAACTTATTTTTCCTTGGGTTGCCTCCCAAGAAGCGGTTGGTTTAAGGTCGTCAGCCCGACATGCCGAAGTGCTTGTCAAAGAGCGGTTTCCACCCGTAGTAAGTGTCATATAACACCACATACAGGTCTTGATTGTCAACGCCCTCAAGATTGGCGAGATTTGGCATTGTATGGTCAGGACTTTAAATAGGATGATCCACCAGTTCATGTACTTGGTGGGCATAAAAGAACGTTGCTAGCGACGACGAAGGACAAGTGAGCCACATCGGATTTTTATAATTATGATCGTCTGGGATCGATGGTGGAATCACGATTTAGATATCCAATGGTGATGAATCACAATCATCGATCCATGCTTGGGTTCCTATCTCATTCGGATAAGCATAGTTGAACTCTCCCAAGCTCCTTCCGCTCGTTTCCGGCTCCTCGTGGTGACTTTCACTGAATATGGCTTGTGAATCTCCGAGTGCCACCACGTCTGACTCGGCCTCAATCTAGTAGATGAGCTGACCGATTTTTATCTGAAGAGACATTACGGTCGTATCGATTTCAGTGCAAATCATCTCAATGTTGTCGAGACGATTCTCGTGCTCATTTAGCCGGTCATTCGTCTCCCTCCAAAACGTCTGAGTTTCCCCAATAAAATCAGCGAGTATTTCCTCCAGGCCGGGTGAAGACTCAACATACTGGTCTGGGGTGTCAATCCATGGCGCCGTAGAATTGAAACTCTGATAATCAAAGGCCACCATGTCTTCCAACAATCAATGGGCTTCGTCCGCAGTTAGTTGGTCGAAAGAGGTGGCACCAAGTCCTCATTCTACCCACATTCTGGTTGCGGCTTGTAACTCGTCGAAGAAATGAAAGAGTTAACACTCCGTCAGGAGGCTATGGTTCGGAAACCAGAGTAGCAATTCCTTATATCGAATCCAAGTACTATAAAATGGCTTGGAATCCCGTTGAAAGAATTACATCAATACTCGTTGATCTAACATCGTCGAGTACCTTGCAAGAGAAAAGAAAAAACAAAAATTACAAAGAAAAAATTATACATAAAAAAAATGCCTAAAGTAAAATTTGGTCATTTACTCAAATATCAATAATAACCAAAAAACACAATCTCCTACAATGGTGCCAAAAACTTAGTAGTGCGTAAAGTCGGTGGTGCTTTGGTTGACATTCTGCAGTTTCACCGTCACTGCGGTAGACGTTCAACAAGATACTGCCACTCTCTATATTCTGACAGCCTAGGCGGTGGTTTCACTGCCTAGGCGGTAAAACTATAGTGAGTTTAGGCTTGGCTCTGTACTTTGACCACCACGACAATGGCTACAGGTTCTGAATTTCAGCTTCTTTGCCCTTTTTCTACTATTCTTCCACCGTCTTTGATCTGATGTGATCATTTTTTATCCGTTTTCATCCCGTTTTACCTTAAACACCTGATTTATACAAAAACACATAAAAATATATTAAAACATACTAGACATACTCGAAAACTAACAATGTTTGGATTGGAAATAGATAGGTAATTTACACCTATTAGTTTGGTTTTAGAATATCGATGTCCAAAACCTTGCAAGTGGTGACAGTCCCCGACAACACTGCCCATTTGTACAAAGACCAATCAGATTAGACCTCCTCCATTTCGGCCCAAAATTTTGGAGAGTTTTCCTTCGTATTAGCTTCTTAGGCTTCCTCCTAACTCAACCCAAATGCTGGATTGATCATCTTCATAGTAACTTTTTAGGCTTTCTCCCAACTAGGCTCGATTGTTAGAGAGTTCACATTCGAAGTGCTTTCGTAGGTTCTTTAGCTCTAAAATGACTTGGTCTCGGAGTGCACATATTTATCCTCATAGTGAACCGCCATATTCATGAAAGGACACCTACATAGCTTCGTTGATTGCTTGGTCCCCCGACTCTAGGCTTTGAAGTTGTTGTCCCATGTTCTTCACATCGGACTTCACCTTTGCCAAGGTCTCCTCAAGATGGGTTACCCTACCCTCAAGGCTCGAGACAGTGTCCTTAAACTTGGTCTTCTTACCTGTTTGGGTTGGGGGACGACTCTCCTCTCGACTGCATTCCATCACAGGTTCCTCCAAGCCGAAGTTTCGGTTGATTCCATTACCACAGTCCAAGCTTAATTTCTCGAGCTCTGATACCAGCTGTCACAGACTTACTTTTCCCAAAGTAACCGTGCTACACTTAGTCTCGATTCTAACCCCTTGGAAGGACTAAGTAAGCCTTACCAAGACAATCAACCTGACAAAGGAAGAAATAAAACTAGAAAGCTTTAGAAAGAGGGAGTTTGGGAGAATAAGAAAGCTTGTATTGAAATTCTCTACTTGGGGGGAAAATGAGCTCCATCCTCCCTATATAGGCCAAGGGCCTTACAATGGACGGCCGAGATCATTTCGATCTAACGGCTACAATCTATCATCTACAAAATTTTACTAGATATTTATAAAGGAAGGTTCTAAATTGGATTCCTCTAGAAAAGTGAGAAAGATAAGGGAGTTATCTAGGGTGCTCTAAAGTTCTCTACAATATCCTAGAATATTCTAAAAACTATGGAGCTTCCATAGTAACCCTCTTCCCTACCCCTATATATACATGACTTGGCCTCCACACTTAGAGAATTATCCAATGAAGGTTGCCAAAGTCTAAGGGACGTCACACAATGCTCCCATTCTACTCCAAACCAACCCTAAGAGGGCCAATTTCTTATATATATTAAAAAAATTGAAACCAGGTAAGATGCGGCCGGTTAACTTCAGTTTTGAAAATAAGTTAAAATTGACCCTAGTAAAGTAATTTGTCAAATTTTTCATCCTAAGGAAGATAAAGAACTCTCTATTCTTCATTTGTACTTTATCATTGGGAAAATTGTTCTTTTTTCCCCCTCATAAATGGGGCAAGTGTTCCTACTATTTAGTACTAGTTTTGATGTGTGTGGTGCGCGAGATATAGTTTTGTTTTTTACTTTTTTTTTTAGGTTAATCTATTTTAGATATTACTTATTAAGTTCTTTTTTTCTTTTCAATTTCATTTTTATTTTTCAATTTTTTTTCGTCTGACTATTTTTCAAATTTATGTTGTTTTACTTTCTTTTTTTCTCTAATATGGTAAAAGGGATTTGTATTCCTGATTTTGAACTTTCTCAGGGTAATCTTATTTGATGCCTTGTTTTTTTTTTTTTTTCATTCATTTTTTTTTTATCTTTCATTCATTATTGATTTTGAATTATGCATAGATTTTAGGAAAAATACATTTTAAACCTTTTAGGTATAAGCACGCTTTTATTTGATCCTTCCATCAGAAATTCCATCCAAACTAATTGAATTTTGAGGGCAAAATTGTCATTTTTATATTTTACATTTTTTATTTTTATTTTTTTGTTTTTCTTTTTCTTTTGCCTTATTTGACTTCTCTCTCCCGCTCAACTCTCCCTCTCTTTCTTCCTCTCTCTCTCTCTCTCCTGCTCAACTCCCTCTCCCTCCCTCCCTATCACAACCGAAATAGGGGGTGAACACTCCCTTCAACAGAGGTCCAAACACCACCTATTTTTTACAAGGGGTGAAACACCCTCATGCAACCGGGGGTGTTTTCACCCCCTTAACAAAGGGTGAAATACCCCTGTAACAGGGGGTGTTCCCACTATTGCATGGGGGTGTAGCACCCCCTGTTTTCATAGGGGGTGAACGGGGGATGTTCCCCCTGTTGCATGGGGGTGTTCCCCCTATTGCATGGGGGTGTATCACCACCTGTTTTCACAGGGGGTGAACGGGGGATGTTTCCCCTGTTGCATGGGGGTATTTCACCCCCTTCAACAAGGGTCACCCCTTGTTATGAGGGTGTTTTCATAGGAGGAAGAGAGAGAAAGTTGAGCGGGAGGGAGAAAGAGAGAGGGAGGGAGGAAGAGAGGAGGAGAAAGAGATTAGGAAGAAAAAAATAGAAAATCATTAAAAAATTAAAAATGTGTAAAAAGACTATTTTGCCCCTCTATTCTGTTAGATTTAATGGATTTTTTTTTTTATAGAAAAACCATGTAAAAATATGCTGATACGTAAAAGATTTTAAATGAAACGCTCAAACGTAGAGGAACTATTTAGAAATCTGCCAATACTTAGAGGGTTAAAAATATACTTTTCCCAAGATTTTATTCTTTATTATGTTGGTGTTTTTTAGTATTGACAAATAATATTTTCATCTGTTCATCTTCGGGAATTCATTTAAGTGGACTTTATGCTTGATATGAATTTCGTTTATGAACTATTCATGTTTGCAAATGTTGGTAATGGTTGCATTTTATTCTTTTGATTATCAGAAAATCTTGAAAATTTCGCAATTAACCTAACTAAAATAAAAATGCCAGAAGATAAACCAATGAAGTTTAACTAAGGACAAAGATTATTACCAGATTTCTACAATTTAGGGTTCTTCAGCCAAATATTTCAAACATTAATATTTTATACATCAGTTATGTGTGAATAATTCTCTTTAATTTGAGATATCAATCACATTTTCAAAGAGTTATTTATCGTAATGAGTATGAATATTACATGTAACATTTATTATTTAAACTATGTTACATGTAACATGTACTTACAATCGTCTCTCCTTAAAAATGTTAGTGTATTGAATGTAACATCTTAATAACCTACTAGTTTCATACTAGATGTGAATCATATTTCATGTAAATGTTACATGTTACATCTTATAGTTCGTATGGCATCAAAGTTGAATGTAACATTCGGTGATTGATATTACTTTTTTTTTTTGGTATTCTAAATTGAGATGCGTGTAGATGTTATATATAACATTAACTATGATGTTACTGTTAAATATAACATGTAAGATCCAATTCCTGCATGTGTAAATTTTTATTTGTATTTTAGAACATTTAAAAAATAACGGGGTTCATTGTGTTATTTAAATTTTACTTTAAATTTTTTAGGAATTACTATGGTATTTAAAAATTTGATTTTAAAAACTTTATGAATTAATATGTTAATCTTAATTTTAACTTGTAAAAGTTTTTGGATTATTATGTTATTTAAAATATTTTTTTAAAAATTTTGGGTTATAATTTTATTTTATTTTTATTTTAAGAGGGATAATTAGTGTAAATAAATAAAAAAATATAAAAAAAATAAAAATAAAAAATAAAATAAAAATTATTTAAGAAAAAAATAATGTGAATGGAGTCGTTGCCTTCCTACGGAAGGCAACAACACCATCCACATATATATTCAATATATATGTGTTAAGGATGACACATGTCAAACCCAAAAAAAAAAAAAGGAAAAAAATGGAAAGAGAGACGGTGGAAGCAATTAGTTGTGTTTTGACATATATATATTATTATAATAAGGATAATAGGGAAGGAATATAAGAGTTTTACTCATGAGAATCATCCAAAAAATAAAATAAAATTGGAGCCTGAAAAGAAATTGGCGCGCAAGAAATGG